>JAGDQO010000076.1:1200000-1800000 GCA_018342035.1 Solanum appendiculatum
ATAAGTTTAATTACAAGTGTTTATTAATAATGTAAAGATAACTAGAAGGAAAAGAGAAGACAAGATGGACCTATATTTACTTTTAGCAAATATATTAATTAAGTAGCACATAGAAATTAACAGGGATAAGAACTCTAATTAAGTTATAGTAAATATAAATAAAGCAGAAGCTGAATTAAAATATTAAAAAGAGTATATATTATGCACGTGATGATGAGGATAATAAGACTAGGTCCTATATATTCCTTTTTTTTTTTTAAAAAGATGATGATATAATTAATACATGTATATTATTGCTTAATTCTAAATTAAGTTCTACCTTATCTTAAAAGCATGTTCTAAGTTGAATGCATATATCTCATAATAACCATTTGTCTAAAATTGATTCTCTAAACAAAGAAGAAAAAAGTTGAAATTTATAATTAGTGAACAATTGTTTTGAAAGACAGGATCAAGAAATGATATGATAAGGTAAAATATTCAAAATATTCATTTGGCATTAAAGCATATTCTTTTTCAATGTATTTCTAATGTTCAAAGGAGAATATATGTTGGAAAGCCTTAATTAATTTGTGTGGTATATATGATTAATGTAATCTTGTTCTTAATCACTTTCCCAGATTTCTTCTAATTTCCATCCTTTTCTGTAATGTCCAAGTTAGGTCATAGGTACAACTTGTAACTTTAATTTATATTATATAGTTGAATATGAATTAATACCATGCTATGACCTCATTGCCATCGTCTTAATTTATAATATAATGCTTATGGTGGCTGAATCTTATCATTGTAGTAAAGTAACAAAGCTACTTTTTCATATTAACTATTAAGATTATTGAATCATATTTTGAAATAGTGCTCAGAGAATAACAATGAGAACAGAGAATATGTGCGAGCCCGTTCATATTGTCGGTCCCTAGTCTAAATAAAGGAGGAGGTCACTGAAGATCAATCGGAAATAGTCCTTTTTGCACTGTCTTCTTGATAGAGGGTAAATCTTATTTCAAAAATAAAATTAAAATTTCATATCTGAATTAAAGGTCAAAAGATTTAATAATTTGACTCTTGAAATTCAAACAACAAAGCGAATAGATCGTAGACAAAGCTTAAATATTGTTTTAAAAAAAAAAAATGATTTTCCCCTTGTCTTTTTCCTATCTTGCTCAAGGAGTTATTGAGTTTTCATTCAGTAATGCTACTAATAGAACACCAACAAAATAATTAAAAGTTCAAGCTCTTTAATTTGTTATTGGCCACTTCACCTTTTTTAAGTCCTAATCATGATTTGTAACCTCTTCTTTAATATCTTTTTGCAAGGGCTTTCGATTAATATTTTTATTTTTATATACTATGATTATTCAACAGAGAGTTTTGGAGTAACGGTATAATTTTTTCTCTGTGATATATAGGTCATCAGTTCGAGCTGTGAAAGTAGTATGTCACTAATGTTATATTAAGATAGATTGTCTACATCACACACTCCTTATGATGCGGTCCTTACACAAATCTTACGTAAATATAAAATGCTTTGTGCATCATATTTTTGTTTAAATATACTATGGTTACTTAGTCCCAACGTATGATAATGATTTATGGATAGCACTGTCTCACGATGTTTTTTTGTTTTGCTTAATTTTGGTTACTTAGTCCCAACGGATGATAATGATTGACAGGTAGCAAGTGTTTAATGATGTTTTGATTTTATTTGTTATTTATTTCCTATATGTTTTGCTTTTCTCTTAAAAGTTGATCCCACTTGCAAATTTTAGCTTGATGATAAAAAAAAAGTAGTGACTTGCTGACACTAAACTTTACAAAATTATTCCTATTTCATGTAAGATAGATATTTCATTCATGGAATAAAACAACTTTATTTGATTTGTTGTTTAGTATCCTACTATCCTAAAATTAAGATTTTTCTTACTTTTACTTGTAAGTACTTGTGAGTAGAGTTTCTCTATTGCATCTTAGATTCAATTTTCCTTTAATTATCCAATATCTAATATCATTGATTTGATAAAATCAGATTCACGCTATGTAAGATTCATTAAAAGATAATCAAATTCACCTATCAAGAATTCTTCATATCCAAAACACGACGTCAAGACTTTTAATTAAGAGTGGAGGAATCTCATCGAATTCGAATTCATGAATTTTTCGTGGTGCACGTCCCTTCCCTTTTATCTTTATTTTTTAAAAAAGAAGAGGAAGTATAAGTGAGAACAGTACAAAAATTAAAACATTGAGCACAAATTGGGGAAGTAGGCCCAATTATATGGACCCGATTCCACATTTTCGTGGCCCATGGGAATTTTGAAAACGACCTCATAATAGGGCAAAAAACTAAAATATACAAGGGAAAATTACGTAACTAAGCAAACTCATACTACTTAATTATCTACCATAGCTATAGTTTGCATTAATTACAATTCGAAACTAACTTTAAGGTATAATTTCATTCTCTCTCGCCTCTCTCCTTTCTTCCTCTCTCTCTCGCGCCTCTCCCCCATCTCTCTGGAATTCTCGCTCACCACTCTCCTCTCCCTGCCCAGTCTCTCTCTCTCTCTCTTCTGCCAATCTCTCTCTCACTTTATACAACCACAAATTTAACTTATACTACTTAATTATCTACCATAGCTATAGTTTGCATTAATTACAATTCGAAACTAACTTTAAGGTATAGTTTCACTCTCTCTCTCGCCTCTCTTCTTTCTTCCTCTCTCTCTCATGCCTCTCCCCCATCTCTCTGGATTCTCGCTCGCCACTCTCCTCTCCCTGCCCAGTCTCTCTCTCTCTCTCTTCTGCCAATCTCTCTCTCACTTTATACAAACACAAATGTATAATTTGTGGTTGTATAAAGCGAGAGAGACTGGATATACAAATACATATACTTATCTCTCTGCCCTATACACTTATAATTATACATATATAAATCTTTCCCTGCCCAGTTCTCTTTTGTTTCTTTCTCTCTCTCGCTTTATACAACACAAATGTATAATTTGTGTTTGTATAAAGTGAGAGAGATTGGATCTTGCCCTGCCCAGTTCTCTCTCTCGCTTTATACAAACACAAATGTATCATTTGTGTTTGTATAAAGCGAGAGAGATTGGATTTTGCCTTGCCCAGTTCTCTTTTGTCTATCTCTCTCTCTCACTTTATACAAACACAAATGTATGTATAAAGCGAGAGAGATTGAATATACAATACAAATGTTTTAATTCTATTCAATTGTATACGAATTCAAATTATATGTAGATATACAAATACAATACTTGATACATATACATATATACAATTATTTTGACATATATACATATGTATAATTCGACATATATACATATACAATTCGCTTCTCTCCACTCTCTGCCCTCTCTCACTCGCCTCTCTCCACTCTCTCCCATCCTTGCTCGCCTCTCTCCTCCCTTTCCCAGTCTCGCTCACCAGAGATACAAATACATATGTATATCAGTTACATTTAGACATTATTTTGATAGTTATATATATACAATTCGCCTCTCTCCACTCTCTGCCCTCTCTCGCTCGCCTCTTTCCCAGTGTCGCTCACCACCCTCCTCCTTATAACATGTAGCTATGAATTGTAATTATCAAACTATAGCTATGTAATGTAATATAATTAAAATATTTTGAGTGGTTATATGTGAAAGTTCCTCAATATACAATTATATAGTCTTAATAACCACTATATAGCAGTAGTTCTAGTTTTCATCTGCATAGCAATAGTTTTTTTTTCAAAAATAGCAAATATATATATATAAAAAATAAAAAAAACTATCCCCTAATTAACCCCACAATTTTCTCCAATTTAGGTAAATGTTCTCTATCAAAACTAAGGATTTTTAACCAAAAAAAAAAGTAAAAAAAAATAATACACTCCCTAATTAATCCCACGATTTTCTCCGACAATTTACTCCAATTTAGTTATATGTTCTCTATTATAAACTAAGGGTTTTTAACAAAAAAAAACCTATGAACCTCCAAATTCTGAAAGTTTCATCAATAATGGATACCAATAGTATATCGATTCTACTACAACACAACGGACGATGGGATGAATCAGGTAAGCTTGAGAACTATATTTTGGTGTTTTTATGTTTTGTGCTTATTAACGTGTGAACTATCATCATGGTATATGTTGTTTTGTTACCAGAAATTGAAGTTTAATTCATTAAATTTGATTCTAAATAAAGTAAAATAATAACATCCGAATCTGAATTTAAATTGGGTATATAATTTGGTGTGCTCTATATTGCATATTACCCTGTTATTAATTGACAAATTCATGCTTTTTTGTAGCATCTATTATGGTGTAATTGTGAAGGTTGTAAATGTTGAAATTATGAGTATGTATCAGTTTTTAAAATTACTTTCGAGTTTTTTATGTTAGATTATATAGTTCAATTTTGATTATTTTAAGGTTTTTTGTTGGTTTTGTTGGTACTCTCTTGTTTATGTAATTTTTGACCATTTTTCTCACCAATTGTTTTCAATAATTGCCTATTTTGAGCTTTTTTTTGCGTGGATCCGATCATAAGTATTGATAATTGCTATGATATAGGTGCTCCTACGGTAGTTAATTGCAAATTATTTGATCTTCCTTGTACGAATTTGAATTGTAGATTCATTTTTTTGGTTGAAATTATTAAAACGAAATCGAATTGTATATATTTACCACCATTTATGGATAATATTGATCTAAAAATCAATGCTAAATAACAATGTACACAAATTTTAATTAATTTGATTATACAAAATAATTAATAAATTCTTGATTAAATTATGATATATATTTTGGTTTAAATTATATATTTTGTATCATAGTGTATTGTACACCAAAGTTTAATCATAATGTATATCGTCATCTAATTAAATTGATAATACAACATATTTGGTGTTTTTTTTATAAGGCTATGGTGTGTATCTTGGTGTAGACCATATATTATTAATCATGTTGAACTTGACACCATAGTTTAACCATAATATGCATCATTTTGTATATGAGTTTTTTTGGTGATATAAAAAGGCTTAACCGTCTATTTCGAATTTGACTGTTAAAATTTGTGTTTAGTATGTTTTTTAACTTTTCATTGAAATGTATCGCAGGAAGGTATGTAGATTTCAAGATCGAAGGAGTTATTTATGATGCAAACACTAATTACGATGGCGTAATTAAGATTGTGAAAAAAAATATTTCAATTGAATATGTTTTTGTGGTGTAAAATTAAGATTTGTATATGTATTTTGATATAATTGTTTGATATATTGGTATTGCTTTGTAAAACAACACCATAGATACAATACTTTGTAATTTATTTTTTTTATGAATAAAATTTTTGTCAATACTAATGATCTTTTCATATATGTTGACCTAGTTATTCATTAATTTGATGATAATAATTTGTATATAGTTGATGGTATTATGGTGTGAGATAGTATACAGTTAAAACATGTAACAAAAATCAATTTTACAACGCGTGATTTTTAATTGGTGTGAAATTTGATTATTTTTTGGTATAAGTTATTCATTGTGGTTAAAAATAATTGTACACCAAACTTAACGTACAATGTACAACACTTAATATACTCAACTTTTAAATTAAAACTAGGGATCCCATAAAACTATAAACCAATGTTTTAAGTGTAATGGTTTATTATATGTATGAAATTTGATTATATTTTGGTGTAAGTTATTCATTATGGTTAAATAGATACTAATAATAATTCTTTTTTTTATAACTAAAATATATAAAATTGAAGAGAGAAGTAAAAAGAGATTTGTCCAAAAAATTGAACCGAAATTAAAAAAGAGAGAGAGGGGGAGTGAAATTTTTTTCCAGAAAATAAGAGAGAGAGAGAGAGAGAGACGGAATTTTTTTTTTTCCAAAATATAAGAGAAAGAAAAAAGGACGGAATTGAAGAGAGAGAGATGATTATAGTTACATAGTTGGTATATTGCAAGTTTGTTTAAAATATGATATAGTCCTTTGATGTTACTATGAGGTATTTAATGGTATAAAATTATCTAATAATATTAAAGTATATTATATTTAAATTGAAACTAAATTTAATTATATATAAAATCTAAATATGATTTTATAAAACCTACATATTCTAAAAATGGTTATGTATTACATACATATTCCAAATATTTTAAAAAGTTTGTTTTCTTTATGGTGTAAATGGTATTTTTTGGTGACAATTAGATGTTATAATGGTTTCTCGTATATATTCATTATAATTAAATGTATATATTATGTTATAATGGTTTCTCATATATATTCATTATAATAATTAAATGTATATATTGTATTAATTGTTGGTATATACCAACGTTACAACATTGTGGTTTTATAATGGGAACTTATTTAAAATGGTAAGTTAACACCTAGAAGCTACCAAAAATAATTGTAAGAGAGAGAAGACTACAGAGATAAAAAAAAATGTTTAAAAAAATGAGATACGGAATAGATATGTTAGTTGGAAGAGAGAGAACTTTTTTTTACCTTTGGAAAAGAGTAGATAATAACGTATAATAGGAGAGATAAAAAACTGATAACTTTCAATATCATAATTATCATACCCATTAATTTAGGCACAAAATCCCAAAAGAGGAGAGAAGAAAATAAAAATAAAAATATTTAACTTAAAATCGAAAATTAATTTAATTGCTATGTTTGTAATTTAAAAACTATGTTTGTAATTAAAAAGAAGTATGTGGTTATATTGTTAATAAATGTCTTAAATCATATATTGTTGTAATTTTCACCTCATAATATTATGTCCTTTTTTTGGGATTTTATTTCAACAAGGCTTATGTATATTTACTATTGTTTGCACATACAATACAAAATCATGATTTGAAATTGAAATTTCTTTTAGACATGCAACTAAGATTTTTTAAGTCATATTTTTTTTCTCTCAAACCTGAAAATCCCACAAGTAGTGAAAACTATCACATTTCTTTATTCTTATACAATCTTAGAAACTTCATAAACAAGATATTAGAATGTCCTAAAGCGCCACATTGATAAATAACATATCTCCATATTCCTTTGCTGTTGAGAAAAAAAGAAGGAAAATATCTTTCCGCTTCTATTAATTACAATTGAGATGAAAGTGGAATAGTAACAATTTCATGAGTACTTAATTACTATATGGAAGAGAATTGGAAGATGTACTATTTAGAAGATAGCTAGGGGCATGGTAAAAATTTGGACAGCACTCTTCACAGCTTCAACATCGATATCAACCAATTTGCCAGTCTTTGATGAAATGGTTGCACATTTCTTTGCTTCTGCATTGGGAACAAAACTTCTCGCCTTATCCACAGAGCAGAATAGTCCAATGCTGCACAGAGAAAACCAAGATATATCAACCTCCCAACAAAGACGGCAAAAGGTGCAAAAAATTCCCCCGTTACAGCTTGTAGTACATGACGTTACCTTGGCTTTCCACGTGCTTGAGCAAGTTGTATGGCAGCTGTATTTGTAGCTATCACTCCAGCAGAGTCATCAACAAGAGCAGCAAGCTAAGGCAGAGAAATTTGTGAGGACTGTTAGTTTTCTAATGCTCATCCGCGGTATATAGACTATAGTTAAAGCTGTCACTAAACATGCAACAGAAGCAGACTATTTCATTTGATTATACCCTCCTTGACTATAAGGTAAATTGTCGCCATTATATCTCTTACTCCAACCAATTTCTTTGTTTATGGTTCTTCAACTTAACACTGGTTCATCGATCATTGCTATCATGAAAATGGTTGAGAAAACAAACCTGTCCAGGGGTGGTTATGAACACTATACTAGCATCATAACCAACTGCATCTTCCACATTTTCTCTTTCCTTTTCATGAGGAATGACAAAAACTGCCTTGACTCCCCTGATCAAATGATAGTTCACAATCCATTAGTATATCTCGCAGAAATTCTTGCATTCGATGAAAAAAGACTAATCAGCCTATTTGAGAACTCAAAATATGATCATATAGGCATGTCCTACAAAGGATAAAACACTGACATTATACCTTATCTCCTCTGCTATCTCAGCCCATATCTCAATTGGGAGCAAACTATCAGTATCACCCCTTGACTGCATAGAAGCTTTTGAATCTGATTTAATCCCATGAATCACAATATATTTGCCTTTCTGTGCACCAACATTCTTATATTTTGCCTCTACAACCTCCCTAACCTTTCTTGAGATTGAAACTTTAAGTGGAGGTAAAGGTTGCCTTGGTACTTTACGAGCTGGTCTGCCCAACCAATCAACCATCTGACGGTACCTATTTCAGAAAAGTGTGCCTGTAAACACGCGATACAAACTTTGACGAAGTAAAACTGTTATACTTTTTATACTCCCTAATTTTGGAATGAATCTTCAGTTGTGTCAAAAAATCAAGTTATCAGTTGGAACATCTACTTACATGTGGTATCCAACCTCGGAAAGATTCATGCTTTCTGGTGTAAAAGTTTCTGACAGAAACAATCCAGCTCCTGCAGAATTCACATTCGGGTAAATGTAGCTAACTCTGTCGCGGGCAGTTGACATAAACAAAAATACTGCATGTCCAATCCCTGCCAGTTTGGTTGACAAGATCATATCATAGTACCTACTCTGCAATAAACCATGCATTAGAGCAAATAACTTTGCCAAAAAAATGACTAGAACTCTCCATTCATAATGCAGGAAGCAAATTTTTTATCTCCATCTGTCCAAACAAGACGATTAATATCTTGAAGCTAATGTAAGCAATTCTTTTCCAAATGTGATCTGCTCAACTTTTGAATTATCTGCAAACGTATAGTTAGTTACTATTTCATAAAAAACTCACCACACTATGGAGGTTAGGTTCCGAGAGCAGTCAATATGTGAATGTATCGAGATTCGAGAGCACAGCACCTGCAGTTAAACTAGGACCATCGAGGTCGCTTAACTACACAATTAAGGGAACAAATTTAAGTTCTATCCACTGACGAAGTAATATATATTTACACAATCAGGTTACTCATAAGGTAATTATAGCCAAATCTTCGCACCTAAGCAAGTTTCCATATAATGTTTGATATTTCTCTAATTTTAAGATGCAACATGATTACATATATACATCAAGACAAAAGAAGAATCAGACTTCAAATGAAACACCTTGTTAAAACCTGTGTTGCTCGGACTCTTCAAAAATGTTACATTAATGTGTGTCAAATCCTTCAAAAGCAGTGCACTTTAAAATCAACATTTTTGAAGAGTCCAAGCAACGTAGATTTAAATAATGATCTGTCAATGTTAATCGAATTTGGTCAAACCTTAAGAATTCCAACCATATCCGTATACTCAGCTGGTTCAGGAAAATCATCATCAAGATCATATGCATTAGCCCACCTCACATTTTTATTCATCTCAAATGTCTGTTTTCCCCTGGCGGTTGCAAGAATATCCACTTGAACACCAGGGTATCTATCTTTAATCATCTGAATTGCAGGAAAAAACAACAAATTCTCATAAACCCCACCATCAATAACACAACAACACCTCCTAACATCACCTCTAATTTTCAAACCCAATGAAGCAATTTCAACAGCGTATCCCATTGGGAATTTGAGAAATCCATATGGGTTATCAGGATTATCAGGAGGCCTTGGATCTTCATCTTGTTTACCATCAGAAAAAAGTGAACCATACTCCATTTCAGGATCATCACCATAGTCAAAGGGGTCAAGCCATGGATTTTTTTTCTTGGCATTGGGGCAAAAAATCCCTGATTTTCTGGCGGAAAAAGATGGATTGTTGTTCAAGAAAGGTACATTTGTGACATGGGTAATAGGAAAATAGGGTGGATTAGTAGAGAAAGGAGAAATGGACTTAGGTAGTAGAGTAGTAGTAGTGGCAGCCATTTTGAGTGTATCATGAAATTCTGCAACTTTTTTGGGGATAGCTAAAAACTATAGCAGAAGGTGACGTTGGATTTGAATGTGTGAAGGTTGTTAGATAAGTAGGACCCAGTGTTGTCACTTTGTCCCGGCCTTCTCTTCCTATTCATGATACATTTTTCATTTTACTCCGTCTCTAAAAGAATGTCACATTTTTATTCAGTGTCTAGTACCCGTATTTCGTGTCAAGTTAACAACATCACTTAAATTGAGTATTAGAGATAGTAGCTGTTTCTATTTCATAAAACGACATAGTTTTGTTTGTTCTTATCCATTGTACTATACAGCTGTCATTGTATTTGCATTCTCCTCTCGTATTAAGACACGTGCCTACTCTAAGTGCTATATATAGCACCCACTGTAATACTCATATAGGCATAAGAAAAGATATTCTTCTGTTGCCATATTTGTTTGTGTCCAATTTATTTAGACTAAAATGGTATCAGTGCCTTTTGTCTAGCAGACAAACTCTCGATCCATCAGTCTCTTAGGGTTCTTCCTGTTACTCCGTTGCAAGCTTTTATTATTACTGTGTTGTAAGTTTTTTTTCTCATTACTCTGCTTCAACCTTTTTCATTACTCTGCTGCAAGTTTTCCATTTTTGCCTGTGATTCTTCTTTTACTCCTTTACTATTAATCTTTTTCTTGATATTTCAACATGCCAACTTCCTCTAGTACTGGCACTGTTACTAACACAACCCCTCCTGGGTCTTCTTCAACTCTTCTTACATCTCCATTGTTCTCCACTAAGAAGGTGAGTCTTCAACTCAATGAAGACAACTACCTGTTATGGAAACAACAAATTTCACTCACAATCAGGAGTCACAATCTCCACTACCTTTTGAATGACTCTTTCATTGTTCCTCCAACCACCATTGTTGAGGATGGCAAAGAGTTCCCAAATCCTGAGTTCCTTACCTACGAGCAAAAAGACAGTGCCCTTGCATCTTGGCTACTCACTTCAGTCAGTCCAAGCCTCCTCCCTTCCCTTGTTGGTTTGACAACCTATGTTACCATTTGGAAAACACTCACCCAGATCTTTGATACACAAACCACTACTAGAATTATGCATCTTCACAGTATGCTTAAGGGCCAACGTAAAGGCAACAAAAGTATGCGTGAATACCTCTCTGGCATCAAATCTCTTTGTGACTCATTGGCAAGTTGTGGTGAACGAGTTTCTAATTCGATTCACCTTGCTACCATCCTTACTGGACTTACCCCTGAGTATGAGCCAGTGATTACTGTAATCACTGCTAGTCAACTTCCTTTCACTGTTCAGCAGGTGACTATTGTTCTAATTGACGCGGAGGCTCGACAACAAGATAGCCTTATCCATCTCTCTGCTTTTGCTAATCTTGTTACTAACCAAGCAACTCTCATCTCTACAAAACCTTCACTTCATGGTCTACCTCTTTATCAGCCTCCAAGTTACCAAAGTTCTCCACAACCTACCACACGTTTTCCCTTCCAAGAAAGAGGTCGTGGGAGAGGCAATAGGCATCAATGTCAGTTATGTGGGAGACTAGGACATCTTGTTAATCGATCCTTCTATAGGTTTGACCCTGGCTTTACCGGACCTATTCCTGGCCAACCTCTTCCAGCACCACCAGTTCAACAACCTTCACATGCTTATCCTTCTCCTCACTACCAACCAAGCCCTTCTCCATTCAATCCCCCTTCCAACACCCCTACACAAACATATTCACCACCTAGATTTGCCTACTCCCAGATCTCCACCCCACCTCCATTTACTCCCAACAATCTAGCTAGTTCTCATAATTACGGTAATGGCTCTTGCTTTCAACCTCACAGTTCACTCCACAAGCACACATAGCCACTCCTGAAATTGTCAATGACAATGCCTGGTACCCGGATTCTGGAGCCACTCACCATATTACTAATGATCCAGCCAATGTGACCAATGCCTCACACTACACAGGCTCATGTATTATTACAGTAGGTAATGGAAAGTCTCTTCCCTTTACTCATATAGGGCAATCTTCTCTTCTTACAAATTCTAAACCTTTTCTCTTGTCAAATGTATTATTTGCTCCACAAGTTACAAAGAACTTGTTGTCTGTTTCAAAATTCACTAAGGACAATAATGTAATGTTCGAATTTTTCCCCTCTTATTGTTCTGTGAAGGATCTGGTCACCAGGGAGATGCTCCTTCAAGCGCAGGAGTATGGTGGTCTCTACCCTTTGAATCTCTCCTCAGAAGTCTTTCTCAAACTCAGCAGCTCAAGTCAAGCCAACTTCTAGTTTTGCTTCACATTCAGCTTCTGCTTGCAATAGTTTTTTTCCTTCCTGTCATTTTGTTTCATCCAAAGACTCTTACGATGTGTGGCATAGAAGATTAGGATACCCCTCCCCTGATGTAGTTCATCATTCTTTGAAAGACCGTAATGCTTCATTTTCAAAGGCTAGCATGTTTGAATCATGTACTGCTTGTCACATGGGGAAAATGCACAAGTTACCTTTCAAGAATTCACATACTGTTTATACTGAGCCACTTGAACTTATTGAAGTTGATCTTTGGGGCCCTGCCCCTGTACACTCTTCTGGTTTTTCTTATTACATCTCATTTGTTGATGGTTACACACGATTCACCTGGATCACATTCCTTGTTCACAAATCTGATACACCTCAAGCTTTTCTTAATTTTCAAGCAATGGCAGAAAGACGTTTTGATAAGAAAATTAAAGAAGTTCAAACTGATAATGGCACAGAGTTCAACTTGCTTAAACCTCATTTCCTTAGAAATGGCATCATCCATAAGTTAACTTGTCCATACACTTCGCCCCAAAATGGCATTGTCTAACGCAAACACAGACATATCGTTGAAACCGATCTTACTTTCTTAGCTCAAGCTTCTTTACCTCTAAAATTTTGGAGTGGTGCATTCTACTCCGCAGTTTTCTTGATTAACAGGTTGCCTTCAAAGGTCATTGAATTCCTGAGTCCTCATGAGAAGTTATTTGGCAGTAAACCTGATTACCATTTTCTCAAAGTATTTGGTTGTCAATGTTTTCCTATATTGAGACCATTCAATAAGCATAAAGTTGAGTTTCGATCCCACCCATGCACCTTCTTAGGTTACTGTGCAAATCATAGAGGGTATAAGTGCCTCACCCTTGATGGAAGAATTATTATCTCAAGGCATGTCTCATTTGATGAGAACACTTTCCCTTTTGCACATCAGGGTCCTCAAGGTGGTTTACCAACATTGGCTAAACCTCTCTCAAGAGTCATACCCCTTGTTGCTAACTTGAATAACAACTCCACCTTACCATCTCAGGAACTCATGTCGACTGTTGGTGAACGCGTGGGCATTCCACTTGCCCGTGCTTCTTAAAATTTGTTCAGATCTTCACCTGCAGACCAGCTCCCTGCACTTTCATCCCTACCTTCTCCCCCCCTTGTTGGCCAACTTGAACCATCAGTAAGCAACTTGCCTTCTGATTCAAGACCTGCAATTGAAACACCAGTCAACACACACCCTATGCTCACAAGATCCAAAGCTGGTATTTACAAACCCAAGGCTTACAATATTGACCTCACTTCAGTTGAGCCTGTCTCCATCCATGAAGCAATGTTAAATGATAAGTGGGCAAAAACAGTTTATGTTGAGCTTCAAGCTTTGATCAACAATGGAACTTAGAGTCTGGTTCCTCTTCCTTCTTCTCGTAAAGCTGTAGGCTGCAAATGGTTGTTTAGACTCAAGAAAAATCATGATGGTACTGTTTCCATGTACAAAGCACGACTGGTTGCAAAAGGGTACTCTCAAACCTTTGGATATGACTGTCTTGACACATTTAGTCCAGTCGCATCAAGGATTTCAGTTCAAATAATCATTTCAACTTCAGTCACCAACAATTGGCAGATTCGGCAAGTTGATATAAACAATGTTTTTCTCAATGGAGACCTTAAGGAGGAGGTGTTCATGAAACAACCTCCTGGATTTGAGCAAACGGATTCAGAAGGACCACCATTGGTATGTAAACTTCACAAAGCACTTTATGGTCTTAAGCAAGCCCCTCGTGCTTGGTTTGAAAAGCTCCGTGATTTTCTTATTGATAAATTAGGCTTCAAAGAATCTGTGGCTGATCCAGCTCTGTTCTACTCAAACTCTCCTTCCAATGTCACATATCTAGTAATCTATGTTGATGACATCATAATCACAGGCAACAATGACTGCTTTATTGAAGAACTCATTGATCGTCTTCATTTGAAGTTCGTACTTAAGGATCTAGGATTACTTTCCTTTTTTTTAGGAATCGAAATCCACAAAATTGGCAACCAACTTCTTCTAAATCAAAAGAAATATATCACTGAGATTCTACTCAAGGCAAACATGTTTGGGTCACACTCCACTTCTACACCAATGGTTGGACATCCACCATTGTCTCTTACTGATGGGGTTGCTCATGAACACATGAAAGAATATCGAAGCATTGTTGGAGCTCTTCAGTATGTAGGTTTCACCCGACCAGATATTGCATTTAGTGTCAACAAGGTCAGCCAGTTCTTACAAAATCCTCTTGACAAACACTGGAAAGCTGTTAAACGGATCTTACGTTACCTCAGAGGTACGTTGGACTATGGTCTACTCTACTCTCCAGCAGGACATCAAATGCTAACAGGATTTTCAGATGCAGATTGGGGTAGCTCAATAGATGATCGCCGATCGACTACAGGCTACTGTGTATTTTTAGGAGGAAATCTGGTAGCATGGAGCTCTAAGAAACAACAAGTAGTATTAAGATCCACGACAGAGGCTGAATATCGCAGCTTGGCAGATGTCATTCAAGAAGTTCTCTGGATCAAAGGCTTAATCTCAGAACTTGGTGTCCAATCTCAGTTCAAACCAGTAATTTGGTGTGATAACACTAGCACAATTGCATTAGCATCAAATCCAGTCCTCAGATAAAAAACTAAGCACTTGGAGCTAGATCTTCATTTTACCAGAGAAAAGGTTGTTGCTGGTCAGGTCAATGTGAATTTTGTGCCTGCTTCCCAACAAATTGCTGATGGATTCACTAAGCCCCTAACAGGAGATAAGTTCATCTTGTTTCGAAATCGATTAGGAGTGCTTCCGCAGAAACTATCTCCTCGTATTCACAGCATCGAAGATGAAACAGAACATAAATCTTCAACATTAGACGAGCAGGGAGAATATTAGAGATAGTAGTTGTTTCTATTTCATAAAACGACATAGTTTTGTTTGTTCTTATCCATTGTACTATACAGCTGTCATTGTATTTGCATTCTCCTCTCATATTAAGACACGTGCCTACTCTAAGTGCTATATATAGCACCCACTGTAATACTCATATAGCCATAAGAAAAGATATTCTTCTGTTGCTATATTTGTTTGTGTCCAATTTATTTAGACTAAAATTGAGACATAAGGATTACTATTTTTTATTTTGATTTTCAATCCACTATTTGATACCCGTATTGACAACCTAACTAATTTGGATACGCGTTGCATAAATTCCATTTAAATAGAAAACATTATTTATTGAGATTTTTTCCATACCATGAATTTGTTGAAGAGTTTCACATTGGGAAAAAAGGTGGATGGTCTCCTTAATTAGCTTTTGTGTTGAGTTAGGTTCAAGATGAGCAAGATCTATCCTAATTATTATTCTTCATGATAAGCCCCTAGATCAAATTGCTCATGCACCAGATATCCAGTCCTGGACGACGGGCATGAAGTGGGGTGTTGAAGAATCTCACATCGAATGAAAAAGGAATGAGTGGCCTCCTTAATATGGGTTGAACAATCCTTCATCATGAGCTAGTTTTTGGTATTGATTTAGGCGATTTATTTCTTTACGGAACTTGAACTTGAAATCTTTGACTAAGCGTGAAGGCAAAGACGGATCCAAAATTTAAAGTTAAAAAAATTCTTACAATCATCTCAAATTAAATATACAGTAATAGTAATTGAGTTTACAATCAAATATTTAGATATCTTTAATGATCCTATAAATATAAGGTTAAATATATCCTGAGATGAAGAGATCCTATCTATCCTGTTAAAATCGTGATTTATACTACTTGTGTTAATTAAAATACAAAGTGTTAGCAAATAACAATTCTATATCGATGCTCCATCAATCATAGGGAGAATCAGGTACAGCTTTCCTATAAAAAATTGCTTAATATGCAATCAAGGAGAACAAAGATGCATGAAAAGGAAAGGAACTCCACAAAATTGTGTACCAATTAGTCAAAAAAGAGATATTATAAACAGAGTCAATGATGAGATCAAAAGGAAAAAAAAAAAGATTATATACAGAAAAAGAGATAATGAGATCATAAAAGGGAAAAAGTAAATTCTTAGGCTTTGTTTAATTCGCTAAACTTAGCTTGGATATGTCACTAATATTTTTTACTTATAAGGTAACCTCTTTCATAAAACAGGCAACACTTTTTTTTTTTCTTTTCCTTTTATGATCTTTATTAAAATATGTGAAGATGTTCATGAAACTAAAATTGTACTTAAAAATCCATTTATTAATCTAAAATAATATAATAGTCTAGTTTAAAAATAAGGAAAGTTACTAAGCTTCTTTCTTAGGCCAAAAAAGGAAAAGCAAATTACAATTAGCATAGTGAAACATGATAATACTTGGGGAGAAGAAAAAGCTATCAAACATCAATCTAATGGAAAGAACTAGTATACTTTCTTTTTTTTTGAATTAAAGACATTAAAGACTTTATATCCCGCAGCCAAAACATTAGAGAAGATCGGAGATGAGTTTAGTAAAAAAAAATAACTCACAATTATTTTTTGATGATTGAATTAATTAAACTTGTTGGGTGTTATCTCTTGTTCTGATTTGCTCAACATGCTAATCGTAATTAACTAATTACTAGCATCATTACTAACTTATAACTCTGCTTCAAACATAGAGATTGAGATACTACTTAATTCTCACGCTTAATTAAGATATTTCACAATTTTTAATGTGTTATCGAGCAATCATCATTAGAAAAGTTCGACTCTAAACTCTTATGAAATAGAGAAAATTTTACTTTTTGCAAACACCCTTCACCCCCATCCAACACAAAAAAAAAAAAAAAAACTTTAAATTTCTTTATTTTACTTAGAAAAAATAGATGTAGATGCCACTACACAATCAAGTACCCATCACAAATTGAAAAGCTATCTTCAATCTAGAGAATTTATATTCCTTAATCATTTTCCACAACAATAATTAAGCTCCATAATTAGATTCGTGCGTATCCTTAATTAAATTGTGTTTCAAGTTGGCAATTCCCCTTTTCCCATTTATTTTTTGTTTTCCAAATTTGGTCCAATTATGTGTGTGTTTTCAATGACTTAAAAAAGACATTTTAAGGGTTAGTAGGTAGCATATCCTTTTTTATTCTAAATTTCGTAGTCAAATTAAATTTATATTATTCCAAAGTATATAATTTCAAAAAGTAATATTTTTCCCTTCAATGAAGTATAACAACACCTACTTTCAAAAAATAAAATACAAAGTAAATTGAGAAATAATAATTCACGGAGATGAAAGAGCAAAGAGAAAGTTTTTTTACTTGTTTATTTTAACAAATTAAAAAAAAAATCTCTTTATTCCAAAACAAGCATCTTCTTAAAAATTTAAAGCGAAAATTAATAAGTTTTTCAAACTATATCCTTATATTAAAGAACTATTTCTTCGCAAATAGTGCTTAATTCTCAAGAAAACATATATTATAATAAACATGGTTAACTTTATAACTCTGCCTTCACTTTTACTTGTCATTTTTAATATATATAAAAAAAGACAATAATTATTTTCATGTCTTTACTCTCAACATTAATCATTTATGGACCAAATCATTTTTCAATATCTAAGACTATACATCAATTCATGTGAATATTGTGATAAATACTCATATTAATCCTTGTTTTTTTAAGGAGAGTATAAAGTTCAAAATTGACAAGCAAAAGTGAACGAAGAAAATCTTTATTATTTTTCTTAATTAGGGTGAAATAAGATAAAGTCACATTTATTTTAGAACGGAGAGCGAATTATCTTTTTTTATAACTCTTACCATCCTTGATATAAAATCTAGTAATCAAACTTAAAAAGGGCAAGTCATGTGCACTAAATCTCCCGCTATGTGTAGGATCCTTAGATTTTGAAAATCTAATTAATAAAGTTAATTTTGAATAAAATAAATCACAGTAAAAGGTTAATATTACGTGGCAAAATATAATTGGTTGTTTCGATGATTACGCTAAAATGCAAGTGAAGAAAGAAAGAGCCGTAGTAAAATTCTCTCTCTAGAAACATCCTTAAAGAAGTCGCCGTTGGTTTCCCAGATCGGACAGTCACCATTTTCTCAATAAATTCTTCTCGCCGATAACGTATGTGCTCTCTCACTCATTAGGGTTTTAATTCTCTACTTTCCGGTCCACACAATTACAATGCACCTTCTTTTTCCCTTCACTGTTATGCTTCTGCAGCTCTTCAACCCTAGCTAAGCACAGTTGAAGAAATTCATGCTAAGTTCGACAAATTTTTAGTTACTAGGAGTTGTAATTGCTTCAATGTCTGGAGGACCTAGGGTTAAATTGATGAACAATGCTGATTCTGAAGTCCGATCAGTACTCGGTCCGGCGGGTAACAAGGCTAGATCCGTTGAATTACGAAAGCCCGTTGAAAAGCCTGTTAAGAAGGCGAATGAGAGTGAAGAGTCCAAGGGTAAGAAATTTGAGGGAACGGATTCCGTGCCGGAATCACGGGCGCCGGTGGCTGCTTCGAAGAAATGTAGAGGAGCTGTGCCGTCTATTTTGAGACAGCAACAGGACCATAGGTCTTTGATGATGAGGCCTAATTTGTCGCTTAATGCATCTTGTTCTTCAGATGCTTCGACTGATTCTTCACATAGCCGAGCATCGACGACGGGGAAATTGAGCCGTGGGAGTGTGACGCCGACGGGTGGAAGAAGGAAGCAATGTAGTAGTCCGAAAGTGGCTAAGTCGGAGAAAATTGGAAAAATTGTTGGTGAAGGTGAGAGTTTGGCTTCAATTCCCACTCCGGATGATGCTTCGGTGATGAAGAAAAGGTGTGCTTGGGTGACCCCAAATACTGGTATGTTTAATTCTGTAATGTTGCATTTCATTTGTTGTATATGTACAGTTACAGTATTTTGTTAAGGCAAAGGCATTGTTAAATTTGTTACATAATTGTGGGGGATAGCATTTGCTCTTGGTTCATTTTTTGGTCCTTCTAGTTAATCCTCTAGCAGTGGAAAAATTGGGATATGTAGGTCTTTGCTAGAATACCAATATGTCAAGTGTAGATAGGGCTTGGATTTCCCCAGTTCATTAGGGCAACAAACTATGGGCTGAGCTAGTTCTGCATTCAGCTGAGTTAGGGAGAATAATTCCACTTCCAAGTATTAGCTAACCAGATGGTGTCATTTTGAAAATCCTTGTGCCTCCAAACTTTCATCCTTCAGGCCTGCCACCGTCTGATATATAATGCTAGGCTGTGTTGGATACCAGCTTGATTGCTTGTCCATCTTCCCTACTGGAAAGGATATTTGGTGTTGTTGACATGCATCTTTTATTCCCTCGCCTAATCTAGTATTAATGCTATTAATTGTGATTATGAACTACTTCATGGTTAATAGTTGGAGAACATTTATGGATGAACTTTTTCATCTTCTGATAAGTTATCATGGGCGTGTATTCCACTAAGCTGGTGTTTTTTGAGAGTTGAATCCCTAATTATATCCCGGTCCTGTCCCTTATAATGGATAAGTTTTGGATACTAAGGCCACTACTCTAATGGTTGGTTTAAGGTATGAGCAATTTGGTTACTAATGGACAGTTATTTCTTTATTTATATAATATAAGGCAAGTAAAAATTAGTGATGGGGAAAACCCCCATAAGTCATCCCAAACGCCACTGTCATTAAAGGAAAATGATGGGAAAGCCCCATGTACTAGCCAAATATCAAAAAGTAGAGATTACAGATTTGCTAATTCACATTCATATGCTTTCCTCTACTGCCTTGCAAATATGCTCGTCTTTGACATTTCATACTAAGAATTTTTACCATCCTTGTCCTTGTATTCCTGGACTTGGAATTTAATTGCATTCCCTTTTCCAACTTTCTCTTTTTTCTTGAGTTCATGAAGTTAGAATTTGATTCCATTCTCGATGTTTCTTGAGGGAATGAAGAAAAATCACTCGACCTAGTATGGAGCATACACCTGTTCAGGCCCTCAGGAAGCCACTGAAATTTCATTTTTTGTTTGATGAACGAACAATGTGGAAGAATGGTGAAATAGTGTTTTTGTGTGATGAACAAACAATGTGGAAAAATTGAAATAGAGGGGATTTTCTCCTTCATCAATTGGAAGGTCATCAGCATCTGTACATTACATTATCTAAGATACCATATATGCCTAATGAGAGTGTCTGAACTGTAAACTTGATTTCCTTAGGCATCAAAAGAGGATCCTCTGGTAAAGGTCAAGCTGTCAATCAGTTTGTCGCCATGATATACCATGCATGCATTCTTCTTTAAGTACCCCCACATGGCTCATCATGTCACACCAGTCTTTACATAAACTAACCACTGGCTTCATGAATTTCTTTTGGACTGATTGGTGGTGAGTTTGCTAGGTCTGATGTGTGTCTTATTGCAATTTTTTTATTTTTGAAACTGGTAACTTTATATTCCTCAGCATTAAGGATATGCCAGCCACCTCCAATAGTTTCCATTTACTGAAAGTAATTACAGAAGTCCTAGAAAGTCCACTAACTGAACTTCCTCTTCTATATATTGCTCTTTACACCAAAAACATAAAGAAATGATAACCTTCCACTTGATCTTATTGCGGTCCACATACCATGAATCCTTAATATGTGTTGTATTTTTAAGTAGATTTATTTATTTATTATTTATAATTTAAGTAGCTTTATTTATTATTCTAGAATAAGATTTATGTTTTATAGCTTCATAAGGATTAGGTTAACCTATAGTTATTAGTTTGGAATAGGATTTAGGTTTTCTAAATGCATAAGTATTAAACTTCCTATTGATGTAATAAGACTCTTATTTAATGGGGTTTCTGATGAATAAATCATTAAGTCATATTTCAACAAAAAAACAAGAGATCAGAGTTCTCTCTTCCATTGAGCTCTAAGGTTTCAGTCTCCCTTTAAAGAGATGAAGAGATTAGAGTTCTCTCTTCCATTGAACTCTAAGGTTTTAGTCCCCCTTTAACGATCTGAATTTATATGTTGCCTTGTGAATCGATCCTTCCCTAAAGATCCTAACAATTTGATATCAAAGCCTAACAAAATGGGCGATGAGATCAGTTCCCGATTCAAGAATAACGTACCATTACAGAAACCCTATTTAGAGTCCATTAGGGTTTCTGTAATGGTACGTTCTTCTTGAAATCGGGAACTGATCTCATCGCCCATTTTGTTAGGCTCTGATACCAAATTGTTAGGATCTTTAGGGAAGGATCGATTCACAGGACGATATATAAATTCAGCTCGTTAAAGGGAGGCTGAAACCTTAGAGTTCAATGGAAGAGAGAACTCCGATCTCTTCAGCTCTTTAAAGGGAGACTGAAACCTTAGAGTTCAATGGAAGAGAGAACTCTGATCTTTTGCTTCTGAAATATGACTTAATGATTTATTCATCTGAAACCCTTTAAATAAGAGTCTTATTACATCAATAGGAAGTCTAATTCTTATGTAAGTAGGAAACCTAAATTCTATTCCAAACTAATAACTATAGCTTAACCTAATCCTTTTGAAGCTATAAAACATAAATCTTATTCTAGAATAATAAATAAATGTACTTAAAAATACAACAATTTGCTTATATTAAGTCCAATATTTTCTTTGAGTCTGTTTAGAACCTTTGATGTTAAAGAATCTCAATTTATTGAGTAATTGAATGAAACGGTTCAAAATCAAAGAAGATAATAGATGTTGAGGATTCAATGCAATGAAACTACACTAATGTGTTATTTTATTTAACCTTATTAATATGTGTATTTATGATAAATATATGTAGAGATGGTTGCATAACTTTTATATTAGCATCCCTCTATTGAAACACATCACCTGCATCCCATTTAACATTCGTTTCCCTTTGCTTATTTTTATTCCTCTTGATCTTCTATTTTGTCAAAACATGGTCAGAGGAGTGATGGAATCATATGCTTGACATTTGGAGATTAAGGTGATTGACCATTCATGGCCTTTTAGAAGTTCCAGTCTGTCCTGCTCATGTTGCTTGAACTCTTCAAAAGTGTCATCAGGTGCGTGTCGGATCCTTCAAAAGTAGTGCATTTTTTGAGGATTCGACACAGGTGTGGCAACATTTTTGGAGAGTCCGAACAACTTGTTGCACTAATACATAACTATTTCCAAGTATTATCAAACCATCATTGGAGATGCTCTCTCTATTTTTGTGTTTGTGGCATTCTTACCTACTTTCTGGCCCCTATATTAAGAATTCTCATTTGCCACTTCTCCAGTGGTTTTTGAGTCTACGACTTGTTATGAGATGAACTCATTGTTTCTAAACCTTGTTATTGGGGGTTCTCTTTTGATCAATTAAGGTAAGCTTTCATTAGATCAATCATCGAGAGGATACAAGGGGTAGAAAAACCATTTTAGGATCAGGGAAATTAAATCCGCTATTAATTGTATCATGTTAAGGGGAGGAATCATTATAGAATCATCTTGTTTCCTTTTGGGCAGGAAAGCTAATGATTACAATCAAGAAAGGTCGAAGTGTTACCCTGGTAGGCATCATACCTAATATTAGAACAAGTACATAAGCACCCAAGGGTGTGACCTAGTGATCAATGAAGTGGTAGGAGAATCATGAGGTTTCATGTTCAAATTCTAGTGGAGACCACTAGTTGATTTCTTCTCACCTGTCTAAGCCATGATGGACAAAGTTATCCAATATCTGTCTTGGTGGAAGGTAGTGGGCACCTGGTGGAATAGTCGAGATGTGCACAAGTTGGCCTAGACACCACTAGCATTAAAAAAGAAAAAAGGAATCATTATATAGAGAATAACTAAACGTGTATTCACATCTCTATTCTTGTCAAACATGTATAATGTTCTGTGATCTTGCTCTCTAACTCAAGTTTCTAGAATCTAGTCCTACCTCATGAAACAAGTTGTACATCTTCCAACAAGTTGATCATGGTGATTTTTCCACGTGTGTAATGGATTCTAAGTACAAAGGATTCATATAGGTTTATTGTTTGTCAGGAGTCCTATTCTGGTAGTATGTGTCCGTGTATGGGTAAGTGTGAGATTAATAGAATCTCTACTTTTGGGGAAACCTTACTTTGAACAAAGGGGGAAAAGATACAGAAGACTCACTTAGCAAGTCCTAGTAAGTCTGCTACCGGGTGTTAGTCCATTGTTTGTAATAGATTCTTTTATTCATCCAATTTTTGGATTTTCCATTATATTGGTCCATGGTCATCCCTTTTGCAGGTTATATTATTGTAATGCTGTAGATATTATGTTCTTATCAGTTCCCTCTGCTAATTGGTTTCGTTTTGCCAAAAGATCCATCCTATGCTGCTTTTCATGACGAGGAATGGGGAGTTCCAGTCCACGATGACAAGTGCGTACTCCTACTTTATATTTTCTTATTCTTTTATGGCTTGCAATAAACGAGGCAATTAAATGTGATGGTTTTCTCAGTCTGGGTTACTACTATTTGCAGGAAGCTCTTTGAACTTCTCAGTTTATGCACTGCATTAGCTGAACTCCCATGGCCGGCAATTCTCAGTAAAAGACATATATTTAGGTACATTACGCTCTGCACCAGTGCTTTGGAGTACCAGAAAATGGGTTATCATTTCATATCTGGTTACCTTACAAAAGCTGCTACTTCAATTTGAACTATTTGTTATGCAGAGAAGTCTTTCAAAGTTTTGACCCAGTTGCAGTATCAAAACTAAATGAGAAGAAGATAGCACCACCAGGAAGTCCTGCCAGCACTCTTTTATCAGAGGTAAAGCTACGAGCAGTTATTGAAAATGCACGCCAAACCTGTAAGGTACGTGAAAGTTTTCTCTCTTATATTGAGTTGTCCTTGTCTTGAAGAAGAAAAAACTTCCTTGTACAGCTAGGAGAAATTAAATTGTATAGGTTAGGATAAATTTTTTGAAGCTTTCTTAGTTCTTGGTTCTTGAACCTTCAAATTTTCACAAGTCAAAATGTTGGTTCTTAGATATTCCACCAAGATAACTGTCAACTTTACATAAAGTAAAAGGAGGCTCTTGGACCTTCTTTAGGCAATGAAAGAAGATTGCAACGGGAAATTGCTTCTTAACCACAGATTATTTCAAGCTCAAAAGTTTTGGGGTTAATCGGTCTGCATTTATTGTATGAGCTGTCTTGAGCTGAAAGTCTTACTGTTGCTAATTCTGTTTCCCTGGAAACTGGATGGTTTCTGTACTGGGTACAAAATTTTCAAAATACTCGGCAGATGCATGTGATATGTTTTCTAAAGTCAGAAACTACAGATATGATGGGCTTATTATGAATTATAAGGCATAAGTTGTGGCTTTAATAGGTATGTCATTCTAGAGGGTAGGCTATTAAATGTCGAAGAACTTCTAAAAGGAGAAGAGAAACAAAACTTTATTAGAATACACCTCATTTCAAATTGAGAAAGTAAGACCCAGGATTATGGCGCTCAAAATATCAAATATTGGCATTTTACATCTTTAAAGAATCTACATATTTAAAAACTACATTACAGTATTAAATCATTTTTTTTGTAATTAAAATATGAAAGAAATTTTTAGAAGGTTGTCCTCAAAGAGAAAGTCATGATTGGCTGCTTAATAGTGTCAAAGAAAGTCCAGAACTGGTTCCTTAATAGTAACTGTCAATGAGTAGTAACTTAGAGTTGTTACTTGAGAACGATTTTTGATGTCATGCTCTTGTTATCCTCTCAGATCATCGATGAACTTGGATCCTTCGACAAATACATATGGGGTTTTGTGAATAACAAACCTATAGTTAGTCAGTTCCGATATGCAAGGCTGGTGCCAATGAAGACATCAAAAGCTGAAGGGATAAGTAAAGACCTAGTGAAAAGAGGATTCAGAGGAGTTGGACCTACTGTTGTATACTCGTTCATGCAAGTAGCTGGAATCACAAACGACCATCTCATCAGTTGCTTCAGATTTCATGATTGTGTAGCTGCAACCGATGGAGCGGATAAAGATGATGGCCTTGCAGCCAAGACAGAAGTGAAGCAACAACTCAAGGATGAAACTGAGATGGGCCTTATAAGAGCTATTGATGACTTCAATTTATCGACATAGTGAATTGTGTTCAGAGTAGTTGTGCATTGTAATTTATACTCCTAGTAGATTTGGTAGCTTGGCGCTCTTGGTTGCGATACAGTTGAAAGGGTGGCATGTACTTGTGTACAAATGACCTTGCTTATTATTTTTACCATTGCTGTGTACATCTGATCTATCTACATCTAGTAGGGATTGCAATGGGGCAGGGAGTAAAAAGATGAAAGTCTAGCACCCAAGGTGTGGTCTAGTGGTCAATGAAGTGGTTGAGAATCCTAAAGTCTCGGGTTCAAAACTCAATGGAAAAAAAAAAATCCTAAATGATTCTTTGCGAAAGCTGATCCGAACACCATGGTCATAGAAAAAAAGATGAAGATTATACTGAATATATTGTTGTATTACTTTTTTATTCCACTACTATGTCTTTTCAGTGGGATATAAAAATTGAAACAATGACATCAAGTGGCTGATGTTAACATTTAGAAACAAAGATCTAATTCAATTTATAGTCTCACAATGCCCTTGAATTGTTTTTAGGAAAAATTAGCTCAAGTAATTTATTCTCCTATAATCCGAGTCAAGTAAATTCTTCCTCCTTCAATGAACCAGAAATTCAGTTTCACGTGTGGTCTTTTCTTCTTTTGACTTCAACATGGCCTCCATTTCTTGACTTTAGTCGAATTGAACAGAGAAACCAATTAAAAAAAAACAAGTAGCAAATAAGCTTGTCGTGCTAAAACAGTTCAAAGATATTATGATATTATCCACTTTGGATCAAATCCGTACACTTTGTATCTCCCTTTTTTCTTTTCTTTTCAGCAATCAATATAGACTTTATTCGCACGCCCAAAAAAAATATAACAAGTTAGAGATACGATAGTCAACCCAAGAAGTAAGGAGGAGAAATTAAATTATTAGATATTTATTTGAGCAAATTGCATAAATGAGCAAATTCAACAATTTAATCAAGGCCACCAAAAGTCTCAATCTTGTGAGACTGAAAGGCACAAATTGAGACCTAACTAATATAGGCTGCTATGGAAAATTAGCCCATTCCATTTCCACGTGCACTTACTAGTCCAACCTACTGCCTACTGTTCTCCCAAAAAAAAGACAATTATAGTTGTATAACAACATGTCTTAGTGGCTGCCTGTCTTTCTCTGGAACATTTCAATGCGTCAACTTGAACAGACATAATTTGGTTTTAATTATTCATTCATTTATCCTTTACTGCTATTATTATTTTGTAAGAATTTTCCTGATATGGCGGCCGCTAAGGCTGCTTGAAAACTTGGATCTTTAGTCAATGAAGAAGCCATTTGTTCTATCAAGAAATGTTGAAACTCTGGTCTATTTTGCTGTTGTTGATTATTATCATTTCCTGGTGATTTGCGCTTGTGACCACTTGCACTACTTGTATTGCTGTTCATTTTATTTGGGTCATTTTGTGATGTTTTTGGTTCAGCCAAATCAAGTGTTAACATTGGCCTTGGTCCTGATGTGTTGATGAGAGTAGTGGAACTTGGCATTACTGAAGCAGTATAATTAGTCGAAAGATTACTTTTCGGATTGAATCGGCTAGACGGGGAAGTTGTTGTAACGGGGCCTGCAGTATCCACTTTAGAATGGTTGTGTTCTCCTTCATATGTTGCTACTAGAATCGATTGATCTTCCACGCTTCTTTGCACCTGACAAAAACACCACGTAGTTCATTGTTAGAAAAGGAATATAACTGTGAAAAAAAAAAAAGAAGACAAATTTGCAATCTAGAGTATGTTTTGAATTCAAAATGAGTGTAATTTTATCTGTTTTTCAGTTTTACTTTTGCTAGTAAAGGGGATAATAGTACTCATTCTTCAATAGAACGACAAGTTAGTAAATTACACCTTGTATTTGATGTTTTCTTAAGGATATACATATGTATTACTACCTTAAAATACATTTAAAATTAGGGAGTCAAATTTCTTTTCATATTTTTACATAGTTCAAGTCGAAAATAATAATCAACATCAGTTGAATCTACAAAATGTGGCTGTGAATTCTGGCCACCAAATACATAAAATATCTGGAAACTACAACTACTAGAAGTAAGAAACTTCAAGGAAAGTTGGGTTACCTAATTATTTAATTACACCTACTTGTTCAGTTGTTTCCTAGTCGAAAATGACATGGGATATTTCAAATTTCTTAGCATTGGTTTCGTGGAATAACAAATATTAAGCAACGTCTATTTTTAATAAAAACGACATATAAATAGGAGCGAAGTAGTACTAATTAGTAGTACCTTTTTTTTGACGGGGCAGGTAGGAGCAAAAGAGCACTTGAAATAAGCTCTTGGAGATGGATTGTCTCTTGTTACTTTCTGTCCATATTTCCTCCACTGATATCCATCCTTCACTGTCTGCAACAACATTAACTTTCCCATCAGAAAAACAACTTAAATAATTAACTCTTTAACAAAAAAAATTACAAACTTCGTCTCTGATTCATCGCTATATAGCTAGTAGCTAACATAATCTTTTGATAATTTATTCTAATCTGTCATTTAGCTATAAAATTTGTCTGGCGCTTATTTCTACTAGTGAACAAATGAAAAAGAACTATTCCTTTATTTCAATTTGTCCGTCTAGTTTTGACTTGACACAGAGTTTAGAAAAGTAAAAAAGTCTTTTGAATTTTGTTGTCAAATGTACTAAAATTTCATTTAATCTTATGGATATATGTACGTCACGTAGAAAATTATAATTGAACGGTTGTCGAAAAGGGGAAGAGATTTTTTTTTTCGACTAAAAAAAAGTAAGTCGAATAAATTGAAACGGACGAGGGAGTAATTAATTTGATTGTTGGGGAAACTTACCAGAGAAGTATCAGATGCTTCAGTTCTCATATAAACTCTAGAAGTATTAGTTTTAATGTATTCTTCTCTTGGTTTCTTTGGAGATGAATCTTCATCACTTGAGCTGCTCTCTGAATTCAACACTTGAACGGACGATTTCACAATCTCATTATTATTATTATTATTGATTTCAACTTTTGTTTTCTTCGATCCATCGCTGTTCTGATCAGGATCAGTTCCACTAGTACTATTATTCTGCTTGCTCAAAAATTCTGTCAATTGATTCCTCAATGAATTGTAATTCTGGCACATAACTGTAAGCATCTCCGTCAATTTCTTATTTTCAGCATTTACTCTATTTAGTTCCTCCATTAAATTACCTACCTGAACAAAACAACACAAAATACAAAATTCAAAATTGGAAGAATACGTGATTAAGGTCGCTATTACGACTCGTATAAACTTCAAATTCTGGATCTGCCATTGTTGTCAACGAAGAGACCGGAGAAGAAGAAGATTTTACGAACCTCATCTTTGACAGGTACGAGATCTCTTCCAAGTCCAATGAAATTACTCTCAACTTCCTGTTTCTGGAAGTAAAATGAAATGATCAGATAGGGCAAATTAAATCAATGCATGATTATAGTATTTTGTAAATTTTTTACACCGCTTCCACGTACCGGTAATTCATCGGAAACTCGAAGAGGTCTAAAGTTCAAATCCAAGGAAGTATCAACTAAACTGGTGAATTCCATTTGCTGTAATTTTCTTCAAATTGTTGATTGAAATAAGAGAGAATTTGAATGTATGTAATTGGGGGTTTGAAGTTTGGAAGCTGAAGCGATTTGCCTATTTTTCATAGCTTATTTATAGTTGTGAAAAACGTGAAGTGATGATGGGATGTAATATTGGTATATTTAGAAAATAATTAAAAGTAGTAATTAATTGAGAGAGTTTGCTCATTTTTTTGTCTGCCCATATCCTGTTTGTCGAATTTCTTTCTTACTAGTCAAAGTCAAGCCTGCACCAAGGAAACGAGAAAGAAACACATGTTTGTATAAGACAAAACACATGAAATGAATTCTTTATTAGCCTCACCTAGTACATGATCTTTGATAGAAAAATGTGAAAGTTAGAATTAAAGTAGAAGGTTGATAAATAAATAAACATATTTCTTTTCCATTCCTGAGTATTAGTATTATTGTTGTATTAACTCTTTCATTTTTTATAAGTATGATGTTTGAGTCAATTTATGCGTACTTCAACTAATTTCATGAAATATCTTTACCTCCCACTAAACTTCATGATGATCAATTCACGTCATTGACCACTAGGTAGCACGCTTAGGTGCAACTTGTCCTTAGATTTCTATTATTACTTATTGTACTTTGAGTCTCAATTATCTTATTATCATGTTGTTATTTTTGTTTGCTGCGATTGGCTCTTTTTAGAGCCCGTTTGGATTGGCTTAAAATAAGTAACTTTTAAAAAGCTACTTTTTAAAGTGCTCAAAGTCCTTATAAAAATAAATAGTTATGTGTTTGGATAAAAGTATTGGAGTTGAAAAAAAGTTGTTGATGTGTTTGGCAAATAAGTACTGAAAGTCACTTTTTTTAATCAAAATGTCTGAAATACCCTTAAAGTTGTTAACATTATAAAAGAATTAAGGGTAAAAAAGTAATATATTTGGTCAAAGTAAAATGACTTATAAGTTAAAAAAAGTAGGGGCACCCTATTTTAACTTTTAACTTATTTTAAGTCACTTTTAACTTATTTTAAGTTATTCTTATAATTGTCAAACACTCTAACAAGTCAAATACTGACTTAAAAGTTAGTTTGACCAATTTAAAAGCTCATCCAAACACCCTCTTAATCTTTCTTTGAGACGATGATTTATAGAAATCACTTATCTATCTTCTCATAATAAAAGTAAAAGCTATATACATATTATTCTTTTTATAATCTACTTATAAGATTATGTTGATTTGCACTCAAGGATATGATCTAGTGGTCAATGAAGTGATTGGATATCATGAGGTCTCAGGTTCAATTTTCAGTAAAGACATAAAACACTAGGTGATTCTTTTCATCTATCAAATCCTTGATAGACAAAATTACATGATACCTACTACGTAATAATTGATCCGGACACCACGATAATTAAAAAAAAAGATTAAATTGATTTTGTTGTTTATAATATGTCGTGACTTAATTCACATGGTATGGGTAGAGGATGGTGGATAAGATAATAGTCTTCATAAATAAATAGGTAGAACTTTGGTTCAATCTTCTTATCTAATTTTGTCAAGTCAGCCGACATACTTGTTTATAAATTAATTAAAAATTAAAATTAAAATATGATAGAATTGTACTGTTTATTTATTTCTTTATAAGTAGGGTAATGTGGGCTTTTCTTTTCAATCACGTTTCCAATAATATTTTCCACGTTATCTCTAATATTATTTAATTCCCTGCCAAGCTCTGAACTTAAGACTTACCCATTTTAAAAAAAAAAAATTACATTGAAAAACAGGAATACTAAATTCATCAATTGATCTGTACAAAACGCGTTCTGTATGTGTATTTCACGATGGATTTAAGTTATATACAAATAATTTGTATATTATCAATTCAACTTGACTCATTACAACAAGTACTTATTTTTTTATTTGTCAGGTTATCATATCACACTTACTATAAAAATTTAATTATTGTTATGAGTGAACTTAAAAGATGGTACTAAAAATTAATATATATTGACAATATGCAGTGTGAATGAGATTATTTTAATCTTAAATAATTTGATATATTCTTGATAAAGTTAAAACGTGCTTGACAAAACATAATTCAATTTTCTTTTAAGGGGGAAGGAAATTAAAATTTTCTCGATTGAAGTTTGAAAGTTTTAGAGGAATTATGTATTTCATTTTGACTATCAATCAATCTATATATAATTGAATTTTAATTCAAAATGTCATGTCGATTAAGAAAATCTAGACTTTATAGGGAGAAAATTAATTTATCATAAGCATTTAATTTTCTAGACTAGATAGAGAAAATTCATAATACATGGACGGCATGATAGACTATGAGCTAGAGTTGAATTTACACTTTAGAATGAATAGGGGAAGAAAAGAAAGAAGAATCCTTCAAAATTGTCAATACGTTTCATACGAGAAGACTTTTCCAAGATAGCTTCAAAATAGTTACCCTTTTCCTTTTACTAGGTCGAAAGTATACTGGACAATCATAGATGATATGTTTTACGATAAAAATATATATTACCTTGTCCCTTTTTTAGTTATTTATTTTGTAATAAGTTGTATTAAAACTAGTAATTAATTATTATCGGAATAAGTAGTGGAATAATTGTGTTGATATTAGTTATTAATAAATAAAATTAGGAGAATGAAAAAATTATCCTTAAAGGTCCCCAAAATTATCCTTAAGGTCCCTCAAACACTTTTTCTATTGAATAAGGTGGGGGTATTTTTGTAAACAAATAATTTTTTTCTTAAAAATTATGCAATGCATGTTATTTTTAACACAACAAAACAAATCGTTAATAAGAAATAATAGAAGGATAAATAATCACAAGATAACTAATTTCAACATAATTAATCTCTTATAATGCCATATATTAAGTCTCATATACATGCTACTCATACTATTACAAATATTTTAACTTTATTTGAAATTTTTAAAGCTATAGTTGAAGAGGAATTGTGTTTTGTTATAATTTTGGTAATAATATTTGTTTGTTTGAAAGTACTTTCCTAAAGACAAGAAATATAATTTAAATAAGGTTATTCTTATATTAAAAAAAAGGATAAATTTTAAAAAAGAATATTACGAAAGTAAAAAAAAATAGAGTGTTTTGGATGTTTTCCAAATGCATTCTTGGCCAAACATCGATTTTCTAAAAAAAAAATGCGATTAAATGTGAAACATTCTCATGAACAAATGAGTCCTTAAATACTATTGGAGTATATAAATCAATCTCAAAACCTATTTACACAGATATACAGTAGTCGTATTTCATCAAAAAGCCCAATGTTTTATTTTCAACAAAAACGTGAGAGAAAAAAAATAGTGGATTCATGAATTTCATATCCATAGGGATTAACTTGATTTCTACGTTAACGCAGAAAAAAAGAAGAGAAAATTAATTAAGGTCAGATGCAATGAACGGTAAACATCGTGTTAAAGTTGTTCATTAGAACGAAAAAAAAAATTATGATAAGTACAAATTACGTCTTTTAACTATGTGCGGTTAGTAGTTAAATTAAGTACATTTTATCTAGACAATGGATTAGTGCCAGATTTAATAAGTAGCTTAACTATATATATGATTGCTAATTGTAGCTATTTCAACTCTAAAATTGACTTGGAAATTGACTAATTGGCTTCCACTTGTTTCACATTTTATATACTTTTATTCATTAAAATTTACTTCCCCGTCTTTTTCACTTTCTTAATAAAGATTACTTCTTTAATTTTTCTCTTTTCAAATATTATATTATGTAATATTAATTGACTCTTGCTAAAACTTGTGGATTTGTTCCATAACCTCTCAAGTCTGAAGTCTTTAACTGATTTTTAACTTACCTTTTACTTCTTCCGTTTCATTTTACTATTGGCTATCACACTGTTCTTAAAAAATACTATATTTATTAGGGATTTATTTATTAAATTAACCTTATTGATTATGTTTGAAAATTTTAATTTTAATTATTAGCTAGTACTCTATTTTATATAGTTAATTAATGATAAGGGTGGTATTAATGTTTGTAACGGTCAAGTGGAAACATATTAAAAAAATATACTTGCAACAATTGGATTTACTCCTCTCAATAATCGTACTGGCAGACGTTGAATGGATAAATATCTAAAGGTCTAAAAATTTAAATTAAAAAAATGGTAGTCAACCTCAATATTAGTGTCATCTGTCCCAACTCCTACTTAGCTTCGAGTCTCAAAATACACATGTTATAATTAGGTAGTTTTTTTTAGAACAAGTGTGTAATTTCACAGTCCACACTAAAGGCCTCTTTGAAAAGCTACCCGGTAATTGAATTTGATGTAATTACACTGTTTGTCCCCTATTTGATTGACCATGTAATTACCTGGTCAACAGGTAATTTAGTGTAATTGGCAGGGTGTAATTACACTCTCCTATTCACAGGAGAGGCTATGAATTGCTGGTAATTACATGGTATAGTTACAAGCTGATTACTTTTTAATTTCTTCCTTTTATTTCTATTTTTGTTTTTTTTGTTTTAATGTATTTTTTATTTTTATTATTTTAAATTCTTTTTGATTTTTATTATCCTAGTATTTTCTAAAAAAATTTATTATTATTTATATTTTATTTCCTTCTTATTCTCAACCTTTAATTCATGTGATTCCATGTAATTTTTTGTTAGTTAAGAACATTTGTTTATTAATTAATATATTTTCAAAAGACAATATATATCTTAAATATTTAATTTAATATCATTTATAAAGTTTATTATTTTTCTAAATAATTGTGCATCCAAACAGTACATGTGTTATTACACTGTGACAAATAAGCAGGTCAATGTAATTACTAGGATGATAATTACTACGCTAATGATTACACCAATTTCAATTAGCAGGTGACTTTGCAAGCAGGCCCTAAGTCACTAAGGCTTAGACTTTGATTTTTTTGACCTATTAAAAAAGTCTCCTACGTAGTGAGAAATGCATTGATCTCTCTATCTTTTGAAATATCACTAACTCCATTTTAGGGTTGTAAATTGTAATGGAAGAAGATTTTCAACCTTTTCTTTTTTTTTCTTCTAATTTCTATTTTCTTTAAACAATTACATTTTTATACTTTATTTCTACTTTGTTAATTTAACCAAAAAAATGAATTTGATCAATTTTAATTCAATTGCTTTAAACCTCTTTTAATAAACTTTATCGTTAACTAGCTAAACGATTTTTTCGATAAATATTAAATTTTTGACTCCGTCACTAATCAGATGGTAAAAAATAATAATCTCAACTTGGAGTATGCTGATGCGTCAAATAATATGATGTCATGAACTAATGACGGTGAAATAAAAAATATAAAAAAAATTAATGAACTAAACCTAGGTCCAGTCGAAGACTTTTTTTTTTATATAAAATAATAATTTAGCATGATGCACCTGCAGGAACCATGACTTAGTCAGCCAGCCACTTAAAATTAGTTGGTGAAGATTCATTGAATTAAAAGCTCATATAAAACATATGGTTACGTACATAGAATTCTTTTAATTTTCTACGTGTGTTCACACGTATTCAACATTCATGAACTAGGCTTAACTAAATTAATTTGTCGTCCACATCCATTTTACACTAAAAATTGTACACAAAGACTTGTCCAATTTTCAAAAGTTGAATGTTGGAATAATTAAAAAGACTAGAAAAATACATTAGGATTAAATTGGATTGAAATTCAATTCAACCAAGCGTGCGTGCGTCTGGTCTTTTGCTTATATATTTTCCAAAACATAGGTCTTAGACTATTATTTTTTGATATAAATTATAATTATTAGATTCTGATTATAAACTTTTAGCAAGCAAATGGGTTGTTGAATGATGACCTTTATTTTCATTTTCTACTTTTTTGTAGGTCCCCTCCACCCCACTTGAATGTTCTTGTCTTATATCATCCTTTTCTGGAAAAATTAGCAAATTAGTCAAAGTCATTAACATAATTAGCAAAAATATCTACACTTTAAAATAATTATTAAAAATGTTATTATGTCATTATTTTAGCAGATATAATGTATCCTAATATAATTAATTTAATATCTTTTTATTTCTCAAATCATGCTCACAATTACCTAGTTTGACTTCACTACCCAGTTATCTAGTTTGACTCCACTACACAGTTACCTAGTTTGATTCCACTACCCGGTTAAAAAGTAAAAAAAACACCCCACATTCTAATATTCTCTCTAGATTTTTATCCCAAAACTCTCTACTCTCTCTATCGTTTCCACCATTGTTATCTCTTATAGTTAATTAAGAAATTTCTTCGACTTGTACGATTTCAACATTTGACAATTCTTCATGCAAATTGGGGTATAATATCCAATTTTGTTCTCTCCTACGTCTGATCAGGAGTTTGACCTGCTCCACAACTTCTTTGCTTATTGGGCTCGGAAGGTTTCCCTATCGGGCTCCAGATCTCCGCCGCCGCTCTACGGATGGTTCCGAAAAGACTCTTCTCGAATCCATGGAACTTGATGAATCAATTGCCGGATCGAAGTTCTTAATTGTCCATTCATTCTCAATTCTAAATAACCAAAATTTAGTTTATTTATGTATTCATTATTAGGTATTCATCCTAATTGCATATTAAAACATACTTTTTATTTTATTTTGCTCATTTTGTATTTTCAATTTCACTTTGTATACCAAATAGTTTGTATTTAAATTTGATTTTGTATTCGTTCTAATGGTATACCATCAAGTTTTGTATTTATATTTGATTTCGTATTCATTCTCAATTCTAAATAACCAAAATTCAATTTATTTATGTATTCATTATATAGGTATTCATCCTAATTGCAACAGTAAAATAGATTTTGTATTTTATTTTGCTCATTTTGTATCTTCAATATCACTTTGTATACTAGATAATTTGTATTTAGATTTGATTTTGTATACATTCTCAATTCTAAATAACCAAAATATAGTTTATTTACCTATTCATTATATAGGAATTCATACTAATTGTATTAGTAAAATAGATTTTGTATTTTATTTGTCTCATTTGTATTTTCAATATCACTTTGTATACCAGATAGTTTGTATTTAGATTTGAATTTGTATTCGTCCTAATGGTATACAATCAGGTTTTGTATTGTATGGTCTAACTTTTCAATTGAAATGAGTCCTTATCATGCTCAGTTTGTAATTCATTATCACTTTTTATTCCATTCTCAATTTGAATGCCAACAAATCTGTATTACTTTATTATCATGTAGTCATTATAATTGAAAGAACAAGAGAGAGATGACAATTCGTATTTTTTTTCCAATTGTAACTGATCAGATATTTAAGCGATTTTTACCTTTTTTGAAATATTTTCTCCCTTGATTTTCTCTATTTTGTTGTTAAAGATTTGTATTCTTTCAAATTAAATAAATACAAAAGTCAATCTTATAACAAACCAAAATATTGACATTTTAAATAAATATTGAAAGTGTTGATAAGGGGTCCTATTAGATGCTAAAATATTGCTGTTTTGAAAATTTTTCCTTCTTTTATTCTACTTTTTACAATTCTATTCAGTGGTTGAAATCAAAAATTTTCTCTAAAAGATTAAAAATAAAAGAAATAAGTACTCGAAAAAATCAAAGAGAATTCAACATCTATGAACTCTCTCGGTCCTATCTGATGGGCTGACTCTCTTGACTGTATCAATAGTTCTTTTCCAATGTTTTCTATTCTTGATCGACGAGTCTAAATATATTATATAATAATGACATATTTCGTAAAATATTCATCAGATGTGTTTTTCTATATACCAATATTAGATGTGGAGTACTTCTTTAAAGAAAAATGATAAATTATAAATTCGTCCCTACATGGCAAATTTCCACAATAACCGATAGAATTTTTTTTTAAAAAGCTATAAATTCTAAATTCGCCTCTACGTGGCTAATTTCTACAATAGTCGACAGAAAATTTTAGAGTATCTAAATTAGTTGTACAAAAAAAAATATTTTAAGTCAAAATAGTGGCAAAACATTGTCTGTGCTGCATAGTCGACAAAAGTTGGAAACTTATGCACCGAAAGCAGCACAAGTTTGACACGCTTTTCCCCGAATTTATTTAGGCTAGTGTCGTTTTAATCTATTTGTCCTATTATATTTTTCTTGTTTACATTTTTTATTAAAAAAAGGAAGAGTGTCTTCTTTTTTTTTTAGCAATTCTTTAATTCTAACTTCTCAAATGAAATGTTTAATATCATTAGATTAAAAGATAATTTGATACATTTAACGTATCTTTAATTTAATCTCACAAAATTCAAAGACTTTTTTTTTAATTTCTTTAAACTTCGTATCAAATTATAATTGGACAAATAAATTAAAACGAATGGATCGATATAGTAATATCTCTAAACTATACGATTTTAGATGTCCAAAGTCATGCAGGACCTTCAATTAACTTTTGGGTGGTCACTGGTCACTGGTCACTGGTCACAGTCTTCTTCTTCACCAGTTACATCCCAACATTCTAAAGGTTCTTCCCACTTTTTATTTTATTTTATCTTATTTAATAATAATAACAATAATAATAATAATAATAATAATAATAATAATAATAGACATTTAATTATTTTTTTGAGATGTTTGGCTCACGTACGTGAGGAAGCATGTGGGGCAAATTAAAGGCTCGAAAGTGAGTCCTTCTATTTGTCCAAAATAAAGTGTAGAAAAGTATTACTACTTCATTAATTTTCTCATTAAATCGTTTTTCTTTGATTAAATTTTTTTATGTTTTACTGATTTTTAGTACAAAATTTCTAAATGTGTATATTATTTCCTAAATATTGAGGAATTATGTCACCGGTTGACATAAATAAATTAGATTTTCTTTTTACATACTCTTCAATCTTATTGACACATATCACGTACTAGGTAGAATAAATTCTAAATCATAACAGTTTAATTAACGCGATTAAGTTATTTAATAAGATTATGAAAACCATAAATTGATTGAGTAGTAGAAGTCAAAATAATAGTTTGGTGAAAAACTCAAATACTCTATTTAACCTATACTATACTATCAAATAAATAGGGAAGGACGGAATACCAAATTTCCAAAATTGTGGACGGTTGACTACAAGTAGGCTGATGTGGCCTTCAACAGAAACACAAAATTATCCGACAATGTATTCAACTGTAGGGTCCTTAAATTTGCGTTACAATTATTATACGTACTTCGTTTTAATTATTTGTTCGATTTTGATTATTTTATGAAGATTTTTTTAAATTTTAATCTAAAGATATATGAAACGTATTAAAATGTTTTTAATCTTACAATCTTAAACATGTCTTGTTAAAAAGGAAAAAACAATTTTTTTTAAACGAACTAAAAAGAAAAATAGGACAAATAAAATGGTAAAAGACTACTATAGAAGATTCCATATTTTAAATTTTGTCTACATTTGCCACCGTAAGTCCGTACTACCTAATTATAAACATAATATTTTTTTTAAAAAAATTCTAATTTTTATTTTTATTTATAAAAACATAGTGGCAAAGAAACTGGAGAATTTAATCCACTTGTATTGGCTGTGATGGCATGGATGATATCATATAATATAAATAATGTATACTATATAGTCTCCTCCCATTTATTTTTCTTTTGTCAAAACTCAACTCAAGAATCAACAACGTACGTCGGTTGTGGTTTTATTTTTCTTAAAAGTCGTCCAGATTCATAATGCAATTAGTACTATTTTTTATAGACTAAATATTTTTGGACCAGACAAATATCAGGTCTTAATATGAACAACTTGGCATAATATATAATATACAAAAATTAAATCTCAACATCATATGAAGAACTTGGTAGAAACTTCAGCAAGCCAATTTGAAGACAACGACTAGTGTTTTATATTTATATGCTATAAGGCAGCTTGGATATATGTCATGCATGTACTAAGCTTAATTGTATGTACGGTATTTATATTTGGGCATGATTAAATTCAATTCATTCATTGCAAAATTGATCGAACTCTAGACTTCTCAAGTAAGAATGAACGAATGGATTTCAACAGTCCTACTATAATTCATTTGACGTTTTCATGATAATACTATTTCTTTATAACAGGATACATGTAATGTACGAAATAAGAGTATGTACATTAAAAACATGAATGACAATTATATTTATGTATTACTATTATTTATAAAATACTAGTATTTTATTATTTAATTACCACATAACACATATATATTAAACTTTGTACATGACATCTCAGTTGTTTTTGTTGATATGAGTTATATCTTAAAATGTAATTCATACATTATCTTAATGTTTTACGTTAGTTGTTTGAATTATTTACATGGTATTGAAAAATATTGTAATAAGTGTGCATTCAAGTACACAATCCACATACATGTAATATTCTAAATTGTGTTACATATGTGCTTGTGCGCACGGAGTCAATAATAACCCTTATATAATTTGAACTATTTTTTGCATAGGGTAGGAACAAATTTGATTTTTACCCCTTGTGATATATACCTATGTACATGTATTGATATATTTCTGTAATTAATTAATAATAACATAAAATAATATTGTAAGCCAAAGGCATATTTTTCCCCCAACTATTGAAGAGGACAAGTTAAATAACATATTCGGACTTTTTCCCATTTTAAAATTAAGTTATACATTTGGAGAAGTGCTGATGTGTCTTTTTTAAAAAAAGTATTATTTTTTTCCAACACAAAATTTAAAAATAATACATATAGAAAAAATACAAGATGATTTTCTTATATTCAAATTGTAACTAAGGAATTACATTCACTAATTTTTCCTCAATTTGTCATGCTATGTGAACAAGTGCATATAAGAGATTTTCTTAAAATACTACCGCAAATTATTCCATTCATTTTTTCAAAATGCTAACATCTGTTTATTTGATTGTTCAAAAAGAACAAAAAAACACAATGCATCTCCTTTTTTATATGTCGGAAAAATGTCGTTCTGTGCTACAGAAAATATTTTCAAGCTACTATGTCAAAGCATATATTCAATTACTTAATATAGCACCGTCCAGAGCAGTTGTCACGTTTTTCTTTTTGAGAGTCATGAACTCATGATTTTGATTAAAGTTCAGAGCTTTATTTGATTATATTATTTAAATCCTTCAAAGTGAAAATTTATATATTTAAAAACTTTATGAAAAAATGTATAATCAGTAATTTCCTTCATATCAATATGATTTTAAAAAATAAAATATTAATCAAAATTTATATAATTTGACTCTTGAAAAGTGAAACATAATAAGTATTTTGAAACGCCAAATACGATAGAAATGAATTATCGAGCCGAATTCAGAACAGTAAGTCACGGGTCATGTTGGTTGCTACAAAATTGTGACTTAAATGGAAAGAAAAACGCGAAATATACGCTGTAAAGCGTTGATGTAAGAAGAAATCAACTTTGTCAATAACACTTTTGGTCATGATGTACACGTGGAAGCACGTCAATATGCCCACGTTTCCTTATCATCAATTGCCCTACTAGACTAAGTCAATTACAACTTACAAGTGTTCATAATAAAATAAAGTAAGTAACCAAGCTGGGTTGCAGTATGGTAGTGAGACTGCTTCACTTTAACTAGAGGTCTTAGGTTCTAGATAAGGAGAAAATTATATTGGGAGTGCAACTCTCAAATGGACCCTGCAGCACATATTTGAATTTAGTCGAGACTCCAATGTGGACTCCAGACGCTGACTAAAAAACAAAAAAAAATAAAAATAAAATAGTATATGGTCATTTTGAACACATGGAAAAATAGGAGCTCTATTTAGCCCAGAGGCCATAGCACCCACCCACCCACTCCATATAAAGATTCTTGATTTTGAGTTAGCACCTAACTAGACAAAAAATAATTAGCTAGGATACGTGTGTTTTTGTGCACGTTTTAGTGAAGGAGTTTTTAGCACATGATTATTTGTTTTTTGGTCGAGCTGTTGGGTGATGATAAAAGCTTTTTATTAAAAAAAACAAAATAATTTTTGAGTGTTTGCATCAACTTACTTTTGATGATTTAATGAACTTTCTGTTGCTTTAGGGGATTTGCTTTTTTATTTGTACTAATTAAGTGTGAATTGTGAGGTGCCTTGTCTTGTCTTTATTTATATTTATTTATATTGATGATTGCAGCAACTCCTAATCATTTGATACATAAATTGATTAAGTGAAGATTAGTTTAATTTATTACTATAAAGGTCTCTATGTTAATTTATTAATATAGAGATAATTATCTTTATGCATTGTGTTGATTATAACTGGGCAAAAAACTTAAATATACAATTATATAGTCTTAATAACTGTAATATAGCAGTAGTTTTAGTTTACATTTATATAGCAACAGTTTTTTTTCGAAAATAGCAAATCTATAAAAAAAATGAAAAAAAAAACAAAAATAAAATCGTATTAAATCATGATTTTCTCCAAATATAGTTACGTCTCCTTATCACAATAGATTTAAACCAATAAAAACGTATTAAAAGGGGGGGGGGGGATCACTAATAAATACCACGATTTACTCCAATTAAATTATATCTTCTCTATCATAAACCAATAACTGTTAACCAAAAAAAAAAAAAACCTCTGAAACTCCATATTCTGAAAATTTCTTCAATAATGGATACCAATTGTGTAACAATTCTACTACAACACAACGGACGATGGGACGAAGCAAGTAAGCTTTATGACTATATGTTGGTGTATTTATGTTTTGTTTAATTAACGTGTGGATATCATGAACGTATAAGTTATAATACGAAGACTCGGATCTGAATTTAAATAGGTGTATAACTTCGTGTGATCTAAAATTAGAGTTACTGTATATTGTATAATACTCACAAATCGTGATTGATTAATGATTTTTTTTGGTTGATGTATTAACTGAAAATTTGTTGAAATTTCTTAATAAATACGTAGGTTTGAAAATAATTTTTTGAGAAAGTTTTCTGATGTTGTAATAGTTGTAGTTTTTGGTGAATTTGTTAGTTGTTGTGACTTCTGTAAATACCCTAATTGAAAAGCAACTAAAATAAAGATTCTCAACTTTTTTGGGTATATTATTGGTAATAAAATTGTACAATATCATTGAAGAATACCATTGTTGAGATTAAATTAAAAACAACATTGAGACGTTAAACATGTTAATACACGTATTGACATAGATCATGGTATAAATTAACGTATAAATTTTTTGGAATATATTTGGTACCGTAGTATTGTTAAATTATGGTATATGCATTGACATAATGTTTTTGGTATTTTATGACATCAAAAAAACACAAATTTTAGCATATATGTTGATAAATTAAGTACGTTTGATAAGATTTATTTGAAAAAATTTTATGATTATGTAGTCGCTTTTTTTGTGTGTATTTGTTAGTTGTTGTGTCTTTTGTAAATAGCCTAATTGGAATGCAACTACAACCAAGATTCTTACCTTTTTGTGTATATTATTGGGTATAAAATAGTACAATCAATGAAGAATACCATGATTGAGATTAAATTAATAACAACATCTAGACAGTAACGTGTTGCCACACGTATTGACTTAGATCACGGTGTATATTAACGCATAAATTTTTTGGTATATATTTAATATTGTAGTGTTGTTAAATTTTGGTACATACATTAACATATATATTGGTATTTTGTTACATTACAAAAAACACCAAATATTGAAACAGTTATTGGCTTAAGTTATTGTGTATATTTACGTATTATTATTTTGGTGTATATTTTGGTAACTAATTGTTGTTAAAAGTTAGTACATGCATTGAGATAATGTTTGGTATTTTGTAACCTTAAAAACACCAATTGTGAACATATATATAGATCAACATCCTGTTATTGATTGATACCATTAACATTATTGAGTAATTTATATTTGTGCTCTTCTAAAGGCAGATGAGTTGATTACAATGTTGAAGGAATTATATATGATGCAAACACCAAGTATGACGGATTGATAACAACTATTGCTTCACAATTGGGTGTTGACACAACCATCTTTAAATTAGAGCTGAAATATATCGTGAGTGTTGGATCTCCACCAATGAAGATTCATAACGATATGGTCACATGTGGTCAAAACAGCTAGGCAGACCACCAAATAACGATCGTAAAAAAGGATTCAACGAAGGAAAATACAAAAGGAGTAAAGTCACATGTAGTAAATGCGGTACACGGGGGCATAACAAGAAGACTTGCCCACAAAATGAGAAGCAGATCTAAGACTGGTGTCTATTTTAATTTATTTTTAATTATTTTCAAAAAATATTGCAGTTGGCTTTATGTTTTGGTTTTAGAACAAATGCAGATTTGGTTTGGCAATAATTACATACTTTGTTCAAAGTGTGGAGCCTAATGTGTATTGATGGTGTTTTCATTGTTATAACATTAGACTTTTTGTATGGAGGTTAATTGTTTGTTAGTATGTAAAATAGCCTTTAAATATACACATTTATGTAACATTGGACTTAATTTAAACCAACATAAATTAAAAAATGAAGCTCAACAACAAAACAAAACACATAAATTATGAATACAATAAAATTACCAATACAATTACTACACAACACTAACTACACACAAATAATAGAATGCAGAAAAAAGTTTTTAAGGTCATAAAATATCAAACGTTATCTCAATGCATGTACTAGATTTTAACAACAATAAGTTACCAAATATACATCAAAAAATAATACGTTAATATTAACAATGAGTTAAGTCAATAACTGTTTCAACATAAATACCAATAATTATGTCAATGTATGTACTAATATTTAACAACACTACAATTTACACCAAAAATACACCCAAAAAAAAATGCAAATCATTAATAACACTACAATAAACACTATAATGCATGTACCAAAACTTAAAATAGGCTGACTATCTACCACTACAACCGCTTTATTATTTAACCTAGGGCTTTTCCGCGGAGTGATATTCATCGAAACAAACTAAAAAGAAAAATGCTTTGAAGGTTTTGGTGGAGACTGTGATTGTGTGAAGAGTGAATGTTGAAGGAAGGGTTTGGGAAGATGAACAATGACGGTAGTTCCCTTGAAGAAATCAATCACTATTTTCAATAAAAAAATTCAAATTTTTTTGGTACAATAAAGTAATAATTACTTTTGCATATATAGTTTAAAAAAGGAATATAATGTTACCATTAAATTGAATATTATCCTAAAATAATAGGTAAGCACGATTTTGTACATTTAATTAATTAACACAGATGGTTTAAAAAGGAAATAAAATAATTTAATAATATAATCACAGTAACTTACGGTAACAAAAATTGTACAAGAACGTTTAGATATAGGAAAGATAAAAAGTAAACAATTTAAAATCATAATTATCTACCCATTAATATAGGCATGAATAACAAAAAAGTGAAGAGAGGAAAAATAAAAAAAACTAATTAATTTAAGTACAAAATAATAAAAATGTTGTGTGTAATTAAAAAATTATGTTTGTAATTATAAATAAGTATATGATTATGTTGTTATTTAGAACCTTAAGTCGTATGTTTTTATAATTTTCACCAAATTTATTAATAAACAAAATTTAGAGAATTTACCCCCACCTAATTACCTTTTTTTATTTTTTATTTTATAATTATTATAAAGACTCTTGATTTGGAGGTAGTACCTAGCTAGACAAAATAATTAGGATAATACTTGTGTTTTTGTGAAGGAGTTCGATAAATGAATGTCCTAATAATCAATGAGTGAATGAAATATTAGGCTCCTTATAAGGTTTAAATATGATGTGGCCCCCTAGGAAATCGGACAGTTGTGGAATGGAAATACTCCTGGTCCATAAATGTGCATGCAGTAGATCGAAAAATGGAACTCCAGATAAAGAATGTCCGGATCCAGACTTAGGGGGAAGGGGATGATGAATGAAATGACCCACATTAGTGAACGAATGAAATCCTAAACTTTTTAGAACGCTTGAACAATTCTCACCCCATTTGAACTAGTTTTTGGGATATGAATTAGACTTAATGTCTAGCAGAGTTTTAGCACATTTCTTTATCGGTCGAGCTAAAATTATGTTCTAGCTGTCGATGACGGAGACTTCTTTGGCATGTTTGGTAGTTAAATTTAAAACACATTTTGAATATTTTTTAGATCAGTGGGATTGAGTTTTGGGGATTTTTTTTTTCAATACAAACTAAAAATATAATAGAAAATACAGAAAGAAATGGTCCAATACACACGTGATTTATTATTGATCCCTTAAAAATTAATTAACGTGATGTGAATTGCACGTTGTCGATGTGGATAGTCACTAAAAAATAAATAGAGGTGCCAAGAAAACCTTTGTTTCAATTTTATTCAAATGTTTTTTCTTCAAACATAATTTATAAGTAGTAGTTTCTAGCTAGGTATTTTTTAACCAATGCCTTTATAATTTCATGTGGACTAATTAATTAGCATATAGTATATCGACATATTATCATGGTCCCCATTTATCTCCATGAGAACACATACTTTTCCAAGTACACTTGGAATTTTGCTTGTATATAGAGAGTGTGAACAAAGTATATATATTCTTTGAGTAACTATTAAATGAAGATGTCAAATAAATGAGTTATGTTAGAGGGGTAGCACCAAATATGTCGGTTGTAGTACCAATTAAGGAAGTTTTGAAGGTTATTTTAAGTGAATTATATTAGACCGAGTCAATAGATGAATTATAACGTGATCTGCGTATAAAATTTATTTGGATCTAAATAGATTTGTGTTATATAATTAGCGTGATTAGTAATTTGATCATACAGTAGAAGCTTCCACTTTTTTGCTCTCTGGTGACTTGAACTCACGATTTTAAGGTTAGAAGTGAGGAGTGTTTACCATCCGAACAACTCCGTTTGTCCTAATGGCCAAATATTCACATTGATTATGGAGTCTTTTTTTCTCTTTTGAGGAAATATATGGGGCCTTCACACACATGCCTTAAATGGGCTTTGACCCAAAGGTTATGATGGACTATAAAGTGCGTAAACTCAGAACCCATGCATTGTGGGCCTGTGTTTAACCGCAACTATAGTTGGTGGGCCTATTCGAGAAATTCTCATCAATGGTACATTTTTGGACATTTGTTTAATGAATAATCTTTTAAATTTTTCTTGCAATTTATGGACCTTCTAGACAGTCAAGATCTAAAATTTTTGTGAGAAAATGTTAGACTATGGTTTAAAATTATGTAAGTTATTCTAATATTAGATTACATTCCAGCGTTTATCAGTAAGATTGGGAGTTTAATATTATATGAAAGGATAATTTTTCAAAGGTCATATTTACATAATTTTTAACGATGGGGATAAAATCTAAATGGTAGCCTAAAAGTGATCATTTGTGTAAATCAACTGGCCTTTTAGTATGTAAGCCCAATTATACATGAGTCTTGTTATTGGAGCCCATTGACAACTTTTGGTAAGCCCATTGAAAATCAAAACAGTAAAGTGCTCTTTAAGTGGTTCACCGATCATAGCTGGCCCTTCTCCCCTGTCTCAACTATCTCCGAGATTAAGTGCCAAATCAATTGAGTTGATATCTCATATGGTTAGTCAATAAATAGTTTTTGTCTCATAAAATTATTTTTTTTGTTGAGGAAATTAGAACAAAAAAGAATAGGGATTTACTAAAATAATAACGCCAATCATCTAAGAGAAATCAACACGAAATCACTCCATTAGTATGTTTTTCACTTGCATTTCTAGCCAAAGAAACAGATTTTTCACAAGGTGAGTGTAATTACAAAGGTTAGCTGCAATGATATGCCATTTAAATCACAATATTGAAAATTTCGATTTCGATATCTATCTAGTATCAAATTTGAATGGCTATCGCAACTTCTATCTTGCTTATAATTATGACGTGATATATTTGGAATAGATTTCATTTTGAAAAACTTAAAAACATTATCTCATTTTTAGATCAAATTAGAAGTTAGCAAGGAATCATGCATACACTTAATAGGGAGGCATCAAATTCATCAGCTATGCCTAACATATGAAATGGATGTATGATTCGATAGCTCTTTTTCTTAAAGTACATGATGAGATTCTCGATGATTTAGTAGAATTTCATTATCTCTCATTGCACAAATAATGGAGCTTCCGATCCATTAATATCTTCTCGCGCTATTAGCATCTATCAAAAATAAACTCAATAATTAAAATAAAGTACAAAAAATATTATAAGTGGCAAGTTAAAATACCCCTTTTGATATACAAAAATATATTTTCCATACATAAGTTAAATCCTTTTATATTTTGGATTTCAATTGATTTTGGATTTCAATGGCTCCTGAAGTTTAGCATAAGAACTTTTAACCCAAGTCAAGTACATATATCTTTTTCTCAAAAATTTTTTATAATATAAAGGTTCTGGACTAATTCCTACCTCCACTATATCATTTTTTTAATGTTATTATTAATATTTAATATCAATTTGAGTATTGGTATCATTCCACTAAACTTTTTTTGTTGTTTTTTTAATTTCTTAAAGTAAACTTTTGTCGTGGTCCCTTAATTCAGTGCAAATAAATTAAATTTTGAGATTCCTCCACAGTAAGTGGCTCTCATTTTCTCAACATACTTCTTAAAAAAAGGACATAAAATTCCATCATGAATGGTTTTGAATAGCTTAGGGAAAAAAAATAATACTTGCTTATCTTTTATGCTTTTTTACAGTAGCTGTGAATATGATTAGCTCATACAATGATCAAAGTCACATATCGATTTAAATAAAGATATAGTAACTAATTGACACTCCTAGTTCATTTTAAATTTTGCATGCTTCTTAAAAAATAATAAATTTTAATAATTAATATGGGTAATTTATAGCAATATTCATATTAAATATATATAATCTTAGGTCTTGAAAAATGATTTGAGAAATAAGCAGTTAATATTAAGGGTAAAAAATAATAAAAATTATTATACTTTCTTGATATGCTAAAAATAACAAGTATAAGTAAAAAAATATCATGGATCATTCGCATTTTTGCTCATCTTTTTTTTGTTTGGTTTTAAATTTTTACCCCACAAGACAAATAACTTTTTTTTAACATAACTTTGTATTTTTTATGTTGTAGTATTTCATAAGTTATGCTCCACGTCCTTAAAGAATTCAGATCCCGCTAAACATAAATACGGACAAAAATTAAAAATCAATCCATTTAAATGGCAAACCATACAATTAAATGAAATACTCCCTCTATCCCATTTTATGTGTCACCATTTGACTTGATATAATATATATATAAAAAAAAGGAGGACGTTTGAAACTTATAGTCTAAAATAATTCTTAGCCATTTGTATGATTATAAATCATTTCATTAGAAATAAAAAAAAATTAAAATTAAATTATTTATAATTATAAAACAAATAACATTCTTTTAGAACGGACTAAATCGGTTGTGGGACTCCCATATTGTCTCATTTGTCCCACCACAAAAGGAAATAGACAACAATTGAATAGTACTCCCTCTGTCCCATATTAACCGATCACCTTTCTAAAAATATTTGTCCCAAATTATTTGGTTACGTACTAAATCAAGATAAAATTAATTAATTTTTTCCCATTTTACCCTATAATTAATATCATAAAAATGTGCATAAGTTCCAATGATACCTTTTGTATGCCCTATGTCATCATAAATTATCTTGATATCCATCAATATGGATAAAGGGGTAAATTTGTCAAATTGTTCATCTTATTTATGATTTCTTAAGTACCGTGTAAAATAGAAAGTGATCAGTTATTTTGGGACTCCGTCCGTCCAACAATAGTTGTCCACTCTATTAAAAATAGATGTCAAACAATACTTGTCCAATTTAAAAAATCAAGAGATAATTTACCTTTTGTGTCTATTTTACCCTTGCTATTAAATACTATTTATCATCTAACACATTTCTCAAAACATTAAATTTAATAAATTCAAAGGATAATATAGTAATATTATCGCTATTATTTATTGTTTCTTAAAGGGCGTATCAAATCTATAGTGGACAACTATTGTTGGAGAGAGAGAGTAATAACAACATTTATGTGGGCTTCATTGTCATCAAACTCAATTTGGGCTTCATATTCCCCTACGCTCATGTACAAAAAGGCAAAAAGCTAGGCCCTTTAAAGTCAAAGAGATGGGGCCCATAAAGAAGAAGATGGACCATTCAACGTGGGCTTGGAATAATAAACAAGGATCCATTCTTAAACAGCAGCCTTTTGTGGACAAATCGCCACATAAGACAACGTGGGTCCCTCAATATTCATCAACAGTTTCTTTCCACATACATAATAATTTGATTACGTAATGCACAAGTTTCATAAAACTCTTGAGAAATATTATGAAGATCTTCTTTGTTATAAGTATTAAATAATCACGTTTTAAATTGGTTCCATTTTTTATCAAAAAATTCTTTCTGAATATAATTTCTTGCCAGATGAATTCTGAACTGGTCGAATTTTGCAAAAAAGAAATTGATAATTTACTTCAAAAAGGTTTAATAAAACCTTCCAAGTCTCATTGGTCTTGTACAACTTTCTATGTTAATAACGCTGCTGAAAAAGAAAGAGGTGTTCCCAGGTTGGTGATAAATTATAAGCCTCTAAATAAATATTTGAAATGGATAAGATATCCTATTCCCAATAAAAGGGATTTATTATCAAGACTTTATGATGCTAACATATTTTCAAAATTTGATTTGAAGTCAGGATATTGGCAAATCCAAATCTTTAAAGAACATTCTTACAGGACGGCTTTTAATGTTCCATTTGGGCAATATGAATGGAATGTAATGCCATTCGGATTGAAGAATGCCCCGTCAGAATTTCAAAAAATTATGAACGATATTTTTAATCCTTATATGGAGTTCATTATAGTCTATATTGACGATATTTTAGTTTATTCTAAAACTTTTGAAATGCATATTAGCATTTAGACATTTTAAAAAAACTTGTAATTCAAAATGGTTTAGTTATATCCAAACAAAAAATGAGTTTATTTCAAACTGAGGTGAGATTTTTGGGTCATCTCATTAGTCAAGGCAAAATAACGCCTATTCAAAGATCCATTGAATTTGCTTCAAAATTTCCTGATATTATTACTGATAGGACGCAATTACAGCGGTTCTTAGGAAGTTTAAATTATATTTCTCCTTTTTATAAAAAATTGTTACGAGATTTGGCTCCTCTTTATGATAGATTAAAAAAGGGGTACAAAGAACCTTGGACAGACAGTCATACTGCTTTAGTAAAATTTGTTAAACAAAGAGTAAATGCTTTGCCTTGTCTTACTCTTGCTAATCCATCTTGGAAAAAGGTTATTGAGACGGATACGTCTAATATAGGTTATGGGGAAATTCTTAAGCAAATTAATCCTCTGGATAATACTGAATATTTAATTAGATTTCATTCAGGAAAATGGAGTGAAGCCCAGAAAAAATATGCAACTGTGGCTCATGAAATGCTTACCATTGTCAAGTGTATTTTGAAATTTCAAGATGATTTATATAATCAGAATTTTTTGATAAAAACTGATGCTCAATCTGTCAAATTTATGTTTAATAAAGATTTTAAGCATGATGCTTCTAAGTTAATCTTTGCTAGGTGGCAAGCACAATTAGCCCCTTTTGACTTTGAGCTCCTTCATAAAAAGGGAGTTGATAACTCTCTTCCTGATTTCATATTTGTTAGTATTTTAATAATAATAATAATAATATATATATATATATATATATGTTACTATATACTTCGATATGGTATTCGGTATTTCGGTATGTTATTTCAAAATACCAAATACCGTACCGAATACCAAAAAAAATTAAAATGTATACCATATACCACACCAAATACCATAATACCAAAACTACGGTATTAAAAATTTCGGTATGATATGGTAATTCGGTATATACCATACCATGCCCACCCCTAATAGAAACCAAGGAATAATTAGTAAGGTACAATGATTTTGATGTAATCAAAACTAATCTTCATTGAATCTCAAAACACTCTTTAAATTAATAAATATTAATTTATCAATTAAATAATACCTCTATAAAATAATAGTATTTTATGATCCCACCTATATTAATTTAGTGAGGTTTTACTGTATAATGTTTGACTCTTCCTATATAGCATTAAGTATAGAGTTGGTACAACTTTTTATTTATTTATTTAAAATGTTCAGGCCAATTTTCGTGCACCTTTGATCTTTAAAAAACAATAAAGTTAAATAATATTTATAAATATTCTACAATTCAATGACAAAGTACTCAAAATAACCATTTTATTACAATTTATAATTAACTTTATTTACTAGTTTAATTAATTTGAATACGCATGAAAAGACTACATCCATCAAATATTTTTAGCATTTAATTTTTTTTGTCAAAGAGAAGTGGGTACCGAAATAAGAAAAGTATTGACTTCTCCAATTAGATGGAAAATCTGTAGTTTTGCCCCCGCAATATAAGTAGGGTTGATAACTTTCTCTTTCTTAGTGATATCGTATTAAATATTTTCTTGAGCTCATGAGCATCTATTAGAAACAATCCCCTCCTTTAATTATCCTTATAAAGGCTATGATAAAGTCTCATATACCATCTTTTTCAAACTTCACTTATAATATAACTTATGAGATCACAATGATTATGTCAGCAGAATGAATGTATTGTTATAGCTTCTTAATTTCATATAAGAAGCAGATTCAAAATTTAAAGTTTATGAGTTTCTATATTAATTAAAGTTAATATTATAATAATTTGAGTTATAGCCAACTATTCATAGATATATATTAATTTTTTTAATAAATATTAAAAACTATGGATAAAAAACTATTAAATTTTTGTAAATCACATAAAAGCTTTTAAATTCGCCTCTATTTGACGTATGTTTATTTGAGTTAAGCCACGTGTTAACAATCTCATACATGAAAATGTCGATTTTTTCTTCATGTTGTGTTTACACATTAATTATTAATTGCATGAAATTGATTCAACTAACGAGTCAATATTTTTGAATGCTCATATTAATCATGACTAAATTAGTATACTAAACCAATACTTAGTAGCAAGATTATATGTTAGATATAGATTATGTACCCCAAACCTTTCGCGCAATGTTGCTTGGACTCTTTAAAAATATCAACGGATACATGTCGAATTCGTCAAAAATAATGTATGTTTAGAAAATTCGACACAAGTACGGCATCTAAAATAAAAAGTGTAAGCTTTCACGTGTCTGTATTGCCCCCTTTGCCCCATAATTTTGGCCTCATCTGAATATTAGATAATCCAAAATTGATGAGGACATAATTCATTTAACGGTTATAGACTTTTTGATTATTATTCATTTTATATTTGTCTATATTTGACTAGTACATGTCTTAAAAAAAAACATTTTATTTTTATATTATTTTAAGTTATTTAAACATTAAAATAATAATAATACTAAAAATAAAATAATAGTTTATTTCTTAATTTTTTAAAAATAAATAAAAATAAATATTTATCTTTAATATAATGAAGTAAAAGTGAACGAGACATAAATACAAAATAACTAAAGTAACTTTGATCCCGTCCATTTTATTTGTCATGTTTGTCATTTGTATGCCTTTAAAAATTATTAATTAAAAAATAATTTAATTATATTTTTCAATCTTAATTTAATACTACATATCATATTATCACATTAACCTCTATCAAAATTTATTAAAGGCAAGGTGAAAAAATAATAATATTATTATACTATTTTAAAATAATAAATCTTTTGAATAAATTATTTTAATATGATTGACCAGTAAAATGAATTGTTCATGAAATTATTTTATCCAATATTTATGAATAGCTTATCTCATACTATTTATATTAAAATAATAGAATAAAATAATTATGACACTAAATAATACAAGTACCTATTAACAAACTCAAAAAAAAAAAATTAAAATTATTATCTTTCAATCAAGTACTCCCTTCGTTCAAAAATAATTGTTCACTATATAAAAAATAGTTGATCAATTTAAAAAATCAAGAGATAATTTATTTTTTATGTCTATTTTAACCTTATTATTTAATACTATTTATTATTTAACATATTTCTCAAAACATTAAATTTAATATGATCAAAGAATAATATAATAATATTATCTTTATTATTTATTATTTATTAAGGGATGTGCCAAGTTATCAGTGGATGAAGAGAGCTAGTAATTACCAACAATAGAGTAAAGAGGGAGAATCCCAAATTTTAACAAGTGCTACTGAAAAAAAAAGTATTAAAAGACTTTTCACTTTCTTTATCTTTATAAAGATGGCGGAGAATTTGGAACAACAAATAAACTAAGCTGCAAAAACAACTGAAAGCTTGCGTTTCGCCGTTTCTCTCCTCTCTCCGCATTCTATTACTCTGCGCAGGTATTTTTTCATTACACTCTTCTCTCAATTTGGTGTTGTTGCTCATTCTCAGTCATTGTTAATTTTCGATTTCATATTGGATCTGGAATTCCCCTGTTTATAGCCAACTTGTTGATAGAAATGACTATTATTAGTATTTTTAATAGTTTATAGTCAGGGTTTCTCGAGTTCACGTCAAACCATGGCCCTCTCTGTAGATCATATATATATATATATATAGTAATATTATATATTTTTTTTATAAAATACTTAAATATAGACGTGTGAATCAATATTTTCTCATTAATAAGGACATAAATGATTGTGTGACATTTTTAAATGAGGTTACAAATTTAAATTTTATATATAAATTATTATTTAAATAAATAAAAATTTATTTTATTCATGTTTTGAAATCCTGTGTAATTATAGCAGTGCTTTGTTGAATATTTTGTAACAGAGGATTGTTACTGAGGGTGAGAAGATGGCGGCGAGCTCGTCCCCACAACCACAGTTTATGACAAGCCCTGCAAATAAGACCCATTCCAATCAGCCACTAATTGATGATATTGAATATGATCAGATTGTTGTATCCGATGTCAGTTTTCTCTCCACCTTCTGTCCTTTTCTGTTTTGTTTTTGTCTTATTTAAATTCACCTTTTTAACAAAAAAAAATATTTTATTTGATATAGTAATCTATTTGGCTAAATCTGTTTCGCAAGTTCAAGTTTCAAAAATCACAACTTCGTAAAACTGTCTCAAACATGAGCTAAATATGTTTCACTCTTCAAATTAATAAATCTGTCATATACTCATCCAATGAACAGGTAGTATTTATTAGAGACAATCGAGTTGTCATTACTTTGTTTTTATATCTTACTACTGATTTTACCGATTTTTTTTTAAAATTGTGAGTTTAATTTTGATTTCAGATGTTGGATATTTTCTTAATTTTAGTTTGGCTAGTTCTGGGAAAATTTGTAGGACTGGTAGATGAAAAGTTGGATCAAATTTTAAGTTGGAAAGTTTGGATTTCCTGATTTTCTTTTTGAATACATGTCTCCTCATGGATTCAACTATTAGGTTCGTGGGTTTGTGGTCCCGTACCTAAAGCAACTACTTTTGGTGTTGTGAGAAGATTTCCACTTTATTTTTACTATTTCTGAGTGAGCCATTTTCATCTGGCTGTTTTAGCTATTAGTCAATTACCAACTCCAAAAGGTTTTACTGTTATCTGACTCTTGTAATACTAGCTACTTTTTCTGACTTCTCTCTCCTATATTATTTTTAAAATGATGTTTTACCCCCATAATCCATGTTTTATTTTGTAGCTACTCATACTAAGTAGTTATTACTTAGCCGAGGAGGATGAGTTCAACTTTTTAGATTCTTACCATTTACTAGTTATGATTTTAAAGTTTTGGGTTCATATCTATTATTTGTTATAATTTTATTGAATTTTTACTTATAGATTTACACTCCGATTTAAAAGTATTGGGTTCAGATGAACTTGGTAGCACAAGGGTGGATCCGCCCCTGCTACTGAACTCACTGTTAAAAGACCTCTCAATTCGAAGATGAGCACGTACAAAATCTGGTTCATTGTGACAGTGTGTGACTAGATATTTTACGGGAGTTCTTTCTTGATCTTGAAATTATGTGAATTCTCTGTCATATTTCTAAGTCTAAGCTGGTTTTGAATGTTGTACTTCTGACTTTACTACCCGCCAATGTGATGAGTAATCAGTTGAGTGATTTTGTTTCTTGTATAATGGAGAATGAAAGCTAGCGTAAGTGGTAATACTAAGTTCTGTAACACGTTGTCTCCCCTCATATCATGTCTAGCTCTTCAATGTATCTGTGCAGCTATTATCCTTAAGTTACAGCTGGAATCCGTTTCTTCATTTTTGTTGGAGTAAGTTTTTATGTAAAATTCCTGGTTTGAATTGATTAATGTATCTTCTTATATTTGCAGAAGAAAAGCTGGAAGAACATATTCTCATATATTGGTCCTGGTTTCCTTGTTTCTATTGCCTATATCGATCCTGGAAATTGTAAGTCTTGGTAATGAATTTGGATTTACTGATCATATTTACTTCTGCATGTAACGGTTTTTTCTCTGCACAATGTGTCTTGCAGTTCAAACTGATTTACAAGCCGGAGCTCAGTACAAATATGGGGTGTGTATCTGCTTTGCTCTGTTCTTCTTAATCTAGTATGCATATGCCTAGAGTAAATTTACAATTATCTAACAAAACTTTTACATGTTCTGCAGTTGCTTTGGATAATTTTACTGGCGTCCTTTGCTGCTCTTGTGATTCAATCCCTGGCCGCAAATCTCGGGGTTGTTACAGGTTCATGATTTTTGATTATTTGATCATCTTGTCATTCTAAAAAGCAGAAGAGGGATGATAGCGGTGTACTCCTGGTTTGACAGGAAAGCATCTAGCGGAGCATTGTAGAAAGGAGTACGCAAAGGTGCCAAATTTCATCTTATGGGTCATAGCTGAAATTGCTATTGTGGCGTGTGACATTCCTGAGGGTAAGTGTTCCCAAATCGACATGTAATGAAAACTTCAAATCTTTCTTGATTCAATCTCATTAGAGATCTCTATCTTTTCCTAGAAAGCTTAGTAGTAAGGAGGTTTAATATAGTCCTGTCGGCTCCACCTTGGTTTATAACAAGTATGCTCGTCACTGATTATGCAGCATGCATGAGAAAATGTGTAATTAGAATGTGCAGACTTCAAATATTCAAGGAAAAGAAAAACACATCTCTCATGCTGAAGTTAATTAAGCTCATTCATATCACAAAGGGCTTGTAACTTTAGTTTATGTGTTAATCAGTTGTGTGAATGCCCAGTCCAACTTATGGAAATAAAATATGACCAGAACAATAAGAAGTCATTGTGATTTTTTGTTGGTCACCCCTCTTTGATGTTATCTCTTTCATTAATTCCACCTCAGTTTATATCAATCTTACATGGTTGTCATTACAACTACGCATGTGGTTGTATGAGAAAAGAGTGGTTCCTGGAACTCCTGCTATCTGAAGGGTCATTATGAGCATATGTTCAAGGAAAGAAAAACTCCCCTGTCGTGCGAAAGTAATTATTTAAACTCCTCCCTCCCTTAGGATTTAAGTTTTTAAGTGTCTAGCCACTTATGTGTATGGGAATGGCCAATCCAACATAAAGAAATAAATTATGATAAATTTAAGGGAATGATCGTGTCCGATCTCTCTTGGCAGTTCCTTTTTATTTTACTTTGTACTTTATATTCGAGAGTCTCTATTCTATTGCCACTGGAAAGTAGCTTTATAAACATTTTGACAGAAAAAAGTTGGATGAAAAACTATTTTCTTCAGCTATAGCAATGACAAAAATAACTTGCATAACATACGTCGATTCTTGACTACTTCTGCTGCAAAGTTAGCTGTAGATTATCAAAAGTTAGACAGGACCGAATATCCTAGGTTTTTTGTGTTGAAGTTGAACTTCTGTTGAATTTTTTTTCTTAATGCCAGTGTTCTTTCAATTGTGCAGTTATTGGGACAGCTTTTGCTTTAAACATGCTCTTCAAAATACCAATATGGTGTGGTGTGCTTATCACAGGGCTGAGTACCTTGAGTCTACTTCTATTGCAACAATATGGGGTATGATTATATCATTCACTTCGAAAACCTATGCTTGACATGTCAGGCATGAACAACATTAAAATGGTTATGAATGGTCAACAACTACTGGAACAGAGAGTCTATCTATCTAAATCCCTTAGCAAAATGTCGTTCCCCTTTTTTACCTTGTCAAAAACAATATGTTCTTATTGAATTAGGTAAGAATTCTTAATATTTAGTACTTCATATCGTTTTCTAAGCCAAGGAACAATTTAATCTTTCTTAGTGAACTAGGTATGAGTTCTTAATATTTAGTACTTCAAATTGTTTTTTAAGCCAAGCGACAATTTAAGCAAGATTTATGCCTCTTCTTACACAAAATCAAATGGTCAGTTTCATGGACAGATTTTTCCTCATCTAAATTCAATAAGAGATAGAAAAGTTAGTCTGGTCTAACATTATTTTTTAAAGAAAATACAGCTATTTTTTCTTCTCCAAAAATGGAACCGTTTTTTCATAAGTTAGAATTAAGTTGAAAGTGACCTATCGATTTCTTACGCAATAATTGAGAAAAGCTTTTATATGCCATTTTTTACTATACAACTAATTTAATTAAGTCATCATTAAGTTCAAATTAAACATATTGGATTTAACTACTGTGGCAATATGATGATATTTTCATCATTTATAATTTTTTTTTGCATTTATTTAAATGTCAGCTATTATTTTCCAAAAATCAGTTTGTTTTGTATTTTATTGATTAACGTGGTACACGTGCAACACACGTACACTAAAACTAGTTTAAAACAAATGTCTCTGTATCTATCCTTCTGTCTCTTATTCAGCTGACAGTGAAGTGTACCAACATTACAGGTTCGGTCACTTGAGTTCTTTATTGCGTTCCTTGTACTTACGGTAGCTGTATGCTTCTTTGTGGAGCTTGGATATGCAAAACCGGACTCCTCAGAAGTTCTCCATGGGCTTTTCGTTCCTCAACTCAAAGGGACTGGTGCTACTAAGCTTGCTATTTCCCTTCTTGGTGCTATGGTTATGCCGTAAGTGTATATGGATGTTCTCTATATTATTTTTTGGATAGTCATTCTACTATTGTCATGCTGATAATTTTCACTTTCTGCAGCCACAATCTTTTCCTCCATTCAGCCCTGGTGCTTTCAAGGAAAATTCCTCGATCTGTCACTGGCATCAAAGTATGTTTAGTGTTGAAAAACCTCATCATATCTTTTCTAGTAATGAAAAACCTCCTCACACTTATCAACCTAAGAAAAGAAAACAAAGAGAAAATTTGACTATACTATGCTTGTTGATGTCAGTTGCGAATCAAGTAGCATCGTTCTATGGTTGATGCTTATAGGATGCTATGTTACTATAAACATGACTCATGTTGTCATTTTGTCTGGAGTATCTTCTCGTACCCAAATTTATCTCAATAATTTATTAGTTCAATTATTGTATGGCTTGTTAATTCTGAGTAAGATGGTCAGCACCTTCCTACACGACGTGGTTGACTTAAAAGATAGTTCACTTCTTCTCCTTTTTCTTTAGTTCCTGTAAAATTAAAGTAAGGCTTATTTGGGTTCACATTGGAACACCCTAAACTTTTTTGATGTCCTAATCTTTCTTTTTATTTTGAAATTCTGTATAGGATTATGTTACAGCTGTGCTAGTTTTGACATAATTAGTGAACTAATTTTTTCCAGGAGGCATGCAGATATTATCTGATCGAAAGTGGTCTGGCTTTGATGGTGGCATTTCTTATTAATGTATCAGTTATCTCAGTAACTGGTGCTGTCTGCAATTCCCCTTCTATGAGCCCAGATGATCAGGAGAAGTGTCAGGACTTAGACTTGAACAAAGCCTCTTTTTTACTCAAAGTAGGTGATACCATCCTGCAACGTCATTGCTATTCAATTATACAAAGCTATGTTCAAGTCTTAATGACGATGTTCCTTTTTTATGTTACTACTTACAGAATGTTTTAGGCAACTGGAGTTCAAAGTTATTTGCAATTGCTTTACTAGCATCAGGGCAGAGTTCGACTATAACTGGGACATACGCTGGGCAATACGTTATGCAGGTAATCAAATGCTATATCATTTTGTCTAATAATTTCTCGTGTTTTTTTTTTAATTTAAAAAGCATAACATGATCACCTGTATTCAACTTTGTTATGATCTAAGACAGACATTTGGGATTAAGTCGTTTTGTAGACAGACCAATTTCTTAATTTATCAAAAAACTGGAGAAATTGCTCTGTGCGGGTTGTACTTCTTACTGCATCCTAAAACTAGGGGCAGAATGAAGTTCTATAATCTGTAACTGTTTGGTAAAATCGAATTAGTGCTCTGTTTTGATAATCTGTGTAGGTTTATCCAAATTGGTGCTTCATTGGTGGACCTTCATGATTAGTTTAGATTAAATGTAAAACCAAAACTCTTCCTTTATCTGGTGCAAGAGAGCCACAATGAATGTCACGATATCAACGATCAGTTATGTTTTAACTTAGAGCAGTAAAGTTAAACTATTCAAAGTTGTGCAACTAATATTTGTTTCTTTAATTTACATGTCCTGTTTTATTGCTCTGTAGGGTTTTCTTGATTTGCGACTGAAGCCGTGGATTAGGAACTTCTTAACTCGATGCTTAGCCATAGTTCCAAGTTTAGTTGTTTCACTCATTGGAGGCTCTGGTGGGGCTGGAAACTTGATCATTATTGCTTCGGTAAAGTATCTGTACTTGAGTTTTTCATACAGTTGATAGAAAACTGGCCATCCTGTGGAATTTTCTTTTGTGGTATGAAATTGGATAATGTATACATGACAAGTGGACTGTTGGGGTCTTCCACTTGTGTGAACTAGGCCTACATATTCTTTACCCCCAAAATGTTAAGAGGTTGTTTGAGTCCTCCACCATTTATGCTGGGCTCTTTGTTTATATGTAACAACACTTGAATATAAATTGACCTTATTATATGGACTATTCACGAGTTTGATAATTAACAATAAAATTGATCTCCTTAAAAGGACCATGGATTGGACTGACCATGGATTGGCTTAGAGGAGTGGAGCATTAAACGCATTTTTGAACTGGCACAACCCAGTTATCATTTTCTAGATATTTCGATTCTTACCATACAAATATAGGTGTAGAAACTTATTTGGGAAGATGAAAAACTGAGGATGTACTGTTCTTGAGATCAAGAATCAAGACATAATTAGTCGAAGATGGTTCGGGCATGTGAAGAGGATGTGCGAGGAGTTGATTGTAGCAGGAGTTAGGAGAGGTAGAGGTAGGCCGAAAAAGAACTATGAGGAGGTGATTAGATAGGACATGTCACAACTGCAGCTTACTGAGGACATTACCCTAGATAGGAAGGTTTGGAGGTCGAGGATTAGGGTGGAAAGTTAGTAGGTAGCCGAGTGTTGTCGAACTTTATGTGGGAGAGGTAGGGAACTAGCCACCTCTCCTCTTCTCCTTATTAGATGTATTATTTAGTAGTCGCACGTTGTCTCTTATTCTTCAATGTGTATTACCATTTGTTGCTTCATTTTGCTATCATATTTTTTTTACAATCCTGCTTCAGAAACATTTCTTTTGAGCCAAACTCATTTTCCTGGTCGCATAATGAGGCTTTTGATTGGTTCATTTAGAGGAACCTTACAGATGCACAATTGCTATATCGGGGTACACTAGGTACTCAATTCGGCTTAGAACATTAACATTAAAAGTTTATTGCTAATAATTAACAAACATGTTCCATAACTGAGGTCTCAGTCTTAACATGGTTGGCAAAATTTTCGTGATAAGTTCTAATTCTAAATTGTTAATATTAATCCAAATATCTTATCTGTATTCTGCAGATGATCTTATCTTTTGAGCTCCCTTTTGCTCTGATTCCATTGCTCAAATTCACAAGCAGTAAGACCAAGATGGGTTCACATGTAAATCCCATTGCGGTGAGAGATCTTCTACATGCTCTTATTTAATTTCTGCACACTGTCGTAGCACCAATGACGTATTACAAGAGTGTCATGTGTAAAAACAGAAAATACTGATGAAAAGAATGTAGCTTAATGGATAACAACTAATTCCAAGAGTGCCTGATTTTTACAGCATCGAGGTTGGGTCAACTGTAGCAGGTCCTTAGTCTCCATTAGTATAGAATTCTTGCTCTCTTGATCAGGATAGTCGACTTTCTGATACAAAACCTGCATGCAAAAAGTTAAGATTCATTTTATCAAAAGTTGCATAGCATCAAACTGAAACACATTGGGTAACAATAAAGGAGTTTGGGAGTTCAAAAGGTAGGACAACGGGTTTCCCTTGCTTTGCATAACTAACTTAGGCCATAGTACCCAATCACCTTTCTTGTTAGTAGTTTGAAAATCGATTATGTGTATGTTCCGTAAAATGTTTCTATGCCTATGGCTTGGCCAAATAGTTCTCTCTGTATTCTTGGCTTGTTTTCTTTATTTTCTTCTCTCGAATACTAGCAATGCTCCACATTGACTTAACAAATATTTGCGATTAAAACTTTCTACAGGTTTCAGCAGCCACCTGGGTTATTGGTACACTAATCATGGGAATAAATATATACTATTTAGCAGAAAAGTTAGTTACCTCTCTCAAGGATAGCCATTTAGGAAAGGCGGCTAAAGTTCTTTGTGGAATATTAGGTGGCTCGTGTTTGTTAGTTTATCTGAGCAGTATCTTATACTTGGCTATCCGGAAAAATAAGGAAGGTACACATCTTCTGGCGCTTACAGGGCAAGAAGGTTTACAAGTTTCTGAAACGAACAATCTACCTAGAGAGGACATTTTACGCATGCAGTTGCCTCAGCAGAGGACCACTAATTGACATGTTTACTGAAGGGTTAAACGTAGCAGATGCTGTGTACAATTCAGTTAGAACTCGTTTTCGTCTTAACCTGTTTTCATAGGCATTATTGCCAATGATTCAGAGTTGTAATGTTAGAATTAGTTTGAAATGAGGAGAGTCCCAAATAGACCGTTTATATAGAGAGAACTGCTGATGCCTCCTGAAAGGCCATATACGAAAATAAAATTAGCTCTGTTATCTATGTTTCCTTGATCTTGAGTTAAATCTTAGTTGGTTTGATTTTGTTGTTAATCATGTTTAAGGAATGTCTTTTGATGAGAAATTTAAAGTCGAGGCCAAATATATATGTTAATTAATATGTCTTGTTTAAGGAGGAGTTTACATGCATATAGTTGCTTATGCCTCGTGAAAGGCCAAATATGAGATTAAAAATTAGCTCTATCATCTAGATATTTCCTTAATCTTAGATTTATTTGGTGATCTTAATCTCGAATATTTATGAAATTTCCTCTTAGGAATATTGGATTCAAAATATGGCTGACAAAGTCCATAGGAAGTTATGAAGATAGCTGAATATTTAGGAACCCTCAAAACAATGGTGGATTGTTAGTGTCCAGTATTCATTTTGGAGGTCCTGATTAATTCAGATTCGAATCGTGTACAAAAATTTAATTGGATCTAAAAGAGGGCTGAGGAAGTCCCTTTCCCCCACATTAATCTTTGGTACGCTATTTCAACTTAGATGTGATTGTCTGACATTTTGCTTCAATCACATGTATTCACCCTATTTTTTTGATTAATTATGATGATGATTGTAACACAAAATAATGGATTATCTGTATGTACACAAACATTAAGTCCCATAACGTGTTCATTTTTCATTTTTCATTTTTCTAACAATTAATTGGCCAAAATTATCTTTGCTTAATATATGAGGCTGGTCTGCCAGTTTTGAATAATTCCCAACTTATCTCATCCTCATGTTTGCTATTTTTACTTGACTTATAACTCCTGAGGTTCTAATAATTGATTGGACTTCTAACAGCTAATGCCTAAAAGTCTTTTTTTTAGTGTATGGGGTAGTTTAATGATGCCTAAAGTCTTCCTAAGGTAGATAAGATGAACTAGAATAGACTTGTTAATCCATGCTTCAATTGGAAGAAACTATGATTAAGCTCGAAAGGTGTATAGAAAAGCTCTTCTTTTATTATCACATCGCTTTTTATGACTTTCTTGCCATGGCATAAATTGCAGTCTAATCAACTTTCTAACTTTACAAGATTGAAAATTAGTCTTTTGAAGCCTACTCTTGTCTTTCGAATTAAGCTTCTCATGTTCGGCTTAAAAAATATATACATTTAGTCATTATTTACCTCACATTTTTTTATACAAGTTGTGTCGTTTTTTATTTAACTTGCACATCTAAACTTTGCTAAATTTTTATTTCCCCTAAACAATAATTTTTCCCGCATCAATCTCTTAACGATCCTAATATGTCATGTGGATGAGAAAGTAATTTTCGTTTTTTTTAGCATATAAGAGCAAAGAAAAAGTGAAAAAATAGTTTCTTGTAATAAACAACAAACATTGTAATTTATGGTGTTAATAGGAACTTAGTATATAGTTTAGGTGTGCAAACTGTAAACTAACCTAAAAAGTGCGGGGTAGTTTTGTATATTAAGCCTAGGAGGATATCAATCAATCAATACACTATATACAGATGCCACTTTCAAATTTGTTGGGGTAGTTTATAATATAAATCCTATTTTGTCTAATATAAAAGTTGGTAACCGCATCTGCATGCATTTATGTTGATGTAATATAATTATATAAATGAACAATACCAATTGAACTTTAAATAATCTCAATTAGTTGGTACTGTGTATGCATAGGGAGAAGAAATATATATACCCCAATTATAAGTACCTAGGGGCTAGGTAGACTTGAGATTAATATATACTAACAACGTAAAAAGTCTAAACTTTAAAAGGTAATTTCGCATCGTTAAAGAAATATATATTCAGATAATTTTCTTTTTTTTAATTAAAGTAACACTTTATTTGAGACCCGAGGAGTAACAAGTGACAAAAATAGGAACACTACAAACATTTCATAAGGGACACATAGTAAAACGGAGTACAAGACGTAATTTAAGTAGCTCTTTTTTTACTTATTTCTTTTAATTTGGTATATAAAAAGGGGGAAAGCCATGGTATCAACTTTCAATATTAATGATCACCCCTTAATACCAGTTAATTAAGAGCTAATAATTAATTAATTAAGCTAAGAGTGAATTTTAATTGGTTCATCATTTTGAGTTAGAATTGGAAGGTGACCCTTCTCCTGCAGACTCTTCACTGTCTCATATAAACACTGTTTCACAGGCGTAAACTCCAAGTCCAAGTCCTTCAGCTTTTGGTTCGTGAATTTGTACGGTTTTGCCCTTGGCCTCGTCTCATCCGAGCACCTGAACATATGATAATAATAAATATAATTATGATCATCTGTTGTACAAAATCATTCTAGAAACGAGATCAATTACGTGACACATTTATTTATACTAATCATTGCTAAAAACGACACATCTACATCAGTTTAATAATCGTTAGAGATGATTATTAAAATTACTAAAAAAAAGGATGTCTCTAGATGATGCTATGGGTTAAAAGTGAAAGTAAGAAGTGGCTGGGGCCAGACAAGATTTTGATGTTTTGTAGGTAAAGGCAAATCCAGGTCCAAAAGTATTGCTAGAAACATACTTGGATGTTTGTTAATGGGTAGTGGGTACTTTTATTAATATTTCTAGCGTCAATACTTGCTCAAATTCTTTCATAAAGTATATATTATACGATTTTGTTTGTCGTGTACATCTACTAACAACACATCATCACTTCAAACAAAAGAAAGTTCCCTTTTTAGGCATAAAGAATATTAGATATGGAGTACTACACTATCGAAGCACATTGATTGCTACTAAAGTTTTCACAAAAAATATTTGTGAAATTTGTCGTCAAATAGCTCTAGCTAATATGATTTTTTGATAGTTTATAGGATTAGCTAGCTATAAGTTTTTACTGTTTAGCTACAAAAGTTGTCTGCCACTAATTACTGTTTCTTTTTGTACTGCACGTATATATTCAAATAATAATTAAATTTTACTGAAAGATTTGGTAAGTGAAATTACTTGGTAGGGGTTGGATACTCCGGGAAGAATTTGGCGAGAATTTCGACCACATCGCCGCGATGAAGCACGCTCTCAGCACAGATATAGCGGCCAGATGCAGAAGGATCTTCGTAGAGAAGTATGTGGGCTAATGCTACATCCTTAACATGAACATACGCCTGAATTGAATTGGCATATGTTTTAGCTGAGCCAGTTAGGTACTTGAGTATGTGAAGAACACTAGCATTCACTGTTGGTTGAAGCAGTGGTCCAAGCACCAATACTGGATTGATCACCACCAAATCCACTCCCTGTTCCCTTGCTTCATCCCACGCTGTTTTTTCCGCCACCGTCTTCCCGTAGCAGTACCAATTCTGTTTAAAAAAACACGTCAAGCAAATTGGAGATCGACTATATGAACTGTCACTATCAATTTCCAATTTGAGACACATGCGCGTTATTAATGAATTTTTAGTGTACCTTAGTATTTTTGCAAAAGTCAAGATCACTCCAGCAAGTCTCGTCCACAACTTTATCGGGGGCCCGGTTGGGGTCCATGTATACTGCACCAATTGACGAAGTAAACACAACTCTTCCAACTTTGGCTTCTGCTGCGGCAGTTATCACATTCTTAGTCCCATTAACCGCTGGCTCCACCATTTGTTCCTTCACCATTTATCAACCAAAAACAAGGATGAAGGACAAAAAACACAAGTAGGATAAAAAGAATATATTTCAACTTGCCTGCCGAGACCGAGCCAAGTGAGTGGATTCAAACTATGAATAAGTAAACATGCAAAAAAGTCTAAGGAAATTTCACATCTACTATATATATACACATTAAAAAATAACTTCATCAGCCAAAGGAGATTCGATGAACCTTGGCTTTACCTGATTCTGCCCTGATCCAAATTATTTTCAGCGAAAAATACACTATATATATTAGATTTGAATTATTTTTATGTATATATAGTAAATGATAGAATATAATTTTGTGTCTTTGGATGTTTATTTTTTTGCAACGCTGAAGGCATGTATTAGTGGAACTAAAAGGTAAAACAACTTTGCTAGTGAATCTTCGACGTGTTAGCTAATGATGAATTATGGTTACATACGTGGGCCCACAATTTACGTAACTGATCCTTCTTTTTTTGTTTTTTTATTTTTAAAAACTCTGTATTTCAGTTTCTTCCATCCCTGTTCTTTTCGATAAATCTCAATCAACCACTATCAGAAAATGAAATGAAGAATCCAGAGCCACTGGAGCTGATTGGCTGTAAATAATACTATGAAGCAATTCTAATGGCTTTAATTCTCAATACTCTCTTCGTAGAATAATTTCTTTTGAAATATTTTGTTATTTAATTTCTGGAATTTATATAGAATCATCATAAATGCTTTCTTTAAACAACAACATACCCAGTGAAATCGGGTCTGAAAAAGGTAGAGTGTACGCGCAGATATCACTACTGTTTCGTGGAGGTAGAGAGATTATTTGCAAAAGAAGCTAGACTCAAATGCTTACTTTTAACCAAAAAAAAAACATGAATGCTTACTGGATCATCAGTGACAGGGGAGGCAGTGTGGAAAACTCCGTCACAGCCATAAATTGCTTCTCTCAAACTCTGATAGTCCAGAAGATCAGCTCTCAACAGAATCAGTCTCTCCTTTGCACCTTCAAGTTCCTTCAAGTGATCATTTTTGGGATCATCTGAACACACACACATTTTCACAAAATAAAATTAAAAAATTTGAATCAATTGGGAAATGTGTCATAAATTTTGTACAAAAATTGAAGAAATCAATGTTAATTTTACCAGGGTTTCTAACGGTTCCTCTGACAGTGTAGCCTTTTTCTAGAAGGAGTTTAACGAGCCAAGAGGCAATGAAACCTCCGGCGCCGGTAACACAAACGACTTTACCGGATTCTGATGGCATGCTTACTTTTACTGCGGGTAGAAGGAATTAAGAAGGGAAAATAAGAGGAAAATGAAAGGAGCTAGTGAGTGATCTTAAGTTGATGAAAAGAGAGAAAAGGAAGAGTTTATATAGAGTTTGAAAAGCAAAAGTCCGTAATATTCACATTACCTACTACGGACAGTAAATATTTCTTTTCTTGCACTCGAAAGTTATTTTCTGTTTGAGCAACTATTTTCCATAGATCCTATGTTTAAAAGAAGTCCTTTTCAAGTATCTTAAAAAGTTGAAAAATTAAAATATAGATTTCATTTATATACATACACACTAAAGTTTTGCTTTCACAAATGAATTTTGAGATTAGCTCGACCTCAAACGATGGCTAATGAGAGAAGAATTATCTAAGTTTAAGGAGACTATATATTCCTTTTTCATTTGACGTCGGACTCTTCAATAACAATAGATCCTATTTTACCAATTTTCCAGAGAATAGTCTCCTTCATGTATGAGAATAACCATAAGTCTATTTTTCTCACCAAGACTTAGGGTCGTTTGGCGTGAGGGATAAAAATAAATAGTGATGGGATAAAAATTTTGTGTCTTGTTTGGTTACCATATTTTGAATAACTTATCCCACTATTTATACCATAATGATGAGATAAGTTATTCCATATACATGATAAAATAAGTTATCCGAGAATAACTAACTTATTCCCAACAATAGTGCTAACAATCAGTCTCCTCCATGAATGTGAGTCAAGGTAAGTCCATTTCTTGGAGACATGACCATGTGATTTCTTATAATATTTTCCTCCAGAAAATTATTTAAAATGGACCTTTTAGTCCTGAAATCCGACCAATTCTTGGCAGAAAAGTTATCACAAAAACTTTGAATAATTTTGTAACTAGAACCCCAAACATAATTTAGGTCAAGTATAATTTCAAACTCTTTTATATCTAAGTTTAAGGTTTTTTTAAAAAAATTTATGTTCTATTCTTATATCAAATAGGGAATTAATGAATTCAATACTTCTTTTAGATATATCTCAATAACCTTTCAGATCTTTAGGTTGTTTTTTTCCCTCCTTTATCCACTTGTGCTTTTAACTAGTAATTGCTCAAATTTGTATTTTGTGTCCATTTATACCTTCATAGTTGTTTACGGAAATTTTAGTAACTAATCAGTTCGTGGACTATCTAAACTTCTATCTTATTAGTGAGGATTCGATTTTCTACCTTGTAATCCCCTTTGCATTTCTCCTTCCCCTACCCCATTTTTTAAAAATTTCTTTTTTAGCTGTTGTACTTTAAAAAAAAAAATTGATTCAAAAGATAATCCACGTGATTATCCTTATTTATTTTTAATCTTAATTGAGTACTACTCTTCATTAATTTTACCAAAGTAGTCTTTCTTCACAATTATTAGAGTAACGCTAAAGGTGGAAAAAATAATACTTAATTAGTTTTATCTTGATTTTTTAAAATAATAGTTATTTTTTAACTCGTTATTTTTAATAATCATGACAATTAAAGAGGACGGGAACACTTATCATGAGAAGAATATATTCAAACATATACCCTTTATGTTTTTGACACTCGTCTTTTATGCATGGTTCATCTTTCAAGCTAAATTTGGAGAAAGCAAGTGAATGACCTAATATTGAAGAAATATTTGGAAATAAAATATCAAGTACACTACGAGTTTTTCTTTAATTACTCTGGTTATTTTTGTTTAGATTATTTAATATTTTGAAATTTATTTAGGAATTTTCCTTTTTGATAAATATTATACTGATCAATTATCATACAAAAAGTAGAGCCTTCAATTAGAGAAAAAAAATCAAATGATCAATTATATCTTTTTCATCACATCGAAAATAATATAAACACAAGAAAACCTAAATAGTATAAATACCATAAAATGTACGAGAAAGGAATAATATACAAGAATAATACTCTTTCAAATGTGGAAAAGAAGAAGAAGAATCGTGTTTCAAGGTTTAATCTTTATGTTTCTTTGTATATCCTTAATTTCTATTGCAATTAAATAATTTCTTTATAATGTCATTGTTTGTCCCAATATTTTTTAATTAAATGTTATAACAAAATGGTATTATATAAAACATATAATATAAATATAAATATATAACATAAGTTGGAAATCAATTCCCCAAAAAAACTTTAATTATTATAACAAAATATTATTATAAAAAATATTTGTATATTGAAAGGTTTGACTATATAATCAATTATTAACTTCTTCCTGTTAACAATAAGTTCCTGAAATAAAAACTTGTGTGTTTAGGTTTCACTTCTCTTTCTAATTAGAGATTAGAGATTATTTATTCGGATATAGAATGGGATTATTGTTCTCTAGAAGATTGAGGAATTTATATAAGTTGTAGACGCATCATAAGTTATGGGGTCTGACAATTAAGTTTGAACTAATTTAGAGTTTTAAATTAATCAAGTATAGATGTAATAACAAATAACATACTCATAATATTATAATTAAATATAGAAGCATAGTAGTTATTCTTTTGTACAATTTATTATGATCCATATATGATAGAATCATGCAACTCTCATATAAATATAATAACCTTAGGATCCCAATTCTAAAAATAATAATGATTTCTCGAGTATTAGTTAGTAAAAGAACGTTCGATTCTTATAAAAGTTATTTATGTCATTTTATTGACAAACTAATTGAGATAATTGTTTTCTGGTTTTTACAATATATCGATCTAGGTGAGATGTATCCCAAATTGGTATCAAAATTTTAGAAACGATAGTCTTTTTCAAGATCTATCACGTCAGAATGTGAGTCGTTTTTTCTTTCTAACAATCAAATATCAGAAAGAAAACCTACATTTGATTTGACAATCTTAACATTATTATTTATGATAGGAAAAGTTTATATTTAATTCTAATTTAGTTTATTATTAAATTAGAAATTACAACCGAATATCTATACATAAGATCTCATATTTTATGACGTATATTTTAGACTCATTAATTTCATACCTTAACAGATCATTTTTAACGATAACATCCAACATACAATTATTCCTAAATACAATATATGTGCAAGTCCATAAAAGTTCAAACATCCTACTCTATCAAGTTAGGATTGGGTTGACTTGGAGCCTCCGGGGTATTTTAGATTATTTAAATATCGTTATTTAATTTGTACTCTATTTCACACTTGAGGTAAATATAAGGTATCTGTATACTTTATCTTTTTCAGATTCTACTTTGCTAGGATATGTTGTAGGTATATATTTAGCTAACTAGAATTAATTTAAATTTGAAAAATTAATATTTACACGTCGATAATTATAAGCTGCAAGTTGGAATCTATTTTCTTGGAATAATTATCAATATCAGAGTTGGTCTAGATGGATACTGGCTATTAAAAAAAAGTAATTAATTGCTACAGTATACATCCTTCACATTATAATTTCATTATATTTATGTCTACAATATTTTCAATCATTGACGGATTTATAGTAAATGCAAATTGTCAAAGAAAAATCAAAGTAGATATTGTTTGGTCCAGTTTGGAATTAAAATAGAAACCATGCTTTTGTTTTCTAATTATACCATTATTATTATTACAAACCTTAAATGATTATTATTTATAGTATTTGTTATAACAACGTAGCAAGAGTTTGGTATAGTAAAGACTAAAGACGATTCAAGACGCAAAGACACATTAATGAACGTACAAAATTAAAAAAGGCTTTCTGTTATTTTTATAAAATATAATCTAATTAAATATATTAGGTAAAGGGTGATGTGCCTAACATATATAAACATGTACGATTTTAAAAAAATAAAAATATGTAGCAGTTTACATTTTACAAATAAGGTACTTAATAGAAAAAGTTACTAGCATTTCCTGTTTATTTATATTTTAACTAGTAAAATTATCCGCGCCTCGCGTGGAAATTTAATATCACGGAATTTATAAAATAATACTTCTATCCATACTTCATATTGAATATGAGCAATTAATTTATTGTGTAGTTATCTATGCCTTTGGGATTAAAAGAGGCTCCAGTCTAGTCATATTCCTCTATAGGTCATCCAACGAAATATCCTTGAAGCCATGTCAAAAGTTTATTAATTCTTGTCTTTTTTTCCTTGTTCACTTCGCACATCAAGGTACAATAAGGTTTTTAAGGTTTTTATATCCTTACAATGGCATACCAAATTTGAATTTTGTCTTCAAGAGCTGGTAGTATAGATCTTTAAGGAATTTTTATTGTATCTTGAACAACTTCAGTAGAGAAAACTTGCATGAATACTCAATTAACATGTGTTATTTAATCTGTACGAGCAAATACTTATAACAATAACTTTGCAGAAACATAAAAAACAAAGTTGAAAGAATGTGCTAAAAAACAACAAATAATAACATAAGCATAAATTATTGACTGTAAAAAACATACAAGGATCTGTAGCAATAGAATGAAATAGAAAGAAAAAATCGAGGCCACTGAATTCATAGTGTCCCCTTAATTAAGAAAATTATTCACCTAAGGTTTAAAGAAATAGATCATCTCAAGAAAGAACAATTATATTCACCAGTGTATTGATACAAAAATAATGTGTCAGTGAGCCACTCAACATGAGCAAAGTAACGAATATTTAATTGTGCAGAAGAAGAAGAAGAAGTTTGGAATTTTCGTTGTTTTAAAATGAGAGGAAATCCCTCTATTTATAGACAACAAAGGGTAGTGTGAACAAATGCTTATTGTGCCTTATGGGAAATGTCACAAATCTTTGGAAAAGTTACAACCTTTCGGAAAGGTCACAACCTTTCATAAAAGTCAGAACTTTTCATAAAAGTCGCAACTCTTCATAAAAGTCGCAACTCTTCATGAGAGGCTAGTTTTGAAAATAAATAAATTAAAAGGGAATCCTTGTTTGTGATGACGCCACGTAGACGGGCTTAGGGTTCTCTTTTATATATATATATGATATGATTCTTTTCACACGTGGACTTGTTTTTACGATATGCTAAATCAATTCAATTTATCATGAAAGTCTATTTTTTTTAAATCTTTATTTATTTATTGCAGGCTAGGAGTTTTAGCATAAGTATAATTAAGATTTTCAGTAGGTGAGCACTACACTCAAACCAGAAATAACATCATCAAATTAAAATGCCGTAACGATTAAACACGAGGCGGAGCTACGTAAAGTCGAGAGGTTCATTCAAAAAAATTTTGGCAGAAAATGACAATGTTCATACATTATGAAAATTATTTTTTTATATATATAATTAACATTAAATTCCCTTTAACTTCTTTGTGTGTTTACTTCTTTATATTTTATCCAATTACAGAGCCGTTTGTCCTGTTAGCAACACACAACGAAGCTACAAATTACTTACTATTCTCTTTGTTTTAATTTCTAATAATTTGCATGGGAAGGCATAGCTCTCAACCTACTACTGACAAATGACAACTCTTTCGTTTTGTCTTTTCTTTTTAACTTGCAGAGATTCCTGTTTTTATTAATTTGGTAAGTTCTAGAAGCATTCTAGTTGGGGTTGGTTTATAGAAGTTTCCTAAAGGTGCCACACACTAATATATTGTGTCTCACACATAATTAAAAAAAATCATTGAAAAAAGAAACTAGTATGTATGTGTATGACTTGAGTCTGACCTTAGCATGATAAACATACTCACTACTTTCCACTTGCTAGATGCAACTTTTGGGGCCAAAGAATTCTACTGCTTTACTCGAGTCCGACCCAATATGAACACTTTTTAGACGCTACACACCAAAAGTAACCCTCCCTAAAAACAGACTAAAATGGACATTTAGCCCATTTATGAACGAACCATGATAAACAAAGTTAACTTCCGTTAGTTCACCCTAAAACTCAACATCACAAAAAGAATTCACATCCCTTTGCTTTGTTATGAACTTGGAAAGTTCACTACACAACAAAGAGAGAAACGAAAAGAACTCTTAAAACAAATCAAACTGCAAAAGGAAAACAAATAAATAGCAGCAAGAAGCAGTTGGATAATAATTCATGTCCTTAAAAAGGCCAATGCACCACCATGAACTTGGTTGAGCATGGAATCCTACAGCTGTACATTCAAATAAACCAGTTTGACAAACTAAGGATCTCATAGCCTTCAAAGTTAGAAGAACTATGGGATTCAATAATAGTACAGAGCTTTCAAATTTGAACTAGTAACGACTAATGACTACTGACTTTTTTATATTTATAGCTTCCTTCGTTTTGACAATGTTGTGAGTGCACAACTGTCAATGAGCTATCTAAGGTGCAACTTCTAACGTCTTGGACTCTGCTTGTGTGATCATGACATCTTCATTGTCCACAAGTTGTTTTTTCCCACTGCTCGTTTCGCAACCAACATCAGATGCATCATTCATCTTATCTGGAATGGGAATATCCAGGGATTCAATGTCACTCTTTTGGGCTTTTCTTTTAGACCTGAAGATAGAAAACCTACTCGTCAAAACCCTCAAACATTTAGTTCAGAGAGCAATAGTGCAGGGAAAGTGTACAACAACAAAAAAATAACCTTTTGGATGAAGATACTCCATGTTCCTTTTTTGTTGAGGAGGTTCTTTTTGCTTTCTTCTTTGTGGATCTGCTCAAGTTCAATGAACAACCATATCATATCAAAACAATAGTAGGGGCATATCAAGGTGATGTGAAATACAATATCCAACATAAAAGTAGTAGGTAGAAATAAACATGAAAAACAACAGTTAAGAACAAGTAAAGAACTAGGATATGTCCAAGGTTACCAGGAATTTAGAAATCAATACTTACAGAGAAGATGAAACATCATTGCTATGGAGACCTGTTTCATGATTCTGTACATATCGCATCCAAAAAATGAATCATATCAAAATGGTATATAATGCCGATGATAATTTGAAAATATGTTCAGAGAAAACACAGTATCAGATGGAGAAAGGACCTTGTCAGATGGATGGATTTCAAGCGCCAATGAGCTCTCAAAGGCAACTTGTTCCTGGTCCACAAGTTCTTTTATCCCACCGCTTGTTTCACAACCAACATCAGCAGCATCATTCATCCTATCTGGAATTGGAATATCCAGGGATTCAACATCACTCTTTTTGGGTTTTCTTATAGACCTGAAGATAGACAACCAGCTTGTCAAAACCGTCAGAACATTCAGTTTAGAAAGCAATACTACAGGCAAAAATGTACAACAACAAAAGAACCTTTTGGATGACGAGACTCCAGGTTCCTTTTTTGTTGAGGGGGTTCTTTTTGCTTTCTTCTTCGTGGATCTGCTCAAGTTCAATGAATAACAACATCATATCAAAACAATAGTAGTGGCTAATCAAGGTGATGCGAAATACAATATCCAACATAAAAGTATTAGGTAGAAATAAACATGAAAAACTACAGTCAAGAACAAGTAAAGAACTAGGATATGTCCAAGGTTACCAAGAAATTTAGAAATCAATACTTACAGAGAAGATGAAACATCATTGCTTTGAGGACCTGTCTCATCATTCTGTACATATTGCATCCAAAAAAGGAATCATATCAGAATTGTATATAATGCCAATGATAATTTGAAAATATGTTAAGAGATAACACAGTATCAGATGGAGAAAGGACCTTGTCAGATGGATGGATTTCAAGCGCCAATGAGCTCTCAATGGCAACTTGTTCCTTGTCCACAAGTTCTTTTATCCCACTGCTTGTTTCACAACCAACATCAGCAGCATCATTCATCTTATCTGGAATTGGAATATCCAGGGATTCAACACAACTCTTTTTGGGTTTTCTTTTAGACCTGAAGATAGAAAACCAGCTTGTCAAAACCGCCAGAACATTCAGTTTAGAGAGCAATATTACAGGCAAAAATGTACAACAACAAAAGAACCTTTTGGATGACGAGACTCCAGGTTCCTTTTTTGTTGAGGGGGTTCTTTTTGCTTTCTTCTTCATGGATCTGCTCAAGTTCATCAACCAATACCCATATCATGTCAAAACAATAGTAGTGGCTAATCAAGGTGATGCGAAATACAATATCCAACATAAAAGTATTAGGTAGAAATAAACATGAAAAACAACAGTCAAGAACAAGTAAAGAACTAGGATTATGTCCAAGGTCACAAGTTATGCAGAAATCAATACTTACGGAACAGATGAAGCATCATTCCTTTGAAGATCTGGTTCATGCTTCTGTACATATTGCATCCAAAAGAATTCGTATCACAAAGATATATAATGCCAATGATAATTTGAAAATATGTTAAAAGATAACACAGTATCAGATGGAGAAAGGACCTTGTCAGAAGGATAGACTTCAAGCGCCAATGAGCTCTCTAAGGCAACTTTGGAAGTCTTGGATCTCTGTTTCTGTGTGATATCGTTATCTTCCTTGAGCACAAGTTCTTTTTTCCCACTGCTCGTTTCACAACCAACGTCATCAGCAACATTCATCTTATCTGGAATTGGAATATCCATGGAACCAATGTCACTCTTTCGGGGATTTTTTTTGGACCTGAAGATAGAAAACCTGCTTGTCAAAACCTTCAGAACATTCAGTTCAGAGAGCAATACTCCAGGGAAAAGTGGCAACAACAAAAGAACAACCTTTTGGATGATGAGACTCCGGGTTCCTTTTTTATTGAGGAGGTTCTTTTTGCTTTCTTCTTCATGGATCTGCTCAAGTTCATCAACCAATAACCATATCATGCCAAAATAATAGTAGTGAAAAACAACAGTCAAAAACATGAAAGACGACAGTCAAGAACATGTAAAGAGCTAGGATTATGTCCAAGATTACAAGGAAATTTAGAAATCAATACTTACAGAACAGCTGAAACATCATTGCTTTGAAGATCTGTTTCATGTGTCTGTACATATTGCACCAAAAGAATTGTTTCATAACGATATATAATGCCAATTATAATTTCAAAACATGTTAAGAGACAACACAGTATCAGATGGGAAAGGACCTTGTCAGATGGATGGTCTTCAAGCGTCAATGAGCTCTCTAAGGCAACTTTGGAAGTCTTGGATCTCTGCTTCTGTGTGGTATCTTTATCTTCCTTGTCCACATGTTCTTTTTTTCCACTGCTAGTTTCACAGCCAACGTCAGCATTCATCTTATCTGGAATTGGAATATCCATGGACCCAATGTCACACTTTTGGGGATTTCTTTTAGACCTGAAAACAGAAAACATGCTTGTCAAAACCCTCAGAGAGCAGTACTGCAAGGAAAAGTGTAAAATAACAAAAGAACAACCTTTTGGATGACGAGACTCCGGGTTCCTTTTTCATTGAGGAGGTTCTTTTTGCTTTCATCTTCGTGGATCTGCTCAAGTTCATCAACCAATAACCATATCATATCCCGATAATAATATTGGCATATCAAGGTGATGCAAAATACAATATCTTACATAAAAGTAGTAGCTAGGTAGAAGTAAACACGACAGTCAAGACTATGTAGAGTTCTAGGATATGTACAAAAAAAATAATTGGAAATCAATACTTACGGAAAAGATGAAACAGCATTGCATTGAAGATCTGCTTCATGTTTCTGCACATAGTGCATCCAAAAGAATCATATCACAAAGATGTAGTGCCAATGATATCTTGAAATTGTTAAAAAAACACAGTATCAAATGGGCAAAGCACCTTGTCGGATGGATTGTCTTCAAGAATCTCAAACTGCTCCTTATTCAGATTCAAGGTTTCCATTTCACCATCATCATATGCGATCTCAAAAGGAAAAACAGCAAATAGCATCAGTCAACTAAAAACTTCAGCTAAATTCACTACTTTTCTTCCAGGATATATTTCCCTTTTCTGCAGTTTTAACACGACGACAGCCTTCCAGAAAGATGTCTTTTAGGCTGTGTAAGGTCATACCAATAGGTAAAAGGGACTTCTGTTGCAGTGATTATATTTGGTTTGGAAATAGTTTTGGCTCTACTTATCAGGAAGATGGAGTCAACCTCGGTAAATAGTTCGCCTCAAAATTACTTAGCAGGAAGATGGAATCAGCTAGACTTGCAGATATTTTGGAAATTGTTGGAGAATCATAACAAATATAACATTTGGAGTTAGTCTCAAGTTAAATTGAGAAGGAAAATGGATTCATACTGACTACTGATGATGAACTTTTTAAGACTTGGGAATGGTGTATAGATTCTTGTCATTATTAAAGGAAATATCAGAACATTGCAAAGTGAAACATATATGATATACAGGGAAGAAAACTGTAAAGAGATTAATTAAAAAACAGTGCACCAAGCTTGATAATAATGTTACTACCTGATGCCTCTTTTTCACATGATCAAATCCAGAAATTGCACCCTCATAGAACCTGCAAAGGGAAACTTAAAATCAAAAACTTTAGCTAGACTTCTTTCTTTTTTCTTCTTTTTCTTCCTTTTTTGTTTTTGAGAGAGAGATGGTAAGTGTGCTATTAATATAGTACCAAGAAGGTGCAGGCAAAAGTATTTACAGGATACTAAAAGAACATCCCTTGCTATTCTTAGAGGGATTCTATGAGATCTATCACTGTTTTAGCTAGAATTCTTTCTTCCATTTGCTAGACACAATAAAAGTCAATTTAGTAGAAGCAATTGAAGATGTGCTCTGATACTCCACAAGTCAAAGGAATGAAGCAGACTCTTGGTGACAGCCTAGCAGGCAAGCCAATTTTAGAGATGATACACTAAACAACAGAAGTAATCAAGGATGAAAAGTGCTGGGATGAGAGTGGATCTGTAATAAGTACCACAAATTTACAATAGTATGACACTCCTGACACAACATTCCGTAGAACTTACATTTCGTCCAATGGCCACCAAACTCTTATTCTGGTACCAACTATTTCTTCTCCATAATTTTTGGTAAACTGACGCCTTTTAGAATCCTGAATGAAACAATTAAGAACCATAAACTCTTCAGACATGAAAACACTCTTAGACAACAGATAAATTGAAAGCAATAGGGCCTAAATAAAAACTAGTTTCAGTCCTTTGAACTCTATTGAAAAGAGGTAAGCCTAGCGTTTTCCGAATTCAAGGAGAATAAAGCAGCTTATAACTTATTCTTACTGTGATTGGATTCCTTTGAAAAAGCAATGAAGTCACAGAATTTGAAAACACACTACATTTCAACAATACTACGTGAATACAAGAAAACTCTGCAAATTTTGCAGATATGGAAACAAGGGTTACAGTTTACTTCAAAAGTTGCTATTTTCGTACCTGATCCTTTCTTATGGTACGCTTCCTCCGGCGCTTTGTCTTGGAAAGTTGGCTGGAGAGATTTTCATCCCTAAATGATAGTTTAATCTCCTGTAAAACCCACAAGCACAAAGGGAGAAGTAAAAAATAACAGTGATTGTCAAATTTGTGCTTGAAAAAAATTATAAGCACAGATCTAGAGATAGGAACTTCTAAGAAGTTCTCCTTTCAACCTCATCTCCTGATTCTTCTATATCATGAATCTTTTTCTTTTGTTTCTTTTCATCAATTTGTTGCACTGATGGCTCCTCAGCGTCAGTAAGGTTCTCTTCTCTTTTTACAATGTTAAGACCAGAAGTGGTCTCCACATCACCTTTCGAAACAGATCCTCTCTTCCTTGAGCTCTGACGTGGTTTTCTTTTGCTAGCCCTATGCCGGCAGCCATGACTGCCATTGCTAACACCAGTATTCGTTAGCTGCTCCATCTCACTGCAATGCTTTAATGTTTTTGAAGCGGTGCCATTATTATTTGAAGGCAGCCCATCCTCCAGCAGTGTCTCACAGATAACAGCAGCAGATGGACTAACTTTTTCAGCGTACACAGCATCAGTCACATTTTCATTTTCCATCTGACCATCAAACTAATTAATGTTAGCAAAAAAGGAAAAGTAATCCAATAGTTTCTTTTACTTATAAGGAGCACTTTTTTAATCAGTAGCAACTAAATAGCATATTTCGATAATAAGTAGTAAAAAAGACATGAAACTGAAGCTACATTATTTAGCAAAAAGGATCATTTTTAAAACGTTTCATTCAACACCTTATGAGAAAGCAAAGAACAGTTGCATACAAAAAGATGTCAAGAGTAGGACACACCATTTGTTCTCCCTCGAGCACTTTGTTGCAAATTGAGGCAATGATTTCAGAATAATTATCAAGATTCATGCTTCTTGATTTGAGGGCTTCCAGAAGACAAGGTCTAATGGTGGAAGCACATTCTTTCAGAACCTTCTCTCCCAACTTTGATGAGATAGGTGACCAGATCTGTACAGTATAAACGATCAAGTAAAGCACTAAAGAAACATGATTAACAGAAAATCAATAGGATGAGGTTTATTGCCTGATTTTCCTTTCTGAGGCTATCAAGAAGGGGCTGAAGAAGCTCCATATTGATTTCATCACTTTCTTCAATGAGCAGAATCATGATTGCTTCCATGCTTGTGAATACAATATTAGGATGGTCGGGCCTTGAAAAAAATACAGCATCAAATGGCATAGTTGTATGATGTCAAACAATTGCCAACATGCATAAATGTGTCAAACAAAGATGTGCAAGAACTTAAGTATCAAGAATAGTTAAAAATTTGCTGAGTTACCTGATGATCCTGAGAAACATCTGGACTATCTCTACAACCAATGCACGACATTCAAGGTCCAGCAACAGCAAACAGGCCTTGACTTCTGCCACAGTTACAAGTACATTCACAGCCTTATGATAACGGCGACCAGAATGAGACAGCTCTTCAAATGCCCTAACAGTAAGCTGGAAAATCTCCTGAGATTTTTCAATACAAGTGTGTGAAAAACAAATGGTAATGGATATAAAGTTTGAGCAAGTGGCATTAGCAATCTAGTTTCTCTCTCTCTCTCTCTTTTGTGTGTGTGTGTAATGTGTATTAAGAAAATAGAACAACGAACTAGAATGTTATATCTTGGATATATACCTTCATTAGTTCATCATCATAAGGCTGCTGCGGAGCAGATATTCTAGAGATCTCATAGATACAAGATAAGACAGAAACTTTGACATCCGCATCAGTGTGCTTTAAAAGTTCACTTCTGACCACAGCTTTCATTACTGGTAGAAGGGCATCTTTCATTGAATCGGCAGGGGCTTGACCTACCTTTTTCAACAGAGATTCTACTTTCTAAAAGACACAAGAAGTAAAAGTGAGTCAAGTTGCAGCTTCCATAAATTACTGAAAACGAGCAAACAGCTTTAAGAAATTACAATCCCAGTCAATAAAGATTAAGTTGCGAACATGGAGAAATTGCTCTATGGTGGAATTCATGTACTTTCCTTTTTATTTTAATTCCAAAATCATTACACCAAAACCACATTTTCCACTTTCATTCCTCCATTTCTGATTCAACACCATGTCATTTATTAGGTTAAGAACAAAAACTTCTATTTGGAGATAAAAATTCATCCTGATATAAAAGAAAAATTAGGCATCAAATTTTATCTAACAAACAACCCTTCCCCTAAAAAGTTCTTATTGTTATCAAGGTAAAATCAATCTAATATAATAGGGCACAAAAAGAGGCAAAAACACACACAGATAAACACACACATTTACTAGATTAAGAACAAAAAGCTTCTATTTGGAGGCAACAAAACATCCTGATACATAAGAAAAACTAGGCTTCAAATTTATCTTACGAACAACCCTTCCCCTAAAAAGTTCTTATTGTTATCAAGTTAAAATCAATCTAATATAATAGGGCACAAAAAGTAGCAAAAACACACACAGATAAACACACACATTTACTAGATTAAGAACAAAAAGCTTCTATTTGGAGACAAAAAAGTAACCTGATACATAAGGAAAACCAGGCATCAAAATAATCTAACAAACAACCCTTCCCCTAAAAAGTTCTTATTTTATCAAGATAAAATCAATCTAATATAATAGGGCACAAAAAGAGGCCAAAACACACACATTTACTAGATTAAGAACAAAAAGCTTCTATTTGGAGACAAAAAAGCATCCTGATACATAAGAAAAACTAGGCCTCAAATTTATCTAACAAACAACCCTACCCCTAAAAAGTTCTTATTGTAATCAAGATAAAATCAATCTAAACTAATAGGGCACAAAAAGAGGCAAAACACACACACGGATAAAAACTAGTGCTTTATATGTAAAGAACATGAAAAAAGATAAAATTGAATCTTTACATCAAGAAGACTGATGAGCTCTTCAGTGGAAGAAGGATTGTTGATGAGGCAATTCCCACAATTTTTTAGCCCATCCTCAATTTCTTTCTGTGAAGAAGAACCAGCCATTTTCACAACAGCATTCACTCTCACTCTCACTCTCAAAACCCCAAGAAAAGAAACTTGTATAAAAATTTGCCCTTTCAAGAACCCCAAAAATAAATAACACCCTAGGAAAAAAATGCAACCTCAGACACATCAAATGCTGATTATATACAAGTGGGGTTTGTATTTGGAAGCAAATTTAGGGACAAAATTGGCATACATAAACAATCCCTCCAAACTGTAATCTCCACTAGATTAACTCACATTAATTGCATTTTTTTCTCAAATTTTGTGTTTGAAATTCACAACTTTTTTCAGGGTGTTTGTGCTTTTTCTCGTGTACTGTTTGCTTAATTTGGCATTTGCACTCTACGTGGCTGTCTAAAAGTGCAGAAAGACAGCAAATTTTTGTTTCAAGAAGTTCAAGAAAGGATCTTTTTAAGACACAGAAAAAGAGAGACACTTTATTTATTGGACTGTTTTGTCCTTGGAACATTGAACTTAGATTACTTGAGTATAGGTCTTTTTCGATTTTTAAAATGTCTAAAATTGGAAGAAAAAAATTACTTTCATTGCATACACACTTTAGCGGGCAAAACTTAAAGTTTGATTTCTTTGTATTTGTTTTCTCTTTTTTATTGGAAAAATTTGTTTTGACTATTAAATTGGAAAAACTTTTACTTCCATTGCATTCACACTTTGCTAGTTGTTGTATTAAATAATGAAAAGGAAAAAAATCAACACATTTTAATGGCATATTAAAAGTCATTATTATAGAATAATCATTTTTCTAAATAGAACAATTCCAAGCTGTAAATTATAATTAATATTGTTTTTATCCAATGTCTAATATTTTGTACTCCCTCTATTCCATATTAACTGAATTTGTAAGACAATGCACACATATTAAGAAAAGCATTCAAGAATATGATTTAAACCATAATTTTCACTATTTCCCTTTGAAGAATCATAAATATAATTTTGTAAGTAGTGTAATTTATCTCGTAGAAAATATAAAATTTCAATAAATGAAAGGGCAAATATGAAAAAAGTTTCAAACATCTATCTTGAACTTTGAACAATTCAATTATTTTAAACAATGAAAAAAGTCTCAAAAATTCACTTAATATGGAATAGAGGGAGCATTGAATTTCCGACTAATTTAGATTCGCTGAGAAAATCATTTTCTAATAAGATTTTTTTTCAAAATCAAGACTCAAACTTAAAACCTCTGATTAACAATGAACACTCTTGTTTATACTAATATTAACTTAATTTATTGAGAAAATCCTATTATTTAATTTTTCTATAGATGTTGATGTGACTACAGTTTTTGCTTCTTCTTTGCCATATATTGAACTTATGACATGGTAGCTTTGTTTGATGTTACTCCTGTAAATTTATCTAGTTGATTTTTACTTTTTCTTAAATATTTGACAATACGTAGGATTTTTCTACTGTTAATGGAAGTTGCATCTTCGATCAACAAGATTTGTGGTAGAGTAAAAGTTAGCATTCACTCATCTCTAATCAGAAGTATTAGGTTGAGTCTTGAGCAAGGGTAGTCATATTTGTTAGAAAACGTTTTACCTTCAAATTGAAAATTTTCGTTATTCAAATTTAAGTGAGCCCCAATAAAAATATCGTACACCAAATTGAGAAAGGAAACAACTTCTTCTTGTTATACTTATGAAAATAAGACACTTCCTAAAAGGATTTAATTTTGGATAAACTCAAGATTATGGGATTAGGCTTTCGATGAAGAACCCCTTAGTTTCCTTGATGTAAAGATTCAATCTTTATCCATTTTGTGTTCTTTACATATAAAGTATAAGCTTTATGTAAATTTCATTTCCTTTTTTTATGTGTTATAAATTTAAATTCATTTGATGTTGATAATGATAAAACTTTTTGAATGAAATAATTATTTTTCAATTAAATAAACTTGGTGACTATTTTTCCTAGTGATATATTAGAATACTTTTTTACCTCCAAATAAAATTTTTGTATTCTTAACTTATTAAATAACATGGCATTGAATCAAAATTGAAGGAAAGAAAATGTCAATCAAAGTTCTTAGTGTAATAATTTTTGAATTAATATGAAAAAGGACAATCCATTATTTTTCACCGTAGAGCCATTTTCACAAATTCTAAATTTATTTTTTATGCGTCTTTTAAAAAATAAAATCACTACAAATAAAGGTAGGTCAAGTCCCTGCCGATTCAATAAAAGATGTCACTCAATCAATAATGACAGATATGATCAAAAGTGAACTTTAAAAGCATGTTGATATGGATATCAAAATTTTCATTGTATCTTATATTAATGAGCTTTTCAATATAACTATTCTAAACCAACCTTATTACGATAGATTTATGAAGGTACCAACTGGTAGAATGATAAAATTTCTTTTGTCCTGAATGAAAGTTTTAACTTGGAGCTTAGAGAAAATAATTATTTTTAGCTAGTGAGTGCTAAACCTCTTATAAGATGCGTTTTATGATCAAGAGTGCATTTTCCGCCCAGAAGAATCGCTTACTGGCTAGCTAGCTAAACAAGTGGGGTCCTATCGGGATATATACTAAGGAAAATTATATCTTTCGAATTGAACACAATACCCCTTTTTCAAATTTAAAAAAAGGCTCATTGGAAAAAAAGATAGAGTGCAAATAACTGTAGATTAGTTTTTCTTTCTTATATCCCGCATTAGTTAACTCAAATCAATGTTACTGGTCAGATTCCTCAGTTCTCTTAAGTTGGGTTCATTTAGGCACCCTATTATTACTCCCTCCGACGAACTCCTTCTTTTAAATATCAACTCAAGGCCTCCTTTCCTTACTCGTTGATTTGAGTGCTTTATCAAAGGATTGATATAGAGAAAAAATGCCTATATTTCTTATCTAAGCCCACCTACCTTGGGATAAGCGGTTACTGGAAGTTTGAAGCTGACTTTAATGAGCAACACTTCCTCGTAGGGTCACCAAAGCAGGCTCCTTTAGCCGCTTCAATTGTTAGAGCTCACTTCACACCAACAAAATCGTAAGCTTTCTTCTCGTCCACTTTTAGTTGTCATGATTGTCTTTTTTGAGTCAAACGATAAGAACTTTGACTAACATTTTACGATGTATTTTTTCATCATATTGATATGTAAAAAGTTGCGATTTATAGTACTTTTCGTATAATTTTTGAATATCTAAATTTTTTTTAAAAAATATTGAATTAGTGTAATCTAATTTAACTTTGAAAATTAGACAAATTAACTTTCGAAAAGCGCAACATGACAAGTAAAAGTGGACGGAGGGAGTATAAGATTGTGCATATTCTTGAAACTCTTGCGGATATCAAGCCCGTTACAAGAAAATATAGAGCTTGTTGGTTAAAATCATTTGCATACACTCATCACATGTTTGAATGGTTTGAATTCATCTTATTGCTTTCTGCACATGTTTCTACGTCTATATCATTGTTAGTTGGTTCGCTTGGGCAATCTAAGGCATTGAGTGTCAATCCCGCTCAGGATCAACGCTCGGAGCATGACAACCAACCATATACATCTGCTCAACAATAACCTCTTAATTTGTCATATTTTACCTTGAGAAAGGTCTCTCCATTGGTTAACATCAGATTTGAAACATAGATTCCCATACTAAAAACCTTTTCTTTTCATTTGATTGGAAGGTTGGGAAGAGGGGAGAAGAGGAAAAAATCCCTTTCTATTTAAAACAAAAAGAATCAGCTGCACCATTATCTTTCTCAAATATAACCTATAATGTTAGGCCCTCAAAAGGAGTTATATAGTTCCTACAATTTACAAAATGTATACCTACCTTCTGCAATTGACATTATAACTGAGGCTGATGCATATGCATTATTCATATTCAGAAAATTATGACAGTAATTCATTCAGAGTTATTCAGGTGAAAAAATTTCTACACACTCAGTAAAAGAGCGAGCCAACAATTAAACTTTTAACAGGAACAGCAGAAACTTGGCTGCATAATGTACCCCTATCAACATCAGGTCAACCATACATTCTCGAAAAAAAGAGAAAGATATATCAATTCAGTGAAATCACATACACTTGATCAATTGGCCACCAAACCCTTACTCTGCAGCCAACCACCTCCTTGCCATGCTCTGTGACAACCTTATCCGCGGAATCACAAGGAAAAGATGATAGAAATGCTCATAAATCAAGAGAGCAAACACTGACACATGCAGAGACGAGGTGGAAGCATAAAAGATGCACATCAGATTCCTTATTGGTCTAAAGTCTTTACTTCAGTTACAACTGGTAACTTCTTTATTAAGTTCCATGACATCAGGACCGTAGCACATAGATAGAACAGATAAATTGAAGATAGAAACAAAGAAAATATCCTCAACTCTTAAGCTAAGTAGACAAAAGCAAAACTAGTTTCAGCACATAAATAACCTCATTGGCAAATTTTATGGAACATTCACTTTAGTAATCACTTAATGAAGGTTGTCTAATCTCATTAACTGTAAGTTAACTCATATTATCAATGATAATAAATGTTGCTGGTGAGTTCTTCCTTTTACGTCGTTCTTTTAGAGGTTTTGGGGAAGTTGCTTTGCTTGGGGTGATTGAGACAGAACCGAATGCCTGCACCACTCAATTTTTGTACATAATAAACCCAAAATTAAGGATAGAACAATTACTATACCCGAATCCACATAACTTCCAAACGAGAACATTCACTTTTCTATCACTTATTGAAGAATGTCTGATGTTATTAGCTCTAATTAGTAATAATAAATGTTTACCACTTCTTGTGATAGGGAGTTCTTCCTTTTACATTGTTATTTAGAGGTTTTCGGAAAATTGCTTTTCTTGGAGACTGAAACAGAACCCAATGCCTGCAGAACTCAAATTATGTACATAATAATCCAAAACTAAGGGGTAGAACAAACACACTTTACTTGAATCGACAAAAAATTCCAAAACAAGTACATTCACTTTAGTAAGCAAGTACTGAAGGTTGTCTAATATTATCAACTATAAACCAGATCAAATTAATAATAACAGATGTTTACCTCTTCTTGTGATGGCCAGTTCTTCCTTTTACGTTATTTACGTTGTCTTTTATAGGTTTTGGGGAAATTGATTCCTTTGGTGTTTGAGACAGAACCCAATGCCTCCAGAGACCAATTTATGTACATAATAAGCCCAAATTAAGGGGTAAATTAAATACTTTACATGAGTGACATAACTTTCAAAATGAGAACTAAGGGGCAGAAATAAATGCTATACTTGAATACACAAACTTCCTAAACGAGTTCAGTCAATTAATGCTAACAGTTTGATTTACCTCAGCTCCTGATTCACCAACTGATGACCGCCGTCTTTTATCACGGTATCTGGAAGATAGAGTTTTTTTGTCGTCTTTTTCTTTCTCTTCTAATGCCTCCACAACAGCAAATTCTTCTGAAGCAAAATGATGTATAGGCTGTTAGACTTTCTTTTTGGTTATAGCTTTCTTGTGAATCTCTTGCTGAAATTGATGAAAATTTTGCACCATCATTCTGACCTATTTTGTCATTTTTCTCCTTTTGGCATCTCTTTATAGAAGTCATTATTGGAGTCTTATCTTCATCATTGGAGATTGCACATTTAGGTGAACTGCTGCTCCTATTTTTAGTATCTTTCCCACAACCCTTCGAGAGAATACGGGCTTTTGATCTCCTTTCTCCACTTTTCCAAGCATCATCATATCCTTCCTCTGGTTTATTCAAAAAACTAGGTTTCCAACCTCTTTTCTTTGAAGTTTGAGTAGCTTCTGGATATAGAGCCTTTGAAGTTTGAGTAGCTTCAGGTCGCGAAGTGGTCCTTGAATTGGTACTTTTCTGCTGCTTCATTGCATCTCCACGTTCTAATTCCTTCAAAGTTGTATCCGACTCTAGAACGACATCACCGTCCTTATGCTTGGGATCATCTTTCCCTAGCAAGTTAGGTGGTTGATCTAAGCACGGAACAACTCGCTCAGGTGCAGCATGCGGTGCAAGCTCTTCAGGAGCATTTTCTACCTGTGATGTATTCGAACATAACCAAGAAAAGAGGATAAGTTTGACAGAATACAGAACTTGAAAGTCATAGCAAAGATGGTCTACCACAAAATGAACATAGCATGTTTATCAGCATCTATTTCATTGTAAATTAGACAGGAAAAGCAGAAGCGGAGAATTATACAACTAAACAATCATGTATTTTACAAATAAATGCAGCAATTAATTTGAATTATCAGATAGACCCACCGTAGCTTTACATTTCATTGCCTCTCTTCATGTTAATTCAACAGCTTCAGAATAGTTTTTAAAGGAAATGTCGAGGGCCGTCACTGCTTTTGGAAGATATGGATGAAGTTTGACAGCACTTTCTTGAAGAACTTTCTCTCCCAGCACATAGGAAGGAGGTGAAACATTCTAAACCAAAATAAGACGTAATTAAAAACAATGAGAAAGATAGATGAATAAAGTTGAAGGTAAAAGTAATACCTGATTTTCCTTCTTAACACTATTTATGAGGATGTTCACTAGGATGCTCAGAAACAGCATTGGAATGTTTTCACTCTCTTTTATTATCACGGTCATTATTTCCTCAATGTCCATGAATACTTTATCAGGGTGGTCCGGCCTTAAAATATGTGAAGAGACAAAATAGTTGTCAGCCATTCTCCAGAAGGAAAAAATGAACTTTATGAAGGAAAAAAGAATCCGGTAGACTTTGACATGCTATGTACCTTAGCATATAAGTTCATTTATGCTGCATTCAATATATGAAGGTACAACGGTGAATATACAGCTAAAACTGTCATATACTCCCATCCCATTTTGATTAGTACAAATTAAGGATGTATAATTGATTTGTGATTAATTAGTGATAGTGGAAAAATATCTAATTAAGAGTCAAAGAGTGATAGTTTGATAAAGAAAATATCATACTTATCAGATTTCAAATTTAAATAGTCACAAACATTGAATGTTTAAGAGTCGTAAAGTTGCATACAAGAATATTTTATTTAGCAGCTGGTTGTTGAGAAATTGCAGAAAAAAATAGAGTGGACGAGAATACTATAAACCAAGGGAGGGAAGATAACAGTATTTATATAAACTCTCTTTAATATACCCACATGTTTTAAATCTATTGTCTTTGCATGCTTGGAAGTGTTTCAACAATTAGAAGAGTTTTTATTGGAAGGGAAAACAAGGGAAATACGAACTTCACCTAGTAGAGACTAGAGAAGGGAAGAAGATTATGGTTCCCAAATGGAGTGAGCAGGAATTAGGACACTACCCACCTATATACAATGCTTTAAGAGTAAGTTGTGGAGATTTTCTATGGACAAAAATGTGCAGGCTTCATGGATAAGGTTATATCGACTAAATATGGATTTAGTATGGTGATTAGTTTTCTGGTGAGCGGGTTAAATTCATTTGGAAGTGACTTCTCTTCATCATGAGGCGGAAGCTGCTGAAAATGTACCTAGTAGTTAATTGGTGCCAGCAATGAGACAGTTTCTACCACTCCCCCTGGTCTTTCAGCCTTTGCTTCCTTTCTTTTTTACTTTTCAAGAATACCAATCTCTTTTCAAGATCGAGAAATTCATTTGGAACCAACCCTTTGGGCTAACAGCAACCCTCGGAACTCAGGGATGATGGGCCCTCTCCTCTACCCTTCTCCACTTAAATACTAGATTTAGTTCGCTTGGGGCAGGACTCAAACGTGTGACCTAAGACACAAATCCCTCAACCGGTGCCTATTGAGCTAATCCCTGGAGGCTTAAGTCAACCAATCATTTTATCCACAAATACCAACATCTCAACTGACTTCATGTTGCTAAAACATAAAAGAAGAAAAGCAACACTGTAAATCACCGTTGTTCTTTTCCACGTTTCCACTCCCATTTTACTAGCTCTACATCTTCTGAATTGGGCATAATCAATTGATCACCTTCAAAGCCCAAATCAATTCAAACTAGAACAATTTATATTCAAAAAAGAGCTCACTGAATTGCTTGCTCGCTGGAGCAATTGTTCAAGGACATGCAACTGCTGAGGCACCCATATAAAAGTTCTCCTAAAACAGAAATTGACCGAGACAAATCGCTAATGGTTGGAGCTGATATATGTGGTTTTCACGGAACACAACTGAAGAGCTTGGCCGCATCCAAAATCAAGCATTGCATTAGTCTAGAGAGGTGGGACATTATGGCTTGGTCACGTGGATAGACTCACAATAAGTAAATGGGAGCTTACTCGTCCCAATTAAACTCACATTAACCTTAAGAAACATTTAATCAAACACTTCACGGATATGCCTTCGTAAGGAAAGAACTCTTCATGGATATACCTTCGTAAGGAAAGAACTTTAATAAGAACAAGTACTCTCACCTTCTTCTTTTTCCTTATATGGCAAGATGAATCAATAATGCAACCAAGGCGCCTGCACATTAACAATTTATGTAAAATACTTATCAACCACTAAAATTGTTTCACATCCATAATTGAGAAAGAAATAGCTTCAAAGTATAACATAAAATTTATAAACTTTAAAATGTGACATAGCATCTTATCCCAAAGAATCATAAGAAAACATAGTACTTTTAATGACTTTGTTTTTGCATTACGTGAAGTGTCCCAGTAGTCTGCTGATGCATTAAAAAGGACTTACTGAAATCTGAACCATTGTACAATCAACATGGAATGCAAGAGCAAACATATCGAACGCCCACCAAAATTGCATTGACATTCTTCTTTTACAGGGTTTTATTTCAGAAGTTCATTGATACTTCAAAATGAAAAAAAAAGAAAAAGAACTTCAGCACAAACATCAAACTATTTTGCTGATTTATTGTTCACATACATCAGTGCTTGACTTTTAGTTGTTTTTTTCAAATTTACCATATACATTTAGAATAAACTCTAAAAAAGTGTCTTATATCTTGTTTACATGCCAAATATACTAGAAAGAAATCACCTATCAACAAAAATGCTAGAAAGAAACTGTAAATAACTTGAAATGAAGTACAATTATTCATGCCTATTGTTTTTTTCAATAAAAAGAAAAAGAAAACAGTAACTCCCAACCACATTCTGAAAAGAGAGGCTGTTTGTCAATAAATAAGGCACGAGACGAAAAGGGAAAGATCTCTAAAAGCTATCTGCTTGACAAACCTTGTATTGCACGCATCCAATTATGTTAATTCTCTGAAATCTGAATATCGGCAATGCAAGATTTCTTGTTAAAGGGAGTGACGATGTTGCAACCAAAGAAACTCAACCAGCTCCTTATAATAACAAATCTTCCCAGATCAGGCTGCTAAGAGGCTGAGCGTACGGATAAAGGTCCATCACATTCTTGTAGAGCGATGACATCTTCCAGCAGTAGCAATAAATCTAGACGTGTAGCAAGGAGAAACCTCATTTCTTAAATATAAAAGTAATCATTTGAAGAACTATAGAAAGTACTAGATGTTTCTCTCTTAATATTACAATGAAGTTGTTCTAATTTTACAACTGTATTTAAAAGAACATCATTTCTTAGATTTTTTGCCGCGGCATTATTTTCCTATTCTAAATCATAAAGTTTAAAATTAAGTATAATGCACAAAATATCAAGTATTCAATAGCTTAAATTGTCTCTCCCCACCCTCTTCTTTATTTTTGTTGAACTATTCTAAAGTTGGTTGCATGTGTTTGTTAACTATACTTATTGACAGTTGAAATAACAAAGATCTAGAAAGGCATAAAACAGAGGTACTTCATTAGCTTCTTCGTTCGTTTCTCCTCCTTCCTTGCTACATGTCTAGGTTCATCGTTGCTGCTAGAAAATGTCGTCGCTCTACAAGAATGATGAACCTTCATTCGTACGCTCAACCTTCCACCTCTAAGCAGCCTGATCTGAGGTGGGAGATTTGAATTTGTTATTATCAGGAGCTGGTTAAGTTTCTTTGGCTGCATCATCACTCTCTTTAACAAAAAATCCTGCCAAGGATGCCGATATACAAATTTCAGAGGTAACATAATTGGATCCGTGCTATGAAAGTTTTAACTCCCAACCACATTCTAAAAGCTATCTGCTTGACGAACCATGCATTGCATGCATCCAATTATGTTATTTCTATGAAATCTATATATCAACATTGCTTGGCAGGGTTTCATGTTAAGAGGAGTAACGATGCTGCAACCAAAGAAACTCAACTAGCTCCTAATAATAACAAATCCAAATCTCCCATTAGTCATTCCCATATCAGGCTGCTAAGAGGCTGAAGTTGAGCGTACGGATAAAGGTCCATCACATTCTTGTAGAGTGACGACATCTTCCAACAGCAGCAGTGATGAACCTGGAAGTGTAGCAAGAAGGGAGAAGAAACGAATGAAGAAGCTTATGAAGTATCTCGGTTTTATGCCTTTCTAGATCCTTGCTATTTCAACTCTCAACAAGTATAGTTGACAAACACATGCAAGCAGCCTAAAACAGTTAAACAAAAACAAAGGGGAAGGTGGGGTGGGGGGAGACAGTTTAAGTTATTGAATATTTGATATTTTATGCTTTTGACTAAATTTTAAACTTTATGATAGAGTTTAAGATTTAAAATAGGAAAGAAATTTTGCAGAAAAGAATCTAAGAAATGATGTTCCTTTTTATACAGTTTTAAAATTGGACCAACCTCATTTTATTATTAAGAGAGAACATATAGTATTTTTTACCGTTCTTCAAATGATTACTTTTATATCTAAAAAATGAAATATTTCTACGGATGAAGGTCCATCACATTCTTGTAGAACGACGACATCTTCCAACAACAAATGAACCTGGACATATAGCAAGAGACTTTAAGATTACAATTGACCATACTATTCCCTCTTCTTTGCGCTGTCCAGTTAACTGGGGGCCCAATATATGCCAGTATGTCTTCATGATTCAAACAGAGCTAAGTGTTTCTTTAAAGAAGTTATCTAGTTCCTACAATTGACAAAACGTTTACCTACTTCTATAATTGACATCATAACTGAGGCTGATGCATTATTCATATTCAGAAATTTATAACAAAGCAATTCATTCAGAGTAATTCAGATGAAAAAATTTCTACAAACTCAGTAAAAGAACGAGTCAACAATTATAACTTTCAACAGGAACAGCAGCAGCATAATATACCCCCATCTACATCGGGTCACCCACACATTCTAAAAAAAAAAAAGAAGATATATTAATTCAGTGAAATCACATACACTTGATCAAGTGGCCACCAAACTCTTACTCTGCAGCCAACCAGCTCCTTCACATGCTCTTTGACAACCTTATCCTCAGAATCCTAAGGAAAAGATGATAGAGATGCTCATAAATCAAGAGAGAAAACACTGATACATGCAGAGACGAGGTGGAAGCTTAAAAAAGATGCACATCAGATTCCTTATTGGTCAAAAGTCTTTGCTCTTCAGTTACAACTGGTAACTTCTTTATTAAGTTCCATGACATCAGGACCGTAGCACATAGATAGAACAGATAAATTGAAGATAGAAACAAAGAAAATATCCTCAACTCTTAAGCTAAGTAGACAAAAGCAAAACTAGTTTCAGCACATAAATAACCTCATTGGCAAATTTTATGGAACATTCACTTTAGTAATCACTTAATGAAGGTTGTCTAATCTCATTAACTGTAAGTTAACTCATATTATCAATGAAAATAAATGTTGCTGGTGAGTTCTTCCTTTTACGTCGTTCTTTTAGAGGTTTTGGGGAAGTTGCTTTGCTTGGGGTGATTGAGACAGAACCCAATGCCTGCACCACTCAATTTTTGTACATAATAAACCCAAAATTAAGGATAGAACAATTACTATACCCGAATCCACATAACTTCCAAACGAGAACATTCACTTTTCTATCACTTATTGAAGAATGTCTGATGTTATTAGCTCTAATTAGTAATAATAAATGTTTACCACTTCTTGTGATAGGGAGTTCTTCCTTTTACATTGTTATTTAGAGGTTTTCGGAAAATTGCTTTTCTTGGAGACTGAAACAGAACCCAATGCCTGCAGAACTCAAAATATGTACATAATAAGTCCAAAACTAAGGGGTAGAACAAACACATTACTTGAATCGACATAAAATTCCAAAAACAACTACGTTCACGTAAGCACTTACTGATACATAAGGAAAACCAGGCATCAAATTAATCTAACAAACAACCCTTCCCCTAAAAAGTTCTTTATTTATCAAGATAAAATCAATCTAATATAATAGGGAACAAAAAGAGGCAAAAACACACACATTTACAAGATTAAGAACAAAAAGCTTCTATTTGGAGACAAAAAAGCATCCTGATACATAAGAAAAACTAGGCCTCAAATTTATCTAACAAACAACCCTGCCCCTAAAAAGTTCTTAGTGTTATCAAGATAAAATCAATCTAAACTAATAGGGCACAAAAAGAGGCAAAACACACACACGGATAAAAACTAGTGCTTTATATGTAAAGAACATGAAAAAAGATAAAAATTGAATCTTTACATCAAGAAGACTGATGAGCTCTTCAGTGGAAGAAGGATTGTTGATGAGGCAATTCCCACAATCTTTTAGCCCATCCTCAATTTCTTTCTGTGAAGAAGAACCAGCCATTTTCACAACAGCATTCACTCTCACTCTCACTCTCAAAACCCCAAGAAAAGAAACTTGTATAAAAATTTGCCCTTTCAAGAACCCCAAAAATAAATAACACCCTAGGAAAAAAATGCAACCTCAGACACATCAAATGCTGATTATATACAAGTGGGGTTTGTATTTGGAAGCAAATTTAGGGACAAAATTGGCATACATAAACAATCCCTCCAAACTGTAATCTCCACTAGATTAACTCACATTAATTGCATTTTTTTCTCAAATTTTGTGTTTGAAATTCACAACTTTTTTCAGGGTGTTTGTGCTTTTTCTCGTGTACTGTTTGCTTAATTTGGCATTTGCACTCTACGTCGCTGTGTAAAAGTGCAGAAAGACAACAAATTTTTGTTTCAAGAAGTTCAAGAAAGGATCTTTTTAAGACACAGAAAAAGAGAGACACTTTATTTATTGGACTGTTTTGTCCTTGAAACATTGAACTTAGATTACTTGAGTATAGGTCTTTTTCGATTTTTAAAATGTCTAAAATTGGAAAAACAAAATTACTTTCATTGCATACACACTTTAGCGGGCAAAACTTAAAGTTTGATTTCTTTGTATTTGTTTTCTCTTTTTTATTGGAAAAATTTGTTTTGACTATTAAATTGGAAAAACTTTTACTTCCATTGCATTCACACTTTGCTAGTTGTTGTATTAAATAATGAAAAGGAAAAAAATCAACACATTTTAATGGCATATTAAAAGTCATTATTATAGAATAATCATTTTTCTAAATAAAACAATTCCAATTCAATGGAATTTAGAATAAGCTGCAAATTATAATTAATATTGTTTTTATCCAATGTCTAATATTTTGTACTCCCTCTATTCCATATTAACTGAATTTGTAAGACAATGCACACATATTAAGAAAAGCATTCAAGAATATAATTTCAATCATAATTTTCACTGTTGCCCTTTGGAGAATCATAAATATAATTTTGTAAGTAGTGTAATTTATCTCGTAGAAAATACAAAACTTCAATAAATAAAAGGGCAAATATGGAAAAAGTTTCAAACATCTATCTTGAACTTTGAACAATTCAATTATTTTGAACAATGAAAAAAGTCTCAAAAATTCACTTAATATGAAATAGAGGGAACATTGAATTTCCGACAATTTAGATTCGCTGAGAAAATTGTTTTCTATTAAGATTTTTTTTCAAAACCAAGACTCAAATCTAAAACCTCTGGTTAACACTGAACACTCTTGTTTATACTAATATTAACTTAATTTATTGAGATAATCCTATTATTTAATTTTTCTATACATGGTATGACTGCAGTTTTTGCTTCTTCTTTGCCATATATTGAACTTATGACATGGTTGCTTTGTTTGATGTTACTCCTGTAAATTTATCTAGTTGATTTTTACTTTTTCTTAAATATTTGCTATACGTAGGATTTTTCTACATTAATGGAAGTTGCTTCTTCGATCAACAAGATTTGTGGTAGAGCAAAAGTTAGTATTCATTCATCTCTAATCAGAAGTATTAGGTTGAATCTTGAGCACGAGTAGTCATATTTGTTAGAAAACGTTTTACCTTCAAATTGAAAATTTTCGTTATTCAAATTTAAGTGAGCCCCAATAAAAATATCGTACACCAAAGTAAGAAAGGAAACAACTTCTTCTTGTTAAACTTATGAAAATAAGACACTTCCTAAAAGGATTTAAGGATGAACTCAAGATTATGGGATTAGGCTTTCGATGAAGAACCCCTTAGTTTAATTGATGTAAAGATTCAATCTTTAACCATTTTGTGTTCTTTACATATAAAGTATAAGCTTTATGTAAATTTCATTTCCTTTTTTTATGTGTTATAAATTTAAATTCATTTGATGTTGATAATGATAAAACTTTTTGAATGAAATAATTATTTTTCAATTAAATAAATTTGGTGACTGTTTTTCCTTGTGATATATTAGAATACTTTTTTACCTCCAAATAAAATTTTTGTGTTCTTACTTATTAAATAACATGGCATTGAATCAAAATTGGAGGAAAGAAAATGTCAATCAAAGTTCTTAGTGTAATAATTTTGGAATTAATATGAAAAGGACAATCCATTATTTTCCACAGTAAAGCCATTTTCACAAATTCTAAACTTAATATTTATGCATCTTTTAAAAAATAAAATCTCTACAAATAAAGGTAGGTCAAATCCTACCGATTCAATAAAAAATGTCATTCAATTAGTAATGACTAATATAATCAAAAGTGAACTTTTAAAGCATATTGATATGGATATCAAAATTTTCATTATATCTTATATTAATGAGCTTTTCAGTATAACTATTCTAAAACAACCTTATTATGATAGACTTATGAACATGTTTAGGGTGTTAAAAATGAGCCCAATAGGTAACCCCGCCCAATTCGTTGGGTTCATTTAGTCACCTATTATTATAAGATTGTGCATATTCTTGAAACTCTTGTAGATATCAAGACCGTGACAACAAAACATAGAGCTTGTTGGTTAAAATCATTTGCATAAATTCATCACATGTTTGAATTCATCTTATTGCTTTCTGCACATGTTTCTACATCTACGTCATTGTTAGTTGGTTAGCTTGGGCAAGTTAAGGCATCGAGTGTCAATTCCGCTCAGGATCAACGCTCGGGGCATGACAACCAACCGTATACATCTGCTTAACAATATCCTCTTAACTTGTCTTATTTTACCCTAAGAAGTTCTCTCCATAGGTCAACATCAGATTTGAAACATATATTCCCATAGTAAAAACCTTTTCTTTCCATTTGATTGGAAGGTGGGGAAGAGGGGAGAAGAGAAAAAAAACCTTTTTCTATTTAAAACATAAAGAAGCAGCTGCACCATTACCTTTCACAAATATGACCTATAATGTTATGCCCAAAAGGAGTTATCTAGTTCCTACAATTTACAAAATGTTTACCTACCTTCTGCAATTGACATCATACCTGAGGCTGATACATATGCATTATTCATATTCAGTAAATTATGACAAAGCAATTCATTCAGAGTTATTCAGATGAGAATTTCTACACACTCAGTAAAAGAGCGAGCCAACAATCAAAACTTTTAACAGGGATAGCAGAAGCTTGGCTGCATAATATACCCCCATCCAAATCGGGTCACCTACACATTCTCAAAAAAAAGAGAGATATATCAATTCAGTGAAATCACACACATTTGATCAAGTGGCCACCAAACCCTTACTCTGCAGCCCACCAACTCCTCGCCATGCTCTCTGACAACCTTATCCACGGAATCCTAAGGAAAAGATGATAGAAATGCTCATAAATCAAGCGAGCAAACACTGACACATGCAGAGACGAGGTGGAAGCATAAAAGATGCACATCAGATTCCTTACTGGTCAAAAGTCTTTACTTCAGTTACAACTGGTAACTTCTTTATAAAGTTCCATGACATCAGAACTGTAGCACATATAGAGAACCAATACATTGAAGATAGAAAAACGAAAATATCCTCAACTCTTTAGCTAAATAGACAAAAGCAGAACTAGTTTCCGCACATAAATAACCTCATTGGCATATTTTATGGAAGGTTCACTTTAGTAATCACTTAATGAAGGTTTCCTAATCTCATTAACTGCAAGTTAACTCAAATCATATATATATATATATAAAAGAGAACCCTAAGCCCGCTAAGCCCGCCTACGTGATGCCACCACAAACCTGGATTCCCTTTTAATTTATTTATTTCCAAAACTAGCCTTTCATGAAAAGTTGTGACTTTATGAAGAGTTGCGACTTTTATGAAGAGTTGTGACTTTTATGAAAGGTTGTGACCTTTCCGAAGGGTTGTTACTTTTCCAAAGAGTTGTGACCTTTCCCATAAGGCACAATAAACATTTATTCACACTACCCTTTTATGTCTATAAATAGAGGGATTTCCTCTCATTTGAAAACAACGAAAATTCTCAACCTCTTCTTCTGCACAATTATGTATTCGCTACTTTGCTCCTGTTTAGTGGCTCACTGATACCATTATTTTTTGTATCAATACACTGTTGAATAGAATTGTTCTTTCCTGAGAAGGATCTATTCCTTTAAACCTCGGATACTAGAGGGGAATAATTTTCTTAATTAAGGGGACACTATGCATTCAGTGGCCTCGATTTTTTCTTTCTATTTCATTCTAGTGCTACAGATCCTGGTATGTTTTTTTACAGTCAATAATTTATGCTAATTGTTGCTTTTGAGTACATACTTTCAACTTTGTTGTTTATGTTTCTGCAAAGTTATTGTTAGAAGTATTTGTTCGTACAGATTAAATAACACACGTTAATTGAGTATTCATGCAAATTTTCTCTACAAGATACAATAAAAACTCCTTAAAGATCTATACTACGATCTCTTGAAGACAAAATTCAAATTTGGTATGCTATTGTAAGGACATAAAAACCATAAAAACCTTATTGTACCTTGATGTGCGAAGTGAACCAGGAAAAGAAGACAATAATGAATAAGCTCTTGACATGGCTTCAAGGATATTTCGCTGGATGACCTCTAGAAGAATATGACTAGACTGGAGCCTCTTTTAGCCCCAAAGACACAGATAACTACACAATAAATTAATTGCTCATGTTCAATATGAAGTATGAATAGAAGTATTATTTTATAAATTCCGTGATATTAAATTTCCGCGCAAGGCGCGGGTAGTTTTACTAGTTATCAATAATAATCAATGTTGTAGGTGCGTTCTTCCTTTTACGTTGTTCTTTAGAGGTTTTGGGGAAGTTGCTTTGCTTGGGGAAATTGAGACAGAACCCAATGCCTGCACCACTCAATTTTTGTACATAATAAGCCAAAAACTAAGGGTAGAACAAATACTATACCTGAATCCACATAACTTCCAAATGAGAACATTCACTTTTCTACCACTTACTGAAGAATGTCTGATGTTATTTGCTATAATTAGTAATAATAAATGTTTTACCTCTTCTTGTGATAGGGAGTTCTTCCTTTTACATTGTTATTTAGAGGTTTTCGAGAAGTTGCTTTTCTTGGAGATTGAAACAGAACCCAATGCCTGCAAAACTCAAATTATGTACATAATAAGTCCAAAACTAAGGGGTAGAACAAACTCTTTACTTGAATCGACAAAAAATTACAAAACAAGTACATTCACTTTAGTAAGCATGTACTGAAGGTTGTCTAATATTATCAACAAGCCAGACCAAATTAATGATAACAGATGTTTACCTCTTCTTGTGATGGCCACTTCTTCCTTTTACGTTGTTTACATTGTCTTTTACAGGCTTTGGGGAAATTGATTCTTTTGGTGTTTGAGACAGAACCCAATGCCTGCAGAGACCAATTTATGTACATAATAAGCCCAGATTAAGGGGTAAATTAAATACTTTACTTGAGTGACATAACTTTCGAAATGAGAACATTCACTTTAGTGTAATCACTTGAAGGTTGTCTAATATAATTAAATAAGCCAGCTCTAATTAATGATACAGCAACAAATGTTGACCATTTCTTCTGATGGCGAAATCTTCCTTTTACATTGTTCTTTAGAGGTTGTGGCAAAATTGATTTCTTTGGTGATTTAAAAGGCAGAGCCCAATGCCCACACAATTTAGTTTATATATATAATAAATCCAGAACTAAGGGGCAGAAATAAATGCTATACTTGAATACACAAACTTCCTAAACGAGTTCAGTCAATTAATGCTAACAGTTTGATTTACCTCAGCTCCTGATTCACCAACTGATGACCGCCGTCTTTTATCACGGTATCTGGAAGATAGAGTTTTTTTGTCGTCTTTTTCTTTCTCTTCTAATGCCTCCACAACAGCAAATTCTTCTGAAGCAAAATGATGTATAGGCTGTTAGACTTTCTTTTTGGTTATAGCTTTCTTGTGAATCTCTTGCTGAAATTGATGAAAATTTTGCACCATCATTCTGACCTATTTTGTCATTTTTCTCCTTTTGGCATCTCTTTATAGAAGTCATTATTGGAGTCTTATCTTCATCATTGGAGATTGCACATTTAGTGAACTGCCACTCCTATTTTTAGTATCTTTCCCACAACCCTTCGAGAGAATACGGGCTTTTGATCTCCTTTCTCCACTTATCCAAGCATCATCATATCCTTCCTCTGGTTTATTCAAAAAACTAGGTTTCCAACCTCTTTTCTTTGAAGTTTGAGTAGCTTCTGGATATAGAGCCTTTGAAGTTTGAGTAGCTTCAGGATATAGAGCCTTTGAAGTTTGAGTAGCTTCAGGTCGCGAAGTGGTCCTTGAATTGGTACTTTTCTGCTGCTACATTGCATCTCCACGTTCTAATTCCTTCAAAGTTGTATCTGTCTCTAGAACGACATCACCATCCTTATGCTTGGGATCATCTTTCCCTAGCAAGTTAGGTGGTAGATCTAAGAACGGAACAACTCACTCAGGTGCAGCATGCGGTGCAAGCTCTTCAGGAGCATTTTCTACCTGTGATGTATTCGAACACTACCAAGAAAAGAGGATAAGTTTGACAGAATACAGAACTTGAAAGTCATAGCAAAGATGGTCTACCACAAAATGAACATAGCATGTTTATCAGCATCTATTTCATTGTAAATTAGACAGGAAAAGCAGAAGCGGAGAATTATACAACTAAACAATCATGTATTTTACAAATAAATGCAGCAATTAATTTGAATTATCAGATAGACCCACCGTAGCTTTACATTTCATTGCCTCTCTTCATGTTAATTCAACAGCTTCAGAATAGTTTTTAAAGGAAATGTCGAGGGCCGTCACTGCTTTTGGAAGATATGGATGAAGTTTGACAGCACTTTCTTGAAGAACTTTCTCTCCCAGCACATAGGAAGGAGGTGAAACATTCTAAACCAAAATAAGACGTAATTAAAAACAATGAGAAAGATAGATGAATAAAGTTGAAGGTAAAAGTAATACCTGATTTTCCTTCTTAACACTATTTATGAGGATGTTCACTTAGGATGCTCAGAAACAGCATTGGAATGTTTTCACTCTCTTTTATTATCACGGTCATTATTTCCTCAATGTCCATGAATACTTTATCAGGGTGGTCCCGCCTTAAAATATGTGAAGAGACAAAATAGTTGTCAGCCATTCTCCAGAAGGAAAAAATGAACTTTATGAAGGAAAAAAGAATCCGGTAGACTTTGACATGCTATGTACCTTAGCATATAAGTTCATTTATGCTGCATTCAATATATGAAGGTACAACGGTGAATATACAGCTAAAACTGTCATATACTCCCATCCCATTTTGATTAGTACAAATTAAGGATGTATAATTGATTTGTGATTAATTAGTGATAGTGGAAAAATATCTAATTAAGAGTCAAAGAGTGATAGTTTGATAAAGAAAATATCATACTTATCAGATTTCAAATTTAAATAGTCACAAACATTGAATGTTTAAGAGTCGTAAAGTTGCATACAAGAATATTTTATTTAGCAGCTGGTTGTTGAGAAATTGCAGAAAAAAATAGAGTGGACGAGAATACTATAAACCAAGGGAGGGAAGATAACAGTATTTATATAAACTCTCTTTAATATACCCACATGTTTTAAATCTATTGTCTTTGCATGCTTGGAAGTGTTTCAACAATTTGGAGAGTTTTTATTGGAAGGGAAAACAAGGGAAATACGAACTTCACCTAGTAGAGACTAGAGAAGGGAAGAAGATTATGGTTCCCAAATGGAGTGAGCAGGAATTAGGACACTACCCACCTATATATACAATGCTTTCAGAGTAAGTTGTGGAGATCTTCTACGGACAAAAATGTGCAGGCTTCATGGATAAGGTTATATCGACTAAATATGGATTAGTATGGTTTTCTCGTGAGCGGGGTAAATTCATTTGGAAGTGACTTCTCTTCATCATGAGGCTGAAGCTGCTGAAAATGTACCTAGTAGTTAATTGGTGCCAGCAATGAGACAGTTTCTACCACTCCCCCTGGTCTTTCAGCATTTGCCTCCTTTCTTTTTTACTTTTCAAGTATACCAATCTCTTTTTAAGATCGAGAAATTCATTTGGAACCAACCCTTTGGGCTAACAGCAACCCTCGGAACTCAGGGATGATGGGCTCTTTCCTCTACCCTTCTCCACTTAAATACTAGATTTAGTTCGCTTGGGGCAGGACTCAAACGTGTGACCTAAGACACAAATCCCTCAACCGGTTACTATTGAGCTAATCCCTGGAGGCTTAAGTCAACCAATCATTTTATCCACAAATACCAACATCTCAACTTACTTCATGTTGCCAAAACAGGAAAGAAGAAAAGCAACACTGTAAATCACCGTTGTTCTTTTCCACGTTTCCACTCCCATTTTACTAGCTCTACATCTTCTGAATTGGGCATAATCAATTGATCACCTTCAAAGCCCAAATCAATTCAAACTAGAACAATTTATATTCAAAAAAGAGCTCACTGAATTGCTTGCTCTCAGCTGGAGAAATTGTTCAAGGACATGCAACTGCTGAGGCACCCGTATAAAAGTTCTCCTAAAACAGAAATTGACCGAGACAAATCTCTAAGCAGTAGTCACAAGAGCGTTCTGCTCTTTAAGGTTGACAGTTTGTAGTTTAGTTCTTTTCTTGTCCCAATGCACAAATAAGTAAATGAATGAGAAAAAGGGAAATGTAATACTTTAACTTGTGGCAAGGATAGAGCATACATTATATCACTAGAAACAAATGAACAATAAAAGATAAAATACCAGCAAAGTTACACCCATGTGGTCGGGTTCAATCGCTCTTTCCTTTAGGAAAATTATGAATGTGTATAACATAATTGGAAATATACCTTATACCATTCAGAAAATGATGAAACATCTGAACAATCAATGCATCTAACATTAGATCCAACATCAGCACGCATGTTCGGTATTTTGCCAAAACTTCAATTATTGAGACAGCCTTTGAATAACAGCGACCATCCAAGCAAGACAATTTCCCAAACGCCAACACTGCAAGCACAAAAAAGTCCTGTCCGCCAATTGAGCAAGAAACAAAACTATGAGTATGTATAAATGCTGTTCATGTATCAAGAAAATCATAAATGCATAACTACTACAGAAACTGAACCATCAATTACAAAGCAAAACAGCTTTATTAGAAGAAAGACTGGCAACCAGTCTGATTACCAATTTGGGCAAAGAAAACTGTATGAGTTATACTTGCCATAATTCTGCTATCATCATATGGTTGATCTGGAGCTGTAATTCTCATGATCTCACTTATGCAAGATGCAACTGACACCTTCACATCTATATCAGAATGCCGTAGAAGTCCATCTGCAACTAGTGCTTCCATTGCAGGCCGAAAAGCATCTCGCGTCGATGCGGGGGGGATTTGCTTCACCATTGACAAAAGATGCTCTAACTTCTGAAAATTGCATATACCAAAAAGACGTTATTGAACCATGTCAAATACATTGGAAACGCTTCTCTAGATAACACATGAAGTCTAGATCAGGAGATTTTGTAGAAAATAAAGAATAAAGTGCGAAACTGCGTCACAAGGTCAAACATCTCTCTCTCTCTCTCTCTCCACAGTGTTATGTCCTTTCATCCAATCAGGAAGCCTGAATATGTCCTTTACACAACAAAGAGTAAACAGAGACATAGATAATTGACTTCCAGGACCAGTAAATAAGCAATGGCACAAGGAAATCCTAATCTATGATAAACTTAAGTTGAAGCACAAGAAGGAAAGCTAGTCCAAGTTCCTTCAGAAAAAACATGATTTAAGATTGATCATGGTGATTGATCTTTCTTCCCTAGTATGTGCAAGGAACATGTTGATGATAATAGATATCACAATCTAGGTCCAGCTTCTGTGTTAGATAATAACTTTTTTCCCTTAATAGATCAGAAAGTAAAACCCAAAGAACAAACAACAAAGTTCAGAAACTTAAGAACTATGCAATGTGGTTTAATATTCATTGAAGGATAAGGTATCACATTTGTCTACTCTACAAACCTAAAAACTTCCTTAGGGAGAACATCTAACCCCACAATCCCATATCTACACAGACGTGGGATCAAAATTACAAGTGAAAGGATGTTCTTGTATTATTTTGAGAAGCCAAGGTGACAGCTTTATTGGCTATCATGGTTCATTAAAACATTCAAGCATATATTATTAGGTGGTAGAGATCTCAGCCATTACAGATTTCATAAATACTTTAAGGAAACCATAAGATAATTAAAATATTGTGTTAAACATGTCAAAGAAGATATATACCCACACATGGAACAAAATGGATGATCTATAGCTGGAGGATAATAAGAATCAGAGGTATGTATCACGAACTGGTTCAAGGGCTGAGAGGCAATAACAAAACTTAAAGAGTTTGCAACTTCTTTTTCTCATGAGGACGGTAGTAAACCAACTAAACTACTAAAATTTTCCAAAGAAGGGTAACCAAATAAGGTGATCATTTTATCCTAGGATTAATTAACAATTATTGACCAGAACCAGAAACAAATTTCAAACCATTTTAGGAAGTCAATTATAATTTTTCAGAATCTCATAGATAAAATTGAGGCCCCTTGGTCGCTATGTACTTTTCACTTCGTAGGTTTAAGCAGATAAACAGATTGAAAGAGAAAGGAAAAGGCTCTCACATCAAGTTTCTCCAGAAGCTCATCATTAGAAGATGGGGGCTGCTGAAGCAACTCATTCCCAACTTCAAGAAGGCTTTTGTTGTGTTCCTCCTCAGAAACAGAAGCACGACAGGGAAACCATTTCCTTTTTTCAGCACACAAAGAACAAGATGAGCACTGCAACTTAGAAACAAGGCTTTAAGTTTCAAAAACCCAAAAATGACCAGAGAGAAAAGGGAAAAAATGGAAGTACAAAAAGGCCTAAAGGTGACGCCGGTACTTGTATAAAAGGATAAGTAAGAGAGAAAAGAGGGATTGTGTATCAAAAATGTAATGCATGCAGCAGAGGCAGAGCACCATCAGTCAGAGTCTTTAAAAACCCACCTACATCTCCAACTTTTCAAAACCAAATTAACTTTTTGTGCAGTTACGGAAAAATTTTCAAAGTGTGAGTAGGATTGAGGTTATCTTAACTGCGTAAATGTTCAGGTTTGCCCTCTTAATTGGATTTCAATAAAAGGAATTTGCTTCCAAGGGTATATTAATAAATGTTCTGCTTAGGTTACGGTAATCTGAACATATTCACTTCTTCTTTGACTTTTTGTTGTTTAATTTCATCTTTCCTCCCTAATTTCTTGGGAGCTTCTGCTATGAATGAATACAGCCACACCCAAAGATCAAAAGAAATATAAAGACGATGATAACAATAAGAAGCTATTAGTCTTAGGCCATTCGTTTTTATTTTGAAACTGGGAGGAGTAATGTTTATGGTAGTAACTATATCAACCTTTTTTTTTTCCGAGGAAATAAGATCTCTTGGCCACTTACAAATTGAATAGAAGAAAATGGCCTTTTCATATATCTTATGTGTAAAAATGAAAATCTCTTATAGAAAGACAATAAAACTAAAATAATTTGTAAGTGACTTACAAAACTAATTCGCCCTCAACTCAGGACTTATAATAGGAAATGTAATCAAAGAAGAAAACTAAACTTTTTACAGTTACATCTCTGGGTATCTGAAATAGAAATGTATTTGCATTTTGCATCGGGTATTGAAATAGATTATGTAGTGGATTGTCATCAGAACTGTTACAGCCCATTAAAATGAAATCTGCATATGTGAATAAAAGATTTTATTATAAAAAATGAATATGAAAGGAAAAACTGAGTAAATCAATTCTGTGGCTAACTAGAACCGAGGGGGTCCCACGTATGAAAAGGCATAAAAAGGTCAAGGAACAAAGCCTCGGCTCCTGTTCATAGACAAATTTAGTTAGGCGGGTTTAGCCAAAACCATCGCTTTGAGTTTGAAGCATGTATAAATCTACAAAAATATTTTTAAAGTGGACATGTATATATAATAAACTTACTGATAAAGATAGCAAATATATTACTCACGTGCATGTACACATAAGTTGCCTTTCTTGTAAACAGTTTTCACGAACAGGTGGAAAGACCACATAACGGCTTGTGTTGCCTGTGTTCCATCTCCTGAGTGGTTGCCCACCTAATGATCATGTTGTATCATCCCATGCTTCCCTGTATCTCAAGATTGGAAGACTACATTCGAGATCGTGTTATACATTGGCTTTAAGGTCATACTATTGTAGCAACTCAACAGTATTGCATATGACCTTGAGCAAGGAATTAAGCTCTTGTGGATTTGCACTTGAATACACATACGGTTGGCTGTAAAATCACTGTACTTTGTAGAGATGGCATCAGACACAGATGCAGTGCCGGCTTTAATCATGTAGCTACTGAGTAAAGACATAGCATTCCGTACCTGGTTCAGAGAGTCCCTATGCCATATCATCGTCCCTGCTATACAAGGTCGATAAGCATAATTATCTCCACAGATTTGGTCCGGCATTAACTCCTTAGCGCAATTCCGTTTTAAATAGATAGATATCATTTCTTTATAACTTCTTCCATTTAACACAATAGCAAGACTTTTTTCTCGTCATTATTGTAACGAAATCAACTCTTCAGTCATATTAATCACAATTCCTACAGTTTTCAGCATATTAAATCCTTAACCTACAAAGACAATCAAGGAAACCATAAGTTGAGGAAAGCTTTAACCTTCTGTATAAAAGACAAACTTGTATGGATAAGATCAATCAAAATGCTTGGACAAGCCCACTTCAGAAATCGCATAGAATATCACACTCTAGATCACTTCTTTAAATGCATAGCAGAAAAGTAGGGATTCCTTTCCTGAAGTTACACATAGAAAATCAATGGAAAGCACGAGTAAGTCACCTTTACATAAATGATATTAGCTCACATTTGTGTATGGACATGGTATCATGTGATATTTATACAAAAGTTATAGATTGGTTAATTTATTATTTCAATTCATATATAAACCAAGGCCAATTCATCCATCTTCATTAGCATCCCTAAGGTTAAATATCTAAGCCGGAGCCATTCACTGGCATATCCTGTAATGGTAATTACATCTTCCTGAATATTGTAATAACAAGTAACATGGCAGATACTCAAAGCACTCAGACACTGCACCTTTACTCAAAAGGTTTGAACTTCACTAAGTGCAGAAACCTCAAATGTTTAAACTTTCAGACTAACAAATACAATCTTAAGAATATATATATGCTGGAGGGAGCTCTAGGCATTACCATCAAACAAGAACTAGACAGAAAATATTTCCCAACAACATCTTCAATATTAGAGGGGCCAGGTAGCAGTTTTTGAGATATCTAGAGATCAAATCCAAGACAACGGGTTTGGCTATTGAAGAATGGTAGTTAAAGGCCACTTCAGCACATATACAAACCTAAGAGGAAGCTTGACCTTTGACAAGTGTGATAATACGGGAGAACCAGTCACATAATAGCTCCATATCCCCAAATTACTGGGCGAGAGTCATCCAATTTAAGTTGTTCCCTAAAAAATTTCAGTAATTTTTCGTAAAGTAGGAAAAGTGCATAACATAGTTTACCCAAAATAATGATTCCTTCCCGGCTTAGAGTACTAACCGAGCCTGCCTCACAAATCAGAGATCATAACAGACAGGGTTATTTCAACGGTCCACTGGTTTTCTTGATCATACCAGAACAGTTTCAGGCTGAAACCTCCATTATTACAAGTTTTCAAAGTCAAGACCATGATCTTCATTCAGAAACAGTTAGTAATCGAAATAAATAATCACATAAGTAACAGACCCAATACCGCCCACTAGAAGTTGTATGTATCAATTGGAAATCCTCTGTTACCTTTCCCTTGTTTAAATTTCAAGAAATATGATGGCAACATGGAATTATTCAACTCTTTTAGGCCCTGCCCATAATGATACCTATACGGAACCCTAGGAATGTATTGACGCAGTTGTGAATATACATATTCATGTTCTTTAAATTTCAAGAAATATTCATAAGGAGAGATGAATATATTTATTCGCAACTGCATCCATACATAGAAACTGCCGCCATAATGAAGCACTTGTCGGTATCTTCAACCCTAGCAATGCATTGACGAAGTACACATACATAAGGAGAGAGATGACTTTCGGAAGCGGTGCTTTATATGGAAAACTTGGAATAACTACCACGCGTTTTTTTTTTCCTTCATGTTTGTTAAGTAGTAAAGGTTGTTAATTAGTAGAGATTTCTCATCTTAGGATTTTAGTAGTGCACTGACAAGGTCTTTTCATTCTGCGTGCAATTTATGAATTTAAGTAAGGTCAACTAATGTATGCCAAAATCAATTTTGGTGATCGAAAATCGAATTATTGAATTGAATTGAAATTATCTTGGATTTAATCCACAGATTTACTACTGAACTTTCTTTTTTCCACATATATCGGTATGGACCCCTAGGGTACCAAGAAAGGTGTGTGTTTTCACTTGGCTAATTACGAAAGGCGTGATCCAGATGGTGGAGAATCTACGAAAGAGAAGGATTACTAGAGTTAATTTTTGTTACATGCGCAAAGATTTAGTAGAAGATGTGAATTTATTCTGCCTCTGCCTCGACATTACACATGTAAAATTTTCTGCTTCTTTTCCATAAAATTTGCCATAACAACAATCAACATTATTCAGTAGCAATGTGAACTCTCTCGCTGGTTTACTTAATACTTAGTATCGGCTTTCTTACTTGAACTCAAAGATTAAGATAAACCACTTTACTAATCCTGCAGCATAAAGAAATTGAACGTTACCCTTTAAGTTGTTTCAGTCGATTGAACGTTCATTAATTATGCCCAGCTGTGGCAATTACTAACCCTTTGTGCAGTTACCATTTATGTTATGCCTCATTAAAACAAGATTAGTAACCCTTTATACGATTACCATTTATCAGAGTTCGCATTAAAGTTTCAACATTTTAACTTTACCTTAATCATAGCAGCTACACATTTTGTACAGTTATATTACACGACTTTAAAATTTAATATCACTGAAGCACTATTTAACATAAGCTAGATGACAACACCGGAGAAAGGCCATTTATTCTTGCAAGCCTAACTTTTCTTGACTCTGGCAAATACACGTCACATTGTACCGGAGACAATGGTGCTACCTGGAATGATTTGGCATACCCCATTCTTACTATCTTAAACTTTGGATTGTTTAGAACTCCAATGGTTGGAGCTGATATATGTGGTTTTCAAGGAACACTACTGAAGAGCTTTGCCGTATCCAAAATCAAGCATCACATTAGTCTAGAGAAGTGGGACATTATGGCTTTGTCACGTGGATTGACTCACGATAAGTAAATGGGAGCTTACTCGTTCCAATTAAACTCACATTAACCTTAAGAAACATTTAATCAAACACTTCATAGACATGACTTCGTCAGGAAAGAACTTTAATAAGAACAAGTACTCTCACCTTCTTCTTTTTCCTTATATGGCGAGATGAATCAATAATGCAACCAAGGCTCCTGCACATTAACAATTTATGTAAAATACTTATCAACCACTAAAATTGTTTCACATCCATAATTGAGAAAGAAATAGCTTCAAAGTATAACATAAAATTTATAAACTTTAAAATGTGACATATTGTCTTATCCCAAAGAATCATAAGAAAACATAGTACTTTTAATGACATTGTTTTTGCATTACATGAAGTGTCCCAGTAGTCTGCTGATGCATTAAAAAAGATTTACTGAAATCTGAACCATTGTACAATTAACATGGAATGCAATCAGCAAACATATCGAACGCCCACCAAAATTGCATTGACATTCTTCTTTACAGGGTTTTAATTCAGAAGTTCATTGATACTTCAAAATGGAAAAAAAAAATAAAGAACTTCAGTACAAACATAAAACTATTTTGTTGATTTATTGTTCACATACATCAGTGCTTGACTTTTAGTTGTTTTTTCAAATTTACCATATACATTTAGAATAAACTCTAAAAAAGTGTCTTATATCTTGTTTACATGCCAAATATATTAGAAAGATATCACCTATCAACAAAAATGCTAGAAAGAAACTGTAAATAACTTGAAAATGAAGTACAGCTATTCATGCCTGTTGTTTTTTTCAATAAAAAGAAAAAAAAAGAGTAACTCCCAACCACATTCTGAAAAGAGAGGCTGGTTTGTCCATAAATAAATCACGAGAAAAAAAAGGGAAAGATCTCTAAAAGCTATCTGCTTGACAAACCTTGTATTGCATGCATCCAATTATGTTAATTCTCTGAAATCTGTATATCGGCATTGCAAGGTTTCTTGTTAAAGGGAGTGACGATGTTGAAACCGAAGACACTCAACCAGCTCCTTATAATAACGAATCCAAATCTCCCCAGATCAGGCTGCTAAGAGGCTGAGCATACGGATGAAGGTCCATCACATTCTTGTAGAGCGATGACATCTTCCAGCAGTAGCGATAAATCTAGACGTGTAGCAAGGAGAAACATCATTTCTTAAATATAAAAGTAATAATTTGAAGAACTATAGAAAGTACTAGATGTTTCTCTCCTAATATTACAATGAGGTTCTTCCAAATTTACAACTGTATTTAAAAGAACATCAGTACTTCTTAGATTTTTGGCTGCAGAATTATTTTCCTATTCTAAATCATAAAGTTAAAAATTTAGTATAATGCACAAAAGATCAAGTATTCAATAGCTTAAATTGTCTCTACCCACCCTCTTCTTTATTTCTGTTGAACTATTCTAAGGTTGCTTGCATGTGTTTGTTAACTATACTTGTTGACAGTTGAAATAGCAAAGATTTAGAAAGGCATAAAACAGAGATACTTCATTTGCTTCTTCGTTCGTTTCTCCTCCTTTCTTGCTACATGTCTAGGTTCATCATTGCTGCTAGAAAATGTCGTCGCTTACAAGAATGATGGATCTTCATCCGTACGCTCAACCTTCCACCTCTAAGCAGCCTGATCTGAGGATGGTTCATTGGGAGATTTGAATTTGTTATTATTAGGAGCTGGTTAAGTTTCTTTGGCTGCATCATCACTCTCTTTAACAAAAAACCCTGCCAAGGATGCCGATATACAAATTTCAGAGATAACATAATTGCATCCGTGCTATAAGAGTTTTAACTCCCAACCACATTCTGAAAGCTATCTTCTTGACGAGCCATGCATTGCACGCATCCAATTATGTTATTTCTATGAAATCTATATATCAACATTGCTTGTCAGGGTTTCATGTTAAAAGGAGTGACGATGCTGCAGCCAAAGAAACTCAACTAGCTCCTGAAAATAACAAATCCAAATCTCCCATAAGTCATTCCCAGATTAGGCTGCTAAGAGGCTGAAGGTTGAGCGTACGGATGAAGGTCCATCACATTCTTGAAGAACAATGACATCTACCAACAGCAGCAGCGATGAACCTGGACGTGTAGCAAGAAGGGAGGAGAAACGAACGAAGAAGCTTATGAAGTATCTCTGTTTTATGCCTTTCTAGATCCTTGCTATTTCAACTCTCAACAGATATAGTTGACAAACACATGCAAGCAGCCTAAACAATTGAACAAAAACAAAGGGGAAGTTGGGTGGGGGGAGACAGTTTAAGTTATTGAATATTTGATATTTTATGCATTTGACTAAATTTTAAACTTTATGATAGAGTTTAAGATTTAAAATAGGAAAGAAATTCTGCAGAAAAGAATCTAAGAAATGATGTTCTTTTTAATACAGTTTTAAAATTGGACCAACCTCATTATATTATTAAGAGAGAAACATTTAGTACTCTTAACAGTCCTTCAAATGATTACTTTTATATCTAAAAAATAAAATATTTCTACGGATGAAGGTCCATCACATTCTTGTAGAGCGACAACATCTTCCAACAACAAATGAACCTGGACGTATAGCAAGAGACTTTAAGATTACAGGAGGGGCCCAATATATGCCAGTTTGTCTTCATGATTCAAACAGAGCTAAGTGTTTCTTTAAAGGACTTATCTAGTTCCTACAATTGACAAAACGTTTACCTACTTATATAATTGACATCATAACTGAGGCTGATGCATTATTCATATTCAGAAATTTATGACAAAGCAATTCATTCAGAGTTATTCAGATGAAAAAATTTCTACACACTCAGTAAAAGAGTGAGTCAACAATTATAACTTTCAACAGGAACAGCAGCAGCATAATATACCCCCATCTACATCGGGTCACCCACACATTCTAAAAAAAAAAAAGAAGAGAAAATATATTAATTCAGTGAAATCACATACACTTGATCAAGTGGCCACCAAATTCTTACTCTACAGCCAACCAGCTCTTTGACATGCTCTTTGACAACGTTATCCCCAGAATCCTAAGGAAAAGATGATAGAGATGCTCATAAATCAAGAGAGAAAACACTGATACAGCAGAGACGAGGGTGGAAGCATAAAAAAGATGCACATCAGAATCCTTATTGGTCAAAAGTCTTTGCTCTTCAGTTACAACTGGTAACTTCTTTATTAAGTTCCATGACTTCAGGACCGTAGCACATAGATAGAAAAAATACATTGAAGATAGAAACAAAGAAAATATCCTCAACTCTTAAGCTAAGTAGACAAAAGCAAAACTAGTTTCAGCACATAAATAACCTCATCAGCAAATTTTATGGAACATTCACTCTAGTAATCACTTAATGAAGGTTGTCTAATCTCATTAACTGTAAGTTAACTCAAATTATCAATGATAATAAATGTTGCTGGTGAGTTCTTCCTTTTACGTCGTTCTTTAGAGGTTTTGGGGAAACTCAATGCCTGCACCACTCAATTTTTCTACATAATAAACCCAAAATTAAGGATAGAACAATTACTATACCCGAATCCACATAACTTCCAAACGAGAACATTCACTTTTCTATCACTTATTGAAGAATGTCTGATGTTATTAGCTCTAATTAGTAATAATAAATGTTTACCACTTCTTGTGATAGGGAGTTCTTCCTTTTACATTGTTATTTAGAGGTTTTCGGAAAATTGCTTTTCTTGGAGACTGAAACAGAATCCAATGCCTGCAGAACTCAAATTATCTACATAATAAGTCCAAAACTAAGGGGTAGAACAAACACATTACTTGAATCGACATAAAATTCCAAAAACAACTACGTTCACTTTAGTAAGCACTTACTAATACATAAGGAAAACCAGGCATTAAATTTATCTAACAAACAACCCTTCCCCTAAAAAGTTCTTATTGTTATCAAGAAAAAATCAATCTAATATAATAGGTCACATAAAGAGGCAAAAACACTCATTTACTAGATTAAGAACATAAAGCTTCTATTTGGAGACAAAAAAACATCCTGATACATAAGAAAAACTAGGCCTCAAATTTATCTAACAAACAACCCTTCCCCTAAAAAGTTCTTATTGTTATCAAGGTAAAATCAATCTAATATAATAGGGCACAAAAAGAGGCAAAAACACACACAGATAAGCTCACACATTTACTAGATTAAGAACAAAAATCTTCTATTAAGAGACAAAAAAGAATCCTGATACATAAGAAAAACTAGGCATCAAATTTATCCAACGAACAACCCTTCCCCTAAAAAGTTCTTATTGTTATCAAAGGTAAAATCAATCTAATATAATAGGGCACAAAAAGAGGCAAAAACACTCACATTTACTAGATTAAGAACAAAAAACTTCTATTTGGAGACAAAAAAGCATCCTGATACATAAGAAAAACTAGGCATCAAATTTATCTAACAAACAACCCTTTCCCCTAAAAAGTTCTTATTGTTATCAAGGTAAAATCAATCTAATATAATAAGGCACAGAAAGAGGCAAAAAGACACATAGATAAACTCACACATTTACTAGATTAAGAACAAAAAACTTCTATTTGGAGATAAAAAAGCAACCTGATACATAAGGAAAACCAGGCATCAAATTTATCCAACAAACAACCCTTCCCCTAAAAAGTTCTTACTGTTATCAAGATAAAATCAATCTAATATAATAGGGCACAAAAAGAGGCAAACACACACACATTTACAAGATTAAGAGCAGAAAGCTTCAATTTGGAGACAAAAAAGCATCCTGATACATAAGGAAAACCAGGCATCAAATTTATCTAACAAACAACCCTATACCTAAAAAGTTCTTACTGTTATCAAGATAAAATCAATCTAAACTAATAGGGCACAAAAAGAGGCAAAAAAAACACAGATAAAACTAGTGCTTTATATGTAAAGAACATGAAAAATGATAAAGATTGAATCTTTACATCAAGAAGACTGATGAGCTCTTCAGTAGAAGGAGGAATGTTGATGAGGCTATTCCCACAATCTTTTAGCCCATCCTCAATTTCTTTCTGGGAAGAAGCAGCAGCCATTTTCACCACAGCATTCACTCTCAGTCTCAAAACCCCAAGAAACTTGTATAAAAATCTGCCCTTTCAAGAACCCAAAAATAAATAACACCCTAGGAAGAAAATGAAACGTAGACACAACAAATGCTGATTATATACAAGTGGGGTTTGTGTTTGGAAGCAAATTTTGGGACAAAATAAACATACATAAACAACCCCTCCAAACTGTAATCTCCACTGGATTAACTCACATTAAATGCATTTTTTTCTCAAATTTTGAGTTTGAAATTCACAACTTTTTTCAGGGTGTTTGTGCTTTTCTCGTGTAGAGTTGCTTAATTTGGCATTACACTCTACGTAGCTGTGCTGAAGTGCAGAAAGACAAGAAACTTTTGTTTGAAGAAGTTCAAAAAAGGATCTTTTTAAGACACAGAAAAAGAGAGACACTTTATTTATTGGACTGTTTTGTCCCTGGAACATTGAACTTAGATCACTTGAGTATAGGTATTTTTCTATTTTTAAAATGTCTAAAATTGGAAAAAAAATTACTTTCATTGCATACACACTTTAGCGGGCAAAACTTAAAGTTTGATTTCTTTGTATTTTTTTTTATTTATTGGAAAATTTTGTTTTGACTATTAAATTGGAAAAACTTTTACTTTTCATTGCATTCACACTTTACTATGTGTTGTAATTAATAATGAAGAGGAAAAAATTAACATATTTCAATGGCATATTAAAAGTCATTATTATAGAATAATCATCCTTCTAAATAAAACAACTTCAATTCAATGGAATTTATAATAAGTTGTAAATTAGTGCGACGAGCTCGACCCAGAAGGCGAACCTCTTGCTTTCGCTGGCAAGGGACTTCGAACTTGAGACTTCCAACATGGAAGTCCCAAGCCCAAAGGGTAGCGGCTGTGGATTTCCCTTGTCATCAAAAAAAAAAAAAAAAAAAAGCTGTAAATTATAATTAATATTGTTTTTATCCAATGTCTAATATTTTGCACTCCCTCCATTCCACATTAACTGAATTTGTAAAACAATACACACATATTAAGAAAAGCATTCAACGATATACTTTAAACCATAATTTCCACTATTGCTCTTTGGGGAATCATAAATATAACTCTGTAAGTAGTGTAATTTATCTTGTAGAAAATATAAAACTTCAATAAATGAAAGGGCAACTATGGAAAAAGTTTCAAACATCCATCTTGAACTTTGAACAATTCAATTATTTTGAACAATGAAAAAAGTTACAAAAATTCACTGAATATGGAATAGAGGGAGTATTGAATTTCCAACTAATTTAGATTCGTAGAGAAAATCATTTTCTAATAAGATTTTTTTCAAAATTAAAGCTCAAACTTAAAACCTCTGATTAAAAATAGATGGATCACGCATCACAACACTCTTGTTTATACTAATATTAACTTAACTTATTGAGATAATCCTATTATTTAATTTTTCTATAGATGTTAGTGTGACTGCAGTTTTTGCTTCTTCTTTGCCATATATTGAACTTATGACATGGTAGCTTTGTTTGATGTTACACTTGTAAATTTATCTAGTTGATTTTTACTTTTTCTTAAACATTTGGCAATATGTAGGATTTTTCTACTGTTAATGGAAGTTGCTTCTTCCGCCAACAAGATTTGTGGTAGAGTAAAAGCTAGTATTCATTCATCTTTAACCAGAAGTATTAGGTTGAGTCTTGAGCATGAGTCATCTTTGTTAGAAAACGTTTTACCTCTAAATTGAGATTTTTCATCATCCGAATTTAAGTGAGCCCCAATAAAAATACCGTACACCAAAGTGAGAAAAGAAACAACTTATTGTTGCTGCACTTATGAAAATAAGACACTTCCTAAAAGGATTTAAGGATGCACTCAAAATTATGGGATTAGGCTTTCGATGAAGAACCCCTTAATTCCTTGATGTAAAGATTCAATCATTATCCATTTTGTATTCTTGCTGCACCTCTAAATAAATGATATTAGCTCAACATTTGTGTATGGTCATGGTGTTACGCAGTATTTGTACAGAACTTATTAATTTGTTAATTTATCATTTCAATTTGCATTCCCTGGCATGAATATGCTATTGCATCAGTATAAAGCTTTTAATTTCAGAGGTAAAGCTCTTAATGCACACTGTGAAAACAAGTAACAGGGAAGATATTCAAAGCACTCAAATGCTTCAAACTTCACTAAAGGCTCAAGTGTAAGAGTGCAGAAACCTCGAATGATTTAATGTCCATACTAATAAACATAATCTTATGAATATCTAAGCCGAAAGGAGAGCTAGACATTACCATCAAACAAGAACACAAAGTAATCCTATCCCATGAGCCACATGACCCCCTTACAGATTATTGAAATAAAATCCGAATACGTGAATAAAAGATTTTGTCTAAAATTGAGACAAAAAATGAAAAACTGAGTAAATCAATTCTGTTGCCAACTGGAACCTCAGGGGTCCCACGTATTAAAAGGTCTAAAGAGGTTAAGGAACAAAGCCTCGGCTCCTGTTCAGAGACAAATTTGGTTAGGCGGGTTTAACCAAAACCATTGCTTTGAGTTTGAAGTATGTATAAATCTACAAAAAAATTATTTCTAAAGTTGACATGCATATTGATAATGATGCAAGTGTATTTCACTTCATACTTCAAAATGATAGATTACACCTAGAATATATACACAAAGCTAGACACAAAAGGTCAAGAGCATATCCCTTATAGATTACCTACCATACCTACAATATTTGACTATTACACATTACCTACAATACTTGACAATTATCTTACACACAATCTAATAGTTGAAATACTCTTTGACAATATCTTAACACATATATAATAAACTTACATATAAAGATAGCAAATATATTACTCACGTGCATGAACGCATAAGTTGCCTTACTTGTAAACAGTTCTCACGAACAGGTTGAAAGACCACATAGCGGTTTGCGTTGCCTGTGTTCCACCTCCTTAGCAGTTGCCCACTTAATGATCATGTTGTTATCATCCCATGCATCCTTGATATCTCAAGAATGGAAGACTCTGCATCCGAGATCATGTTATACATTGGCTTTAAAGTTATATTGTTGTAGAAACTCAACAGTATTGCATATGACCATGAGCCAGGAATTAAGCTCTCGTGGATTTGCATTTAAATAAACGCACATTTGGCTGTAAAATCACTGTACTTTGTAAAGATGACATCGGACGTAGGTGCAGTACCGGCTTTAATCTTGTAGCTACTGAGTATAGACATAGCATCTCCATATCTGGTTCAGAGAGTCCCTAGGCCATATCATCGACCCTGAAGATCAGCAAATTATTAGAAATGATTAATCCAAACTTAGAAGATCCTAACTGAAATACGAATGAAGCGAGCAAAGGAAATAGGTAAGACCTAATAGGCGGCAAATGAGTGTTTATATCAAATCTAGAATATACTGAACTAACTAAGGTAAGAGAGAAAGAAAGCTAGTAAACTTTTAATTTAGCATCCCTCGGCTATACAAGGTCGATAAGCATTATCTCCACAGATTTGTTCCGGCATTGCCTCCTTGGTGTAATTCCGATCTAAATAGATAGATATCATTTCTTTATAGCTTCTTCCATTTAATACAATAGTAAGATTTTTTCTCGTCATTGGTGTAACTGAACCAATCCTTCTGCTATATTAATCACAATTCCTACCGTTCTTAGCATAATAAATCCTTACCCTACAAAGACAATCAAGGAAACCTTCAGCTGAGAAAAGCATTAACCTTCTGTACAAAAGACAAGCTTGTATGGATAAGATTAATCAAAATGCTTGGAGAAGCCCATTTCAGAAAATCGCACAGAATACCACACTCTAGATCACTTCTTCTTTAAATGCACATCAGAAAAGTAGGGATTCCATTCCTGAAGTTAGACATAGAAAATCAATGGAAAGTACGAGTAAGTCGCCTCTACATAAATGATATTAGCTCAACATTTGTGTATGGTCATGGTATCCTGCAATATTTATACAAAAGTTATAGATTGGTTAATTTATCATTTCAATTTACATTTTAACCAAGTCTAATTCATCCAGCTTCCTGAGCATCCCCAAGGTTAAATATCTAAGCCTCCACTGCCATATCTTATAATGGTAATTTCAGTTTCAGGTTTGAGTAGAAGCCATTACAAGTTTCCAAAATGATTCTTCTCCAGCTGAGAGTACTAACCTCACAGATCAAAAGTGACATTGTTATTTCAACGGTCCAATGATTCTCTTGATCATATCTGAAGCCATTACAAGCAGGGACGTGAACCCATGCTCCCCTCCCGAGATCATATATAATAGTGTTATATTTTTTTTTAAATATTGAAATATAGATGTGTGAACCCATACTCGGAGTATTATATTATGTGACAATAATTGGGAGCAACTCTCTAAGTGAGGTTAGAAACCTGAATCTTATATATGTATAGATATATCCGATCAAATTTACATCTTAGATTCACCTTTTTACAATAGTGTACCCCTCATCTCGAAATCCTGGATACGTATTACAAGTTTCCAAAATCAACCGAGCCATACTTAAGTTTTTTATAATACACATCCTCAACTGAAGTATTTCTTCCCCTTCCTCATAAGTCCAGCTTTATTTCAACAGTCTACTGACTCTCTACATCACAAAAGAACAATTCCAGGCTTCATAACTACCACCATATGGCAGATAAGACCATAGCCTATTAATGTACAAAGGTCACATAACAAACCTACTCCGTCCTTGCAGAATAATAATTTTGTGACCATCACCAAAAGTAACAGATCACAGAATTAACAGAAACAATGCCGCCAACTAGAGTTACCTTCGGGTTAAATTTCAAGAAATATGATTAATATTCATGGTCACAAACTTACTCAGTGCTTGAATATTCGTGACCATGATCTTCAACTGAGGGTATTACAAGTTTCCAAAGGCCATGAAAAATTTCAGGAGATGTCGATAACTTTCCTAAATTAGGAGAACTGCATTATACTGATAACTTTAAATTAAAAGAAATTTCGCAACCTTTAGGCACCGCCATTGAAGCGAGTCTGTGTAGAGTGGAAGCCGTAGCGGTGAATTGCAAATATACTTATTCTTGAGAGAGAACAATTTAGACCTAAAGTGATTTCAAGAAGATGAAAAGGTCTTTTATATCGAAAACTTTCCAGCCTCCTCGCAAGGCTTATTATATGTGTTAAATTTGACGGTCTAATAAAGGTTTATGATAATATAATTTTTCCAATCATTTATCATCAAATCAATTCATTGAATAATATAATTGAAATAGTGGAAAAAATTTAATTTTCTTTATATAAAAATGCTATTAGTTTTTTTCTTCTCATAAATTCAATCAAAATATTTGTGATAATAGAAGCTGAATATTTTTAGTGATAAAAAATTGTGATTCTTTTTAATGTTCACTTTAAGTAAAAAATAAGTGGCTAAAAATATTTTTGACACCTGAAATAACAAATAAATTTTACTCGACATAAGTTTATATTAAATTAAAAATACACCCTTTTAAAAAAAATTGACAATTTTTTTATGGGTCAATTTAGATTGCATTCAGCTAAACTATGAAGTTTTTGTACAAATTATCCTTTTCTCAAATGACTAGTATTTTAGTTTTCCTCTCTATTTTTCAAATGTTTAATCTCTGTCCCTGCAGTTCATTAAATAAAAAATTGTGGATTGAAGTATCCTTATTTATTTATACCTTGAAAGTTTAGAGTTATCTGAAATTGTACTTTTATTTTGCTCGCATATATTATATAGAAATTAAGTTATATGCAACATAAGTTATAAATATTTTCACAAGTTGTGATAGTACTTAGAAATAGAGCCATCAATATGAATTAGGCTCGTTGGGCCGGCCGTCTGGCTTAACCCGTGATTTGATAGGACTGGGCTATGATTTTTGAAGCTTATTTAAGGGAAGGGCTTTTTAGTCCGGCCTGAATAAATTTGCTGATTTGTGGGGCTTGAGAAATACGGATAGGGCTGGTCTGTGGGCCAAATAAAAATTAATTATAAAATAACTTACCTAAATCCCATAGTGTAATGAGTAAATTACATCCTATCCCTACTTTTTTTAATGTACAAAAATCTCCTAAAATATGAGTCATTCGGATACATCCCAATATGCGTGATACATAACAATTGATACATTAAGTAATTGTTCTGTTACCATTCAAAAGGAAACAAATCATAAGCATTAATATGAAATCCACAAATCACGAAAATCACATAAATCACATTGATGTCAATCTCTTCCAAGTCATAACAACTTCAAACAATTAAAAATTCAAATTTTCTTCTCTCACTTCTCTCTCAAAATCGTCCTAGATTCAAAAAAAGAATTGAAAAAATTATCTGGTAAATGTTGAATGTATTTATTTTGTTGAGGCATTCAAGAATATGGGAAAGCAATGTGAGTTATGAACGATACAAAAGTGATGGAATAGTTGTTGGACAAACAATTTCTTTTGTGAATCTCAAATCTGCCATTAGTAATAGAAGACAATTCAATGTCTTTTGTCGAAAGTAGTATGAGATCTGTTTGATGTTTCATGGTCATCTCGCCTGGATTCAAATTTCAAATTTCAAATTTCTTCAAGCAAATCATCCAATATTCTTTCAATTTTCATTGAAAATTTTTGCAAAATTGGAGAAGATACATCATGAATATCTCGATTTTACTGAGAAATTTAGAAATCATTTTTTTGAGATGGACGAAATCCCAAATCATCCAAAATTCTTTCAATTTTGATTAAAATTGGACGAAAATTTGAGTCGATACATTATGAATATATCAATTTTGTTAAGACATTCAGAAACCTGAGAAAGAGAAGTGAGGTGTGAATGATACAGAAGTGATGAAATTATTGTTTGACAAAATATTTCTTTTGTGAATCTCAAATTAGCCTACCAGATACATTAGAGAAGTAAAGATTGCACGTAAAGTGTTTGGTTTTAGATCGATACATGACTGTTTGGTAGTTATTAAGTATCAGACGATACATGTTGTGTTAGTTTGTATGAATGTATCATTGCTAAAGAATGTGTATTTAGCAATAATTTGTATGAATGTATCATGACCATTAATGTGTATAAGATACGTGTGATACACATTAGTCATTAATATGTATCAAATACATATGGTATTAATTCGAATGTATAATTTTTTATCAATAAAGTGGGCATGATACAAAAATAACAAACTGTTAAAAATGATACAAAAATAACAAATAGTAACCCATGATACAAAAAATAACAAACAGTAATCCATTATACAAAAATTGCCCAACAGTTAACATGATACAAAAATTGTCCAACAGTTAAACATGATACTATACGTATCAGCAATTTTTTAAGATGAAAAAAAAAGTAAAAAAATTTAAAACTGAAGTGATGGAAAGAGATCTACCTCTTGAATAACTTGAAATCATTAATTGGAAAGAGAAAAAAAAAATTGAAATTCAAAAATGGATTAATGGAGGTAACTGTGGAGAGATTTGTGGCGTGAAAAAAAAAGGAAAATCTTGGGTATGGATTTCAAATTGATGTATCCGGAAAAGGGGATGATAGGAGCAAAAGAAGGGATTTTTGATATTTTTTGAAACGGTAGGGAAAATAAGAAAGATATGGTAAAAAATGGTGTAGTTAGGTAATTTTTCCAAAAATAAAATAGAGTATTAAAAATAACAAGAGTTTAAACTCAAAATCTATTTAAAGTTTTAAATATTAAAATTTAAATACATAGTATGTTTATAAAATATGTACTACATAAAATAAAAATTCCCTAAAATTTCTAGTCATAGGCCGTATCGTATGGAATATTGTCATATTTTTTGTGTTTTATTGTGATCATTAGAAAATAATTAGGTTAATATTTCTATTTAACTATTTATACTTTTACTTGAAATCAAACTTAATAAATATTATAAAGATAAATTTATTTGTGGATTTGATTAACAAGTAGTAACACTAACACCATGTAAATCTTGTCAATATTTATGACAATATTTTTAAATTATAATTTGATTTAAAAATTTATAAAAAAATATACTTTAAAAAAAAGTGGGCTGACCCGGCACAACCCGTAGCTCACGTACTTGTGGGTTGGGCTGACCGTTTTCTAGCCCACAAAAATAATGGATCAGCCCGACATGACCCGTCAAATTTCAGAAGGAATTCCTACATAAATAATATATTTTATTTGATTAGTTACGCTTTTAAGTGTTACTTTATTTTTATTACCATATATGACATAATTTTAGCTTTAATATCCATTTAATATAAATCTGTATTAAAATTGTATATTAGGTGAAGTTCTGAAAAATTGTATTAAAGTTGTATCAAAACTGTATTAAATATAAACAATAGGTGGTCCGGTGGTGGTGATTACGAAAAAGAAGAGATGAAGCTCTGAAAATACGTATTAAAGTTGTATTAAAATTGTATGAATATAAATTATAGTTGTAATACAATTCGAATTCGATATTATACATTACTATAAATTCAATAGTTATTATTCCAGAACAAATATAATACATTTCTAACAATATAAACTAATTTAAATAGTACCGAAATGTTTGAAATTCAAATATAATACTTATAATATATTTGTATAAAAAATGTTTTAGTTATATATTAGGTGAAGTTCGAAAAAATTGTATTAAAGTTGTATCAAAACTGTATTAAATATAAACAATTGATGGTCTGGTGTTGATTTACCGAAAAAGAAGAGGTGAATCTTTGAAAAATTGTATTAAATATAATGATAGTTGACGAGTCACTGAATGTATATATTTTTAACCCGCAGTCTGTCAAATAATAGTATAGAAAGATGTCGAACCCACAGAGATTGGTTTGTCTATTCTACATATGTTTCTTGTTTTAATTACTATTTAAGAAAATCAAGAATAGTTGAATGGTGAATTAATTAATTAATAATATAAAAAGTAGAGAAAATACTTTAGTTTTCACAATATATTAAAAGGTTTAGGGATCTTGACTTCACTCAATATTTCTATATAAAGTAAATTCTTTATTCCTCAATTTATATTTCTCATAAAAGTATAAATACCTCTTACGATTATATTTATATATTATTACTGAAATTGAACAACTAAATGCACTCCTCTCCGTTATAAAATTTAACTGTCAAAATAGTAATATTTAAGAATGAGAAATATGTACTTGAACTAAAACATGTTCTTCTAAGTAAGTTCCTTTTGATTACCTTACTTGTTATAACTAATTATTCCACTATTCGCCTCTCTCGATTACAAATAAGTGTAGATTTAATTATAACATAAAATAGATTGATGTCACTAAAATATTAACAATATGTCAATACTTCAATTAACGGTATTACTTCTTCCGCCTCTCTCGATTACACAATTAGTAATATGTTAATACGTAGTAAACAATAGATATATGTTAATAAATAAAATAACATCTAACTATAAAACAAATAAAAATTAAATATATAGCTTAAGTTCACTCACGTAAAATTTAGAAATAATACTTACTATTATATAGAAATATCAAGATCCATCATTTCCCCAACACAAAAGAAAATTACTCCATAATAGAAATGGTACTACTAATGAAAATATTCTTCTCCATTAAATAAGAAAATAGAAGAAATATTCAAGAAGAATAATTCCACTATTTAATTAAAAGCAGGAACTAGAATAATTTTCAACATCAAATAACTAAAAAAATAGTAGAAGAAGAACTTAAAGAAATATATGTAGTGTTTTTCTTTTGCCTTTTCTCCACTTCTTCATTAGCAGTTCATTTCCGTGTCATTTATAACACTTCTCTGGAGATGGAAATCACCCTTTTTCTCTTAATTTGTCAACTTGCAAGTTGAGATTGTTGACAAATTTAAAATGGCAAGTCCAATGCATACCAACCTTTGACAAAGTTTCATTTCCAACTTTTTCTTTGCTTGTTTTTCAATTTGGTAGGTTCATGCTACTACAATTTCAACTTGTGTTTTCAACATTTGCTGCATCTTCCTTGAATTTCTTTTCTTTCTTCTTTGCTCTTCTTTCCATTTTTAGCTTGTGGGTTCCATACAAAGAAAAATGTGTCCAAATCTTTTCATATTTGAACAACTTCTCGTTCCTCTCTTTTGTAATTCTTTAATATCTTCATTTGTGTTGGATAATTCTTTGTAAATCAGCACTTGCATTTCTTTTGCCACATATCTACTTAGTTGACAATTTTTTAATTATATTGTAACATTTTCTGCGAAGAAAGATGAAAAATATTAGTACTAGAATTAAATAACAACTAGTATATATATGATATTTTTCTCTTATCAATAGTTATAATACAATTCGAATTCGATATGACACATTATTATGAATTCGATAATCGATATCCCAGAACAAATATAATACATTTCCAATGTGCATTGAAACATGTTTATAATATGTTTGATATATTGAATTCAAAATGTATTACAATTGTTGTTTATATTTTTTTTCTTTTACGAATAATGTCAAAATATATTATATCTGAATTTCAAACATTCAAACACTAAATTAGTTGATATGTTAATGTATTAGAGTTGTGTTAGAAATGCATTTTATAGGTATTTATTTTTTTTAAAATTCTAATTTAAAGAATGGTAATACATAATACCCAATCTAAAATTAAGTTTTAAATTAGGATAATTAATTATTATTTTTAAAAAGAAAGAGAGAGATTGACAGAAAAAAAAAAGAGAAAAAGGAGAGAGAGAAAAAGAGAAAAAACGGACAAAAAAAAAAGAGAAGAGGGAGAGAGAGAAAAAAGACAAATTGTTAAAAAAAAATAATGCTATAGATGGTAAATTACATTCTATTACTATAAGTGGTAATTATGAGGCTAGTATATATCACTTATATAAAATGGCCAATTTCAAAGCTTGTATAGGTTAGTCCAGATGAGGTGGACCAACCCATATTGACAGCTCTACTTAGAAACTAGAGTTGTGCTTTTTGGGGAATAAATATTTTTTTTTTAGAAAAAAAAACTTAATAGATAATGTGGAATCGTAGAGTATGTGTAGGTCTGTTTTTTCTTTCTCTTGGATATGAGTCCTTACATACGATGTAACTTGTTATGCCATACTGCATAACTTGTAAAATATTATGATACGAAAATATAAACTTGTGTCCTAAGAAAAAAACTATGTTAAGTATACTATTCCTTGTGTTATTGTTATATGGAAAGTAACCCTTGTGTAAAATCCATGTTCCTCTTGTTGTAACTATATCTATCTATGGAATGCTCGTTTTAGCAACAAAAGAAAAAGATAAAAAGGGGCTGGGCTAGAGTTCATTGCGCATAATCAGGTGACAAAAGAAAGATTCAGCACATTAACTCACATTAAATGTACAAAAATTTTCAAGTGACGAATGAGTGCAAACGATTTTATGCGTATCGCAATGCAATTTACATGTATGTTAATTCACTCCGACACAAAAAATATCAATCAGATTCTCTCAGGAATCCTAAATATTGTTGAGCAAAGGATCGTCAACAAAAACGTTATGTGTTGACAAAAAGGATGTTAATAAACTCATTTTACAGAGAAATTGATGTCTTGTTCCACAATTCAACGAAGAAGGATATCGATATCCATACGTAACTTTTTCTCCATATCCTCCTCTTCTGAAATCTCATCCAGAAACTGCTGCAGCCAAGTTACATCAAGCTCGACATCCACGGCAGTAGAGACAAAAGACTTCATCTGTTTGATTGAAGAAGAACCAACATCACCGGCTTTCAGCCTCTTTACAATATCACAAACCAGATCAAGAAGGGAAGCTCTGGAAGCCAGTGATTTGTAGTGACAATTGACTGCAATGTCACCATACTTGGCAAAAATGGCAGTAATTATGGGAGCACTGCTCACTTTTACTTTATAGCCATGCACATCCACCTTGACCCCTTTATTTTTGTGCACTCCTTTTGGAGTTAAATGATGCTGCTTGGACCTACATTAAAAGAATACGTTGTTCAGCTCGAATTACATTTATTATTATGCAAAGGGGGTCTAAATGCGATATCAATAACTTACGTTGTTGAAGGAGCCGGATCATCAGCTGCTTTCCCCTGCCAAATTTTAAAGCATAGAAAGGTGTTATGAAATAAATACTAAGATTAAGTTTTTAGATTTCTATCAATTCGCCATTCACTTTCTCATCTAAACTTCTGCAGCAGTTTGCCATTCACAATGACAAACTTTTACACTTTTAGAGACCAAAATGGTTGTCGTGCAGGGTGAAAATGACTAATTTAAGAGGATATAACAAGAACCAATAAATCACATTTAGAACCAGTTTGAGCTTCAAACAAGGTTGAGGAAAAATAAGGGGTAGAACAAACACTTTACTAGAATTGACATAATATTCCAAAACAACTACATTCATTCACTTTAGTAAGCACTTACTGAAAGTAGGCTAATATTAATAACTGAAAGCCGGATCAAATTAATGAAAACAGATGTTTACCTCTTCTTGTGATGGCAAGTACTTCCTCCTTTTACGTTGTTTACGTTGTTTTTTACAGGCTTTGGGGAAATTGATTTCTTTGGTGTTTGAGACAGAACCCAGTACCTGCAGAGATCAATTTATGTACATAATAAGTCCAAATTACAGGTAAATTAAATACTTTACTTGAGTCGACATAACTTTCAAAATGAGAACATTCACTTCGGTGTAATCACTTATTGAAGGTTGTCTAATATAATTAAATAAGCCAGCTCTAATTAATGATACTGCAATAAATGTTGACCATTTCTTCTGATAGCGAATTCTTACTTTTACATTGTTCTTTAGAGGTTTTGGCAAAATTGATTTCTTTGGTGATTGAAAAGGCAGAGCCCAACGCCCGCACAATTTAATTTATGTATATAATAAGTCCAGAACTGAGGAGCAGAAATAAATGCTATACTTAAATACACAACTTCCTAAACGAGTTCAGTCAATTAATGCTTGCTGTTTGATTTACCTCAGCTCTTGATTCGCCAACTGATGACTGCCGTCTTTTATTTGATCTCCTTTCTCCACTTATCCAAGGATCATCATATCCTTCCTCTGGTTTATTAAAAAAAGTAGGTTTCCAACCTCTTTTCTTTGAAGTTTGAGTAGCTTCTGGATCTACTGCTTCTTTGGCTGCTTCTGATTCCTTTAAAGATGAATCTGTCTCTAGAACAACATCATCGTTCTTATGCGCAGCATGTGGTGCAAGCTCTTCAGGGGCACTTTCCACCTGACAAGTGTGTAGCACAGCAAGAATTCACATCATTACTATTAATCAAGAACAAATATCACTTGTTATCTGTGAAGTTACCTTTACTTACCACACCTTTATATCAAAAATTAATCAGCAAAACAAGAGCTTCTGACTATCTCGTAACGGACCTTAAACTTTTATCTTTCTCAAACTAGTCTAAAAATGAGGACAGGTTGGTGGAAAACTACATGTGTACACATTCCTGAGTTTGGAAAAGTAAAATGAACTTAAGAGAAACATCACCTGACAAGTTCGGATCACAACGATTTAAATTTAACAAGGAACATGAGATCAAAGTTATAAAAACACCATAGCACATAGTGTAATGATCCATGATAAATACTCGCAGCTGATGCTACGGATTGCCTTCAAGGCATTAACAATCAGATAGACCCACCGTTGCACTAGTTTTAATCGCCTCCCTCCACATCAATTCAACAACTTCTGAATAGTTGTTAAAGGATATGCCGAGGTCCGTCACTGCCTTTTGAAGATATGGATAAAGTTTGACAGCACTTTCTTGAAGAACTATCTCTCCCAGCACATAGGAACGAGGTGAAACATTCTAAACCAAAATAAGACGTCATTAAAAACAATGAGAAAGATAAATGAATAAACATATAGAGGAAAATCAATACCTGATTTTCCTTCTTTACACTACTTATGAGGATGCTCACAAGGATGTTCAGAAACTGCATTGGAATATCTTCACTCTCTTTTATTATCATGGTCATTATTTCTTTGATGTTCATGAATACTTGATCAGGGTGTTCCGGCCTTAAAATAGGGAAAGAGACAAAACAGTTGTCAGCCATTCCCCAGAAGAAAAAAATGGCAAACTGAGAAACTGGTAGTCTTTGAATGTTATTTAGGAAAAAAGAATCTGGTAGACTTTGACATGCTATGCACCTAAGCATATAAGTTCATGTATGCTGCATTCAATATACGAATAACCACGGTGAATATACTGCTAAAACTGTCATATACTCCCTCCACACCATTTTGCTATAACAGTGTTTGATTGGTTCAAGTGAAGGGTGTATAATTGACTTGTGATGAATTAGTGATAGTGGAAAACTATCTAATTAATAGTCAAAGAGTTAGTTTGATAAAGAAAATATCAACTTACCAGAATTCAAATTTGAACAGTCAAAAACATCGAATTTTTAAAAGTTGGCAGCCGGTGTTCAGAAATTTCAGAAAAAAATTGAGTGGATGAAAAGACTAGATACCAAAGGAGGGAAGATAACAGTATTTACATCAACGCTCTTTAATATGCCCACATGCTTTGAATATATTGTCTTTGAATGCTTGTAAGTGTTTCAACAATTTGGTGATTTTTTATTGGAAGGAAAAGAAGGGCCATACGAACTTAGAATGGTTATTAATTAACTGGCGAGCGGGTAAATTCATTTGGAAGTGACTTTTCTTAAACATGAGACTGATTGAAGCTGCTGAAACTGTACTTAGTAGTTGATTAGTGCCAGCAATGAGACAAAGTTTCTACCACTCCCCCCTGGTCTTTAAGCCATTACTTCCTTCCTTTTTTACTTTTCAAGTTTACCAATCTTATTTAAGACCGAAAAAATCCGTCTGGAGCCAACCCTTTGGGCCAACGGCAACCCTCAGAACTCGGGGATGATTGGCCCTCTCCTCTATCCTTCTCCACTTAAATACTGTATTTAATTCCCTTGGGGAAGGACTCAAACTTGTAACCGAAGACACAAGTCCCTCAACCGGTGCCTGTTGAGCTCATCCCTGGGGGCTTAACTCAATCCATCGTTGATCCACAAATACCAACATACCAAATTACTTCATGTCGCCAAAACAGAAAAGAGGAAAAACAACACTGTAAATCACCGCTGTTCTTTTCCACGTTTCCACTTCCATTTAACTAGCTCTACATGTTCTGAATTGGGCATAATCAATTGATCACCTTCAAAGCCCAAGTCAATTCAAATAGAACAATTTATATTCAAAAACTGGCTCACAGAATTGCTTGTTCTCAGCTGGAGCGATCGTTCAAGGACATGCAACTGCTGAGGCACCCATATAAAAGTTCTTCTAAGATAGTAATTGACCAAGCAAAACTCTAAGCCAAGTTTCTAAATAAAATATATTAAACCACAAGATAGCACTAGTCACAAGCAATTACTCATCTCATCCATGAGCGTTCTACTCTTTAAAGTTGACAGTTAGCAGTTCTTTTCTTGTCTTAGTGCACAAATAACTAAACTTGTGGCAAGGACAGAGCATATATCATATTACCAGAAATAAATGAACAGCAATAGATAAAATACCAGCAAAGTAACAACCATGTGGTTGGTTTTAATTCCTCTTACCTTTAGGAAAATAAGGAATGTATATCATAATTGGAGGTATACCTTATACTATTTAAAAAATGTTGAAACATCAGAACAATCAATGCATCTAACTGGAGATCCAACATCAGCACACACGTTTGATACTTCGCAAGAACTTCAATAATTGAGACAGCCTTTGAATAACAGCGACCCTCCAAGCAAGACAATTTCCCAAACGCCAAAACTGCAAGCTCAAAAAAGTCCTGTCCCTCAATTGAGCAAGAAACCAAACCATGAGTACATATAAATACTATTCATGCATCTAAGAAAATCATATATGCTTAACTACACTACAGAATTTGAACCATCAATTAAAAAGCAAAACAGCATAGTTAGAAGAGAGACAGGCAACCAATCTGACTTCCAATTTGAATAAAGAAGGCTGTATGAGTTGTACTTGCCTCAAGTCTGCCATCGTCATATGGTTGATCTGGAGCTGTAATTCTAATGATCTCACTGATGGAAGATGCAACTGACACCTTCACATCTATGTCAGGATGCCGTAGAACTCCATCTGTAACCAGTGTTTCCATTGCAGGCTGAATAGCATCTCGCACCGATGCAGGGGGAACTTGCTTCACCATTGACAAAAGATTCTCTAAGTTCTGAAAATTGCATACCAAAAAGAAGTGATTGAACTATGTCAAATACATTGGAAACGCTTCTCTGGATAACATATGAAATCTAGATCATAATTTATGAGATTTGGTAGAAACTAAAGAATAATAAAATTCTAAACTATCTCTCCACAGTTTATGTTCTTTCATCCATCAGGAAGCCTGATTATGTCCTTTACACAACAAGTAAACGAAAACGGCGAGATAATTGACTGCCAGATCAAGCAAATAAGCAATGTCACACCGGAAATCCCAGTCTATGATAAAACCTATGTTGAAGCATAAGAAGGAAAGTTAGGCCAAGCTCTTTCAGAATAAACATGATTCAAGATGGATGGTGTTGACTGATCTTTCTTCCCTAGTTATGTGCAAGGAACATTTTGATAATAGTAGATATCAAAACCCAATGAACAATCAACAAAGTTATGTACTTTTCGCTTATGACATTAAGGAAAGAAAAAGAAAAGGCTCTCACATCAAGTTTCTCCAGAAGCTCCTCTTTAGAAGATGGGGGCTGCTGAAGCAGCTCATTCCCAATTTCAAGAAGTCTTTTGTGGTGTTCCTCCTTAGAAACAGAAGCACGATCCAGGGCATCCATTTTTTTTTTCTCACAGCACACAAACAACCAGATGAGCACTGCAATTTTGAAACTAGGTTTTTAAGACTCAAAACCAAATTAACTTTTTGTGCTGTTAAGGAACCTTTTTTAATGTGTGTGAGTAGGACTGAGGTTGTCTTAACTGCGTGAATTTTCAGGTTTGCCCTCTTAAAATTGAGTTTCAATTAAAGGAATTTGCCAAAAAGGGTATACTAATAAATGCCCTGTTTAGATTACAGTAATCTGTACAGATTCACTTCTTCTCTGCCCTTTCTGTGTGCTTCTGCTATGAACGTATTCCGCCAACATCTAAAGATCAAAAGAAATATAAAGATGATAATAACAATAAGAAGCTCTCAGTCTCGGACTTTATTCGTTTTTATGTTGAAATTCAGATGAGTTATGTTTATGCTAGCAACTATATCAACTTTACGATATAATAGGAAAGTAATCAAAGAAGAAAATTATACTCGGTATTTTAAATCTTTCTCGGGTATCAGAAATATAAATGCATTTGCAGCGGGTCTTGCAATAGATTATGTAGTTGAATGCAATGTTAGACATTAGAACTGTTATAGCCTATTGAAATAATATCCGAGTATGTGAAATAAAGATTTGTTTTTCTAAAAACATAACAGGAATGGAAAAACTGAATAAATCAAATTTGTTGCCACCAAGAACCTAGGGAGACCCACGTATTGAAAGGTCTAAAAAGGTAAGGGAACAAAGTCTTGGGTCCTGTTCAGAGACAAATCTAGTTAGGCTGGTTTCTTCAAAATCACTGCTTTGAGTTTGGATCATGTATAAATTATAAAATTAAGACATGCAGATATAATAAACTTACTGATAAAGATTGCAAATATATTACTCACGTGCAGTATACACAAGTTGGCTTTCTTGTAAACAATGTTTTCGTCTCCTTAGTGGCTGCCCACTCAATGACCGTGTTGTTATCATCCTAAGCTTCCTTGATATCTCAAGAACAGTAGACTCTGCATCCTAGATCGTGTTATACATTGGCTTTAAGGGCATACTATTGTAGAAACTCAACAGTATTGCATATTACCTGAGGAAGGGATTGAGCTCCCGTGGATTTGCACTTGAATAGATGTACAATTGGCTGTAAAATCACAATACTTTGTAAAGATGGTATCAGATACAGGTGCAATGCCGGCTCTAATCTTGTAGCTACTGAGTATAGCATGGACATAGCATCTCCGTATCTGGTTCGGAGAGTCCCAAGGACATATCATCGGCCCTGAAGATCAGAAAATTATTAGAAATGATTATTCCAAACATAAAATATCCTAACTGAAATGTGAAGGCAGCGAGCTAAGCAAATAGGTTAAACCTAATAGGCGGCAACTGAGTGTTTATATCAAATACAGATAACTAAACTCAGTAAGGTAAGAGAGAGAAAGTTAACTTTTAATTTACATCACTTAGCTACACGTTAATAAGCATTATCTCCACAGATTTGGTATGGGTTGCCTCCTTGGCGCAATTCCATTATAAATAGATAGATAACATTTCTTTATAGCTTCTTCCATTTAACACAATAGTAAGATTTCCTCGTCATTGGTGAAACTAAATCAACTCTTCTACTATATTAATCACAATTCCTACAGTTCTCAACATAATAAATCCTTATCCTACAAAGACAATCAAGGAAACCTTAAGCTAAGTAAAGATCTAAGCTTCTGCATAAAAGACAAACTTGTATGGATAAGATCAATCAAAATGCTTGGAGAAGCCCACTGCGGAAAATCACATAGAATACCACACTCTAGATCACCTCTTCTTTAAATGCAGAGGAGAAAAGATGGGATTCCTTTCCTGAAGTTGGACATAGAAAATCAATGGAAAGCATGAGAAAGTCACCTTTACATAAATGAAATTAGCTCAACGTGTATGGTCATGGTATCATTCAATATTTCTACAGAAGTTATAGATTGGTTAATTTATTATTTCAATTAACATTTAAATCAAAGCTGACTCATCTATCTACATGAGCATCCCCATAAGGTTAAATGTCTAAGGGAGAGATATCACTGGCATGCATAAGCTATTTCAGTTGTAGAAACTCAACAGTACTGCATATGACCCTGGGCAAGGAATTAAACTCTCGTGGATTTTCAATTGAATAGACATACAGTTGGTTGAAAAATCTCTGTACTTTGTAAAGAGAGCATCAGACACAGGTGTTGTGCCGGCTTAAATCTTGTAGCTACTGAGTATAGACATAACATTCCATAGCGGGTTCAGAGAGTCCCAAGGCCATATCATCGGCCCTGAAGATCAGTAAATTATTAGAAATGATTACTCCAAAACATATTAGATCATATACTGAAATATGAAGGCAGTGAGCTAAGCAAATAGGTTAGACCTAATAGGCGGCAAATGAGTGTTTATATCAAATCTAGAGTACTGAACTCAGTAAAGTAAAAGAGAAGAAATCTAGTTAACTTTCGGTTTTACATCCCTCGGCTATACAAGGTTGATAAGTATAATTTTCTCCACCGATTTGGTCCTGCGTTGACTCCTTGGCACAATTCCATTCTAAATAGATAAATTTCATTTCTTTATAGCTTCTTCCACTTTACACAATAGTAGGATGTTTTCTTGTCATTGGTGTAACAGAATCAACCCTTCAGCTATATTATCAAAATTCCTACGGTTGTCAGAATAATAAATCCTTACCCTTCAAAGAGAATCAAGGAAACCTTAAGCTGAGAAAAGCTTTAACCTTCGGTAGAAAAGACAAACTTGTATGTATAAGATCAATTAAAATGCTTGGAGAAGGCCACTGCAGAAAATCGCATAAAATACCACACTCTAGATCACTTCTTCTTTAAATGCATAGCAGAAAAGTAGGGATTCCTTTCTTGAAGTTAGACATAGAAAATCAATGGAAAGCACGAGTAAGTCTCCTTTACATAAATGATATTAGCTCAACATATATGGACATGGTATCATGCAATATTTGTACAAAAGCCATAGATTGGTTAAATTATCATTTCAATTTATATTTAAACCAAGGCCAATTTATCCATCTTCCTTAGCATGTCTAAGGTTAAATATCTAAGACGGAGCCATTCACTAGCAAATCCTGTAATGGTAATTTCAGTGGTAAAGCTCTTGTTGAATATTGCGATAACAAGTAACAGGGCAGATCTAAGTTGCTCGGACTCGGGTGTGGGTGTCCGATACGGGTGCGGATCCTTCATGATCTAATTTTTAAGATTCGGGGATATGGATCCATGTATGGATACGGGTGCGGGGATTCGCCTAAAAATAGTTTTAAAATCTAAAAATAGAGTTATAAAACCTAAATTATGAGATGTTATGTGAAGAACTTGAGGAGAATCTTGGAAGGAGATTAAAGGAAAAGGAGTGACATAGAAATTTCTATATAAAAGGTATTCCATTTTCTTCAATTTCACCTTAGCTTTTGTATTGATTATAGGAGTCATTAAAATTGTCCAGACTTTACCTATCAATTTTGGTCAAAGTACCCAAAATCCGTTGACCAAATCGGACACGGATCCCACACCCACACCCACACCCACACCCATGTCGTGTCGACACGGGTGCGGCACCAAAAGTGAAGAGTCCGAGCAACTTAGGGGCAGATACTCAAAGCACTCAGACACTGCACCTTTACTCAAAAGCTTCAAAATTCACTAAGAGTGTGTTTCGTATGGAGAAAAACATTTTCTGGAAAATCTTGTCTAATTTTCTCATGTGTAGTTGGTCAAAATATTTTGGAAAACATTTAGTCTAGACTTCTCTAATGAAAGTAGAGAAAACAAGTTCCATAAGTGACATTTCAAGTTCATTGTGTCCTCCCCACCCACCAAACATCCCCAATCCCCACCCCATTAATCATTCAACCCCTGAAACCCCAACTCCCTACCTTATTCCGCCACATAGTGTTTTTCTAGATTATATATAAATGCTCTTGGAATAATATTATTTTCCTTACTAGAAACCCACTTATTTTCCAATAAAATACTGTCTAGGAAAACATTTTCCCATGTAGCAAACACACCCTAAGCGCAGAAACGTCAAATGATTTAACATTCAGACTGAAGAACATAATCTTAAGAAAATATATGCCTGAGGGAGCGCTGGGCATTACCATCAAACAAGAACCAGATAGAGAAATGTTTCCCAACAACATCTTCAATATTAGAAGGGCCAGGTAGTAGTTTTTGAGATATCTAGTGATCAAATCCACGACAACAGGTTCGGCTATTGAAGGATAACAGTTAAAGACCACTAAAGCACATATACAAACCTAAGAGGAAGCTTGACCTTTGACAAATGTGAGAATACGGGAGAACCAGTCGCATAATAGAAATATTTGTCCCTGCACAACTGACAGTATTTGTAACCATGATCTTTGTCCCTGCACATATTAGAAACAGTTAATGCAGTTACTAATAGAAATAATCCCATCAAAGTAACTAAATAATCACATGATCTACATAAGTAACATAACAAATACAGTTGTATGTATCAACAGGAAATCCTCATGAGTTACCTTCTCGTTCTTTAAATTTCAAGAAAAATAATGGCAACATGGAATTATTCAACTCTGTTAGGTGCCGCCATATTGAAGCGAGTCTTGGTATCTTGAACCGTAGCAATGCATTGCCATAGTACAAATTCATAAGGGGAGAGAACGATTTGGAGTGTTACTGATAGGAAGATGAATAGATAATGAGAACTGCTTGAGATATCTAATGATCAAATCCAAGACAATGGGGAACGATTTGGAGTGTAACTGATAGGAAGATGAATAGATAATAAGAACTGCTTGAGATATCTAATGATCAAATCCAAGACAACGGGGAACGATTTGGAGTGGAACTGATAGGAAGATGAATAGATAATGAGAACTGCTTGAAATATCTAATGATCAAATCCAAGACAATGGGTTCAGTTATTGATGAAGGATACTAAAGCACATATACAAGCCTACGAGGAAGTTGCACATAAAATAGTTTTTTGCCTCATTGGAGCTTGGGCTAACATTCTAAATATTTTTGGTATAACCTTTTTGTAGCATAGACAATTGTAATGATTTGACAGCATCTCTTTTGTACACTTAGTATCTTCTTCTTGATGCCAACAATGAATCTACTTGCTTCATAAAATAAAAAAAATAAAAAAACTAAGAGGATGCTTGACCTTTGACAAACTAAGAGAACCAGTCACCACATACATAGTAGCACCCCTGTACAATATGCCCAAAGCCCTATGCAAGAGTCCAATTTAAGCTGTCCCCTGAAACATTTCAGGAGATATCAATATTTTTTCCTAAAGTAGGAAAACTGCATAACATACTCTACCCAAAATGATTCTTCTCCCACTGAGAGTACTAACCTAACCTACCTCACAAATCACTAGTGACACTGTTATTTCAACGGTCCGCTGATTCTCTTGATCATATCTGAAGCCATTACAAGTTTCCAAAGTCAACTGAACGATCAATTTAGAAAGATAAAAACCAAGTTTTTTAGAAAGATGATGAATATTTGTGAGATGTATTACAAGTTTCCAAAATCAACTGAACCGAGCAATTTATAAAGATCCTCAACTGGAACAATGTTAGTCGCTGCCATAATGGTACTTAAAAGGTCTTGAAGCGACTCTTGAGATGGTGGCGTGGAACCCTAGCAATGAATTGACACAGTACATATTTATGGAATGAGGAAGAAGTGAGAATAATTTAGAGCTAAAGTGATATGGAGATGAATATTACAAGTTTCCATAGTCAAGACCATCATCTTTGTCCCTGCACAATATAGAAACAGAAACAGTTGCTAATAGATATAAATAATGAATATTACAAGTTTCCATAGTCAAGACCATCATCTTTGTCCCTGCACAATATAGAAACAGAAACAGTTACTAATAGATATAAATACCACATATTTAGAGTAAAAGTGATGAATTTTACAAGTTTCCATAGTCAAGAACATGATCTTTGTCCCTGTGTTGATATCTTGAACCCTAGCAATGAATTGAAGCAGTTGCAATTCATGAGAGAGAGTGACTTGAGAGTAAATGCGATATGAAGATAAATACACGATAGACCTTTCGGAAGTACTTATTTATATAGAAGAAAGCTTCGTCTCCGCTCACCGGTTTGGAAAAAATTGAATGGCGGGAACGTCAAGCTTTACATACCTTTTGTGGCTTCATAATTTAGATTTAGATACGTTGTTCCGTAGACTAGTCGTACCCTAACGTCGTATGGTTGGGAGCAAATTATTTTAGGATTAATTATTTCGGAATAAGTTGTCATATGATAAGTTATTTTACCTGTATATGGGATAACAATGGATAAATTGCAGGATTATTTTATCCGGCATTTTATTGTCTATTGTATTCCGCTTATCACCTTATTTTGCTCTTGTTACTATTTTTTTATTGCATATATCTTCTTTTTTGTGTTTTGCAAGCCCGATAGCTAGTCTCATGTAACTTTATTTGATGCTCAATGAAGTTATTGTACCATTTGGGCTATAGAATTAGTATTTGAGTGATGAATTAATAGATTTATTGGGGATGTCGTGGATTATTGTTCTCTATGTCATGGATTATAAAAAATTTCAAGTGATGAGATGTGTACAATCGATTTTATGTGTAACGCTATGCAATATACATGTATGTCAATTCACTCAGACACATTGTTCAAGGAATCCTAAATATTGTTGGAGAAGAGGATAGTCATCAATTCACTCAGACATATTGTTCGAGGAATCCTAAATATTGTTGGAGAAGAGGATAGTCAACAAAAACATTGTGTTGTTAAAAAGAATGTTAATGAACTCATGTTATTGAGAAATTAATGTCTTGCTCCACAATTCAACAAAGAAGAATATCGATGTCCACACGAACATACTTACTTGAATATACACCATTCCAGAAATCAAATTTAAAAAGTTGATCTAATACATATTTTAGATTTACTGGGCAATAGTGTTCAGGAAAAGTAGCAAGGATAAAACAGCTCTACAGAAGCTGATTCAACCTACTCAGCCGATACTGTGCTTGATCCTCAACCTCCTTGATGTCCTACTGAACTTTTTCACGCACTGTTTCAAATACCTTGACGGACCTTTCCACCTCTCCTGCTCGGCTTCGGGCCTCTTGCAAGCGCTTTTCAGCCTTTTTGAGCCGTTCCTCTGCTGCTAAGACCTTCCTATTCCTTTCTACCAAGTCCTTTTTAGCTGCTATAGACACAAGCTTGGTAGTCTTGCTCAACTCCATCAAATCGGATAACTTCTTCTCCATATCTTCCTCTTCTGAAATCTCATCCAGATACTGCTGCAGCCAAGTTACATCAAGCTTGACATCAGCTGCAGCAGAGACCAAAGTTTTCATATCTTTGATGGAAGTAGAGCCAACATCACTGGTTTTCAGCCTCCTTACAACATCACAAACTATATCAAGCAGGGAAGCTCTGAAAGCCAGTGATTTGTAGTGACAGTTGACTGAAATGTCACCATACTTGGCAAAAATGGCAGTGAGTATGGGAGCACTGCTCACTTTTACTTTATAGCCATGCACATCAACCCTGACACCTTTATTTCCGTGCACTCCTTTTGGAGTTAAATTATGCTGCATGGTCCTACAAATTTTTTTTTCGTTCAGCTCGAATTACATTCATTATTATGCAAAGGGGGTCTAAATGCGATATAAGTAACTTACATTGTTGGAGGAGTCGGATCATCAGTTGCTTCCCCCTGCCAAATTTTCGAGCATAGACAAGTGTTATGAAATAAATACTAAGATTATGTTTTTAGATTTCTATCACTTCGCCATGCATGCTTTCTAGGTTCACTTTTCATCTGAACTTCTGCTGCAGTTTGCCATTCACAATGACACACTGAACACTTTAAGAGACCAAAATGGTTGTCGTGCAGGGTGAAAAAGACTAATTTAAGAGGATATAACAAGAACCAATTTTCATAAATTAATGCCTAGGAGAACTCACATTTAGAATCAGTTTGAGCTTCAAACAAGGTTGAGGACAAATAAGGGGTAGAACAAACACTTTACTTGAATTGACATAATATTCCAAAACAACTACATTCATTCACTTTAGTAAGCACTTACGGAAGTTGGCTAATATAAATAACTAAAAGCCAGATCAAATTAATGATAACAGATGTTTACCTCTTCTTGTGATGGCAAGTACTTCCTCCTTTTACGTTGTTTACGTTGTTTTTTACAGGCTTTGGGGAAATTGATTTCTTTGGTGTTTGACACAGAACCTAGTACCTGCAGAAAAAGTTCAAATTAAGGGGTAAATTAAATACTTTACTTGAGTCGACATAACTTTCGAAAAAAGAACATTCACTTTAGTGTAATCACTTCAGTGTAAATAAGAAATGTCACATGGAAATCCTAATCTATGATAAAATCTAAGTTGAAGCACAAGAAGGAAAGCTAGGCCAAGTTCCTTCAGAATAAACATAATACAAGATGGATCGTGTTGACTGATCCTTAATCCCTAGTTATGTGCAAGGAACATGTTGATAATGTAGATATCACAATCTAGGCCCAGCTTTTAGGTTAGATAGATTTCTTTAACCCTTAATAGATCAGAAAGTAAAACCCAATGAATAATCAACAAAGTTCAAAAACTTAAGAACCATCCAATGTGGTATAATATTCATTGAAGGATAAGGTATCACAGTCATCTGCTGTACAAGACCTGCAATTCAATCCCAAACTAGAGGGAGTCAGCTGTATGAAACCTATTTATCCCTTCTGCAATTCCAGCCCTATTCAGAGAATCTGTGAATCAACCTACCACATCCCTTATCTGGACTTTGCCCCTCTTTGCTAAGTTAATTAAACATAGACAGAGTTTTTAATTACTAGAATGTCCTTATAAAGAAATAAACCTCTTATAGGAGATGATCTTTCACTAGGGGTGCTTATAAGAATTTCACCTGATGCAAACCATGACCAATCTACATTACATACACAAAAAAGGATTATTTTTTACAAGATGGAAATCAAACCCTCACTAATAAGGTGAAAAAAGTACAAAAATGTTTCAGAATCCCATAGATAAACTGACACCCCTTGGTCGTTATGTACTTTTCGCTTATGACATTGAGGAAAGAAAAGGCTCTCACATCAGGTTTCTTCAGAAGCTCCTCTTTAGAAGATGGGGGCTGCTGAAGCAGCTCATTCCCAATTTCAAGAAGTCTTTTGTGGTGTTCCTCCTCCTTAGAAACAGAAGCAAGATCCAGGGCATCCATTTCCTTCTCACAGCACTGAGCACACAAAGAACAAGAGGAAAGGACTAGTAAGAAAGAGAGGGAGAGAAAAAGAGGGGTTACATGAAAAATGGAGCGCATACAACACAGGCAGCGCATATCTGTCGATGAGTGAGTAGGACTTTTAGTGCTGTTAAGGAACAATTTTCAATGTGTGTGAGTAGGACTGAGGTTGTCTTAACTGCGTGAATTTTCAGATTTGCCATCTTAAAATTGAGTTTCAATTAAAGGAATTTGCCAAAAAGGGTATACTAATAAATGCCCTTCTAAGATTACAGTAATCTGTACAGTGTACAGATTCACTTCTTCTCTGCCCTTTTTGTGTGCTTCGGCTATGAACGAATACCGCCAACATCTAAAGATCAAAAGAAATATAAAGATGATAATAAGAATAAGAAGCTCTCAGTCTTGGACCTTATTCGTTTTTATGTTGAAACTCGGATTAGTAATGTTTATGCTAGCAACTATATCAACTTTAGGATATAATAGGAAAGTAATCAAAGAAGAAAATTATACTCGGTATTGTAATCTATCTCGGGTATCAGAAATAGAAATACATTTGCAGCGGGTCTTGCAATAGATTATGTAGTGGAATGCAATGTTATTCCATGACACTAGAACTATTATAGCCTATTGAAGTAATATCCGAGATTACAAATCTTTATTATTATTTTTTTTCCTTCTCAAAAAAGAAATAAAGATTTATTTTTCTAAAAATTAACAGGAAAGGGAAAACTGAATAAATCAAATCTGTTGCCATCAAGAACCTAGGGGGTCCCACGTATTAAAAGGTCTAAAAAGGTTAAGGAACTAAGTCTCGGGTCCTGTTCAGAGACAAATCTAGTTAGGCTGGTTTAACCAAAATCACTGCTTTGAGTTTGGAGCATGTATAAATTTACAAAATTAAGACATGCATATAATAAACGTAGGGGTCGTTTGGTAGAGTAATAATGCTAAATAGAGTATATTAGTGATGCTTGCCTAAATAATGTTTGATTTAGTATTGCTTGCATTAATTATACATAGATTATTTCTTATGCATTGTTTGGTTTGGTGTATTAAAAATAGCATACATTGCATAAAAATATTTATTTACAAAGATGCCCTTCACAATTATGATGGAAAAATGTAAAAAATTATTTTGAGGGGTAATTGAGTCTTTAACCATGCTAATGTATGCATTAAACCCCTTCCATTACTAATGCTTAGAAATTCATGGTATTAGTAATACACTTCTCAATACACTATAGAGTGTATAACTAATGCTTGCATTAGTTATACACTCTATAGTGTATTGAGGAGTGTGTTACTAATAGACAAAGTTAATGCATGCATTAATTTTGCTAATACACTCTACCAAACGACCCCTTGCTGCATTAGTAATACACTCTATAGTGTATTGAGGAGTGTGTTACTAATAGACAAAGTTAATGCATGCATTAATTTTGCTAATACACTCTACCAAACAACCCATTACTGATAAAGATTGCAAATATATTACTCACGTGCAGTACACACAAGTTGCCTTTCTTGTAAACAATGTTTTCATCTCCTTAGCAGCTGCCCACTCAATGATCGTGTTGTTATATATCCTATGCTTCCTTGATATCTCAAGAACGGCAGACTCTGCATCCTACATCGTGTATACGTAGTGTTATAAAAAGCAAAAAAGCGCAAAAAAACTCTAAGGTCCTTTGGGGCTTTAAGCGCAAAATGCAAATAAAGTGTGGGATTTAATGAAAAAAGGTGCAAAGGAAGAAAATAAATACAAATATATATATTTAGTCCAAGACTAATAATTTATAAGCATGAATGACAAGTGTATGAACCAAGAAATAGAAAAATAATTATGATAAAGTGAAATATCAATTGTTTAGTGTCGTCTCTTCAGAAGAAGTTCATCGGCAAGGAGTATGTCTCAGAACATTCATGACGACACTGAAGTGCACATTAAGCGAGGCGAAGCACTCAACACGTTTTGAGCCTCGCTTCAGTGCTTAAGCGTGCCTTTTTGATAAAGCTGGTTATACATTGGCTTTAAGGGCATACTGTTGTAGAAACTCAACAGTATTGCAAATATTACCTTGAGGAAGGAATTAAGCTCTTGTGGATTTGCCCTTGAATAGACGTACAGTTGGCTGTAAAATCACTATACGTTGTAAAGATGGCATCACACATAGGTGCAGTGCCAGCCCTAATCTTGTAGCTTTTGATCATAGCATAGACATAGAATCTCCGTATCTGGTTCAGAGATTCCCCGCTATCATCGGCCCTGAAGATCAGCAAATTATTAGAAATGATTATTCCAAATATATAAGATCCTAACTGAAATATGAAGGCAGCGAGCTAAGCAAATAGGTTATACCTAATAGGCAGCAAATAAATGTTTATATTGAACGCGGTAAGGTAAGAGAGAAAGAAAGTTAGTTAACTTTTAATTTACATCCCCCAGCTATACGTTTATAGGCATTATCTCCACAGATTTGGTACGGGTTGCCTCCTTGGCGCAATTCCGTCTAAATAGATAGATAACATTTCTTTATAGCTTCTTCCATTTAACACAATATTAAGATTTTCTAGTCATTGGTGAAACTAAATCATCTCTTCTGCTATATTAATCACAATTCCTACAGTTCTCACCATAATAAATCCTTACTCTACAAAGACAATCACGGAAACCTTAAACTGAGAAAAGTTTTACCCTTCTGTACAAACTTGTATGGATAAGATTAATCAAAATGCTTGGAGAAGCCCACTGCAGAAAATCACAGAGAATACCAACACTCTAGATCACTTCTTCTTTAAATGCAGAGCAGAAAAGTAGGGATTCCTTTCCTGAAGTTGGGCATAGAAAATCAAATGGAAAGCACGAGTAAGTCACCTTTACATAAATGATATTAGCTCAACTTGTATAGACTATGGTCATGGTATCATTCAATATTTTTACAAAAGTTATAGATTGGTTAATTTATTATTTCAATTTACATTTAAATCAAGGCTGATTCATCTATCTGCATGAGCATCCCATAATGTTAAATGTCTAAGGGGGAGATACTCACTGGCATGCATATGCTATTGCATCAGTACAAAGCTTCCAATTTCAGTGGTAAAGCTCTTAATGCATACTGTGATAACAAGTAACAGGGCAGGTATTCAAAGCACTCAACCATTGCACCTATATACAAAAGCTTCAAACTTCACGAAAGTGTCAAATGTAAGAGTGCAGAAACCTTGAATGATTTAACGCTCACACTAACAAACATAATCTTAAGTATATATCAATCAAGAACCACATGGAGCAAATGTTTACCAACAGAATCTTCAATATTAGAGGGCCCAGGCAAAAGTTTTTGAGATATCTACTGATCAAATCAAGACAATGGGTTCAGTTATTGAAGGATATTAAAGCATATGTACAAACCTATGAGGAAGTTGCCCATAGACTAGTTTTTTGGCTCCTTGGGCTAACCTTTTTGTAGCTTGTCAGCTTCCTGCTATAGCATAGACAATTGTAATGAAGCTGACAGCATCTCTTTTGTATACTTAGCATCTTCTTGACCTTTGACAAACTAAGAGAACAAATCACCACATACATAGTAGCACCCCTGTACCATATGCCCAAAAAGCTGTGTGAGAGTTGTCCAAATTAAGCTGTACCCTAAAAAATTTCAGGATAACTGCATGACATACTTTACCCAAAATGATTTATTGATGTAGGAACTCTGTTAGTCGCCGCCATAATGATACTTAAAAGAGAGTCTGGGTATGGTGTCGTGGAACCCTAGCAATGAATTGACACAGTACTTATTTGAAGGATTTAAAGCGAAAGCAATATGGAGACAATATTGGTGACACCTTTTAGTACAAGTAAGTCAATTGAACCTTCCCGAGCAATTTAGAAAGAAGTGGAAAATATGATGGCAACATGGAATCATTCATGAGTAAGTGATAGGAAGACTTTGGAGTCTCTCTCACAGTTTGGGTAAAGATGATTGAAGGGCAGGAACAGAGCCAATACCGCCGACAAGAATTACCTTCCCGTTCTTTAAATTTCACGAAATACTGTCTTTGCAGAATAATAATTTTGTGACCGTGATCTTTGTCCCTGCACAATTTAGAAACAGTTACTAATAGATATAATCCCATCAAAGTAACTAAATAGTCACATGAGCAAACAGAACCAATACCGCCCACTAAAAGTTGTACCTTCCCATTCTTTAAATTTCAAGAAATATGATCACAACTTGAACCCTAAGAACGCACTGACGCAGTACATATTCATAACAGAACCAACAATGCCCACTACAAGTTCAACTGTATCTGCAATATCAACTGGAAATCCTCAGTTACCTTCCCCTTCTTGAAATTTCAAGAAATATGATGGCAACATGATACTTACCAAGATGTTGAATAGAGTCTGGGAAGGGGGTGCGGAACCCTAAAAATGAGTTGACACAGTACATATTCATCATGAGTAAGAAGTAAGAAGGATTTGAAGCGTAATTGATGGGAAGATGAACTTTGGTGAGTAGTTCTTTATATAGAAAAGTGAAAACTTTCGAGTCTCTCCGAAAGAATTGAATAGCGGGAACGCTAGTTGTTAGTAATAACTATATATTAAAAAGAAAATCCCTTTAGATTGGGAGTAAATATGGGTGGCATAAATCATCGAAAATCAAATTATTGAACTAAAATAGGATTTATTGTATTGAAATTTGATTTACTTTTAAGCATATCTAGGTGGAGTTTACCAGCACATAGGTTGTCTAAGTTCCTAAAAAGAGGGAGTCTTTGACTTCGACTTAGCTATTGTCTGAGCTTGCTTTCCAGTCTATCTTCAAAAGTAGAGAAGGTTTACCGGTCAGTAAGAAACTCCTCAATCAAGAAAATAAACAAAATGATTAAAATGATTTGAGAGATATTTTTGTTTTTATATAGATTAATCTCACGGTATTAAATCTTACGTACTACTAATACTACCAAATGAATGGATTAGTTATACGTCCTACATTTAAGTTATACATAGGCTCAAAATTCCTACCAAACATAATACTAAATAATCAAGACAATGCCATAGCTAGGTAGCTTGTGGTGGCAAGGTTGCTAGATACTAGGGCAAATGATTTAGCACGAGAAATAGTACTGTTAAGGCATTTGACTTGATGCCAAGATAACCTGGTGTGTGGCTGAGCCAAGTACGGGACTTGACTGCACAAATCTTGGGCATAAATGTTCACTCAGTTATCACTGATATAGTTATACACAAGTTAAATTAACATCTCAACCACCATCATATTAGACGAAACGAAACTAGAAGCATTTCCAGTAATTTTAGTAATAATGATAATGCTATTCAAATATTAAGAGAACAAGTAGGACTAGAATTTCCTGATTTACTTTATGTCGATGTACATTAACATGTCATATGCTGAATTTAATTGTTAAAGATAACCTCGATTTGGAAAATTAGAATGCACACTACGTATTGTCTTCGTCAAAAACATCATTCTCATAAGCAGACTGCAGTTGGGGGTTGTTCTTGATTAGAAAAGAAGACACGGAACAAAGTTGTAGTCTACTGAGAGAGAACGAAAAAAGCTAACTTTACTCATTGAACAGAGCTAGTTGCACGAAGCTGTTGCCTAATGAGAGAAAAAATTGATTGATGAGACCACTAGCGATGCAATAATTGGGGTGTTTTACCCCGGGTCTTTTCTCTTTTTTTTTTAAAAAAATAGATAACTTTGTATTATATCACAAAACAGTACATGAGTTGTACTGAAACCACCATTATATACTGATGTTTTCTTTTCCACCGGTTTCAATCTATATTGAGTATAAAACATCAATTACTGATACAGTGTCGTTGAAGTATACTTGATTACACCAAAAACATAACAATAAAATGCAGTTTAACTTGACATTCTGAACATCATTTTCTTGTTAGGATTTTGCCCTGATTTTCTTACCTTATTTGAAGTTTATTTTTCTTTAAAGAAAAGTCAAAGTATTATCATAAATACTTGAACTTTTTCTTAAAGGAAAATATATTTCTCTTCCATATTTGGTTATTTTTTCCTTAGAGGAAAAGTTTGGAATCCTGTAAATTGAATATCTTTTCAATATGTAGGTCACTTGACCAAGCCCTATTAATAATATGTTTTTAGTATGTTTTTATTTGTCATATGATTTGCAATTGTAAGCTTCCGCATGACGTCACGACCACTTTTGAACTCAACATCTCTATGCTCTCAAAACAATTAGAATTCGTTTCTTTCCAAATAGTCTACCATATACTAGCAGGGATAACCATCTGTTTCTGTCCTTTGCATTCACCCTGCTGCCTCCCAATTCTTCAAAGCCTCTGAGACCTTCCTGGGCATGTTTCAGGAGATGCCTTTGAGGTTCAAAAAAATCCTCATATCCTTTGCATTCACCCCTACTGCCTCCCAATTCTTCAAAGCCTCTGAGACTTTCCTGGGCATGGTCTAGGAGATGCCTTTGAGGTTCAAAATAATCCTCCATAGTTACTAGATATACTTGCAGTCAGAAGCGAATCCAGGATTTGAAAACTCTGGGTGCATCAATATTAAGCTTTTAAAAAAAAGGTTCTACCTAGGATTGAACCCTGGTCGCATGGGCAGATTTATTGGCTTGTACCAACAGTACAAAGCACCATTTCATGCTTTCTAGGGGGCACTATTAATTATATGTAGTTTCTGCCAGTTTCTCAAGATAGATATACATATATATACATGATTTTCTCCGAAGTTAACGGGTGCACATGCACCCCACAAAAACATGTGGGTCCGCCACTGCTTGTAGTATAGGAACATATGGTTCACTGTCTCTAATGCCTCACCACAAAGGAAACAACTAGAGCATAAGGTTATCCCTCTTTTCTTCAAGTTATCTTGAGTCAAAGCAGCTTCTTTGGCCAATAACCATATGAAGCATGAGATTTTATGAGGTATTCCGCTTCTCCATATTTGTTTCCATGGCCAACCTACGTGAACCTGAATTAGTCCGACCAACAAGCGGGGCGAGAGAGATTTCATTGAAGGGAGGTTCTTACATGACATGGATATCACACCTTCCATAGCCTTGCAACTGTTGGAGAATAGCTATAAGAAATTTCAAGACTTGTACAACTGTAAAATGCACCAAGAAAAATCTGTGCTAGTCCAAAATCAATTAGAACCATGTTATAACTACAAACAATTACAAGTGCCTCTGAATTGTGGTGATTGCTAAAACAAGAAAGCCTTATTGAACAAACAAATGCAAACCATACAAAACCCCCCAGAATAGTTCTATGGATAGAACTTTCAAGATTGCACACCCTTCTGCTAAAAACTTACTTAAAAGTAACTTCCAGGAATAACAAGACCATACACCTAGAAGAACACAATACCATGAAACCAGAAAGCTCTCAAAAAGGAATTCAAACTTATCTATCTCAATCTTGTTGCAACTTCATCTTCAAATCACATAAGGGTGACCTTTGAAGGAGTATGATGGCTCTAAAAAGCCTTATTCAATTCATCAATCCACCTAAATCAAACTCAATCCGTTCACAATCACATCAATCAACTACGACTTAATCCCAAATTAGTTATGGCCAGCTTTTTAAGTCCTCTGCGTTTCATCTATTATGGTTCTTTAGCACAGTATTCATAAATCATCACACTCACATATGAATCCAAATCTTCATGTATAGTTAAGCATTCAGGACCAGCAATTCTTAGCGAAACATTGGCTGAATCATATTCACAAGCACATGAAAAATATAAAAGACAAACGAATAAATATAGCTAAAATGAATTCAAATTCCGAATTAATATTCCTTTTCTGGAAAAAAAACTATGCATTACAGATTAGAACAAACAAAAAGCCCATGTAAACGTTCAAAATTCCCTTAACTGGAAGCTTCTTTTATCATCTTCCTAATACTGAGTCAAAGTCAGCCATCTAAAACGGAAACAGAATCAGCAAACGATCGTGAAACGAAAACTGAAATTAAAACAACAAACAAACTAAATTTTCCTGTATGACGTGGGTTTCAAAATCATCATTATCCGAAATCAAAGATCCGAACCCGAATAATCAGGCTCCAGAGCCAGAGCCAGATCGGTAACGGTAGAATTTGCCTAGGACATGGAGAGTAGTAACGAATCCGATGAAGCAGAGGCTCATCACAAGGACGACAGTTGGGCTGATCTTCAGACCTGGAGAATCATCGGTATAGAAACGGAGCATGTTGCTAGCGTTGCCGGAGCCTACTACAGCGTTACCACCACCACCGCCAGCAGAGGAAGAAGCACCGAGCCTGCGTCGGCGCATACCAGCTGTAGCGGCGGCAGAGCCACGGGGTGCGGCGGTCCCTGGGCGAGTGGTGGACGAGGAGGTGGATTGGGAAGAAGAGCCCCGCGCCATTATTTGGGGTGGTTGGTTAGAAAGTGTTGAAGAGTGTGATTATTATGATGAAATTTGAGGAAATGAGAGAGAGGGTCAAAGTGATTAAATGGGATATTAGGGGTGGTTAAAATGACGTAGGTGGTTTTTTTTTTTTTACATGAATAAACATGAGTGCATAGTGATTAGTGCACAACAAAACAAGATACTTATGGTTGGTAAAAGGATCTCGACTTATGGATTTCTCGATTCAAGAAATTAAAATAAGAATTTGGAATTGGTTCTTTTGACTTAGAATTTTTGAGAAATATTAGTAAGAATATATAAGAATGTATATCTATATTATATTAAATAGTGAAATTTTTGATTATTTGTTCTTTTTTGTTTTCTCCTATTGCTAAGAGAAATAGAGAATAGAAATTGCATGTGAGCTATGTTTCACTTAACAAATTACGATATCTATTTACTATCCAAATTACGATGTATCCAACGCATGCATTAGAAAATATTGAATTAACATATTGAAATCTTTTTAAAAATAAAATAAAATTTGGTATTGAGATATTTTGATATGATATTTCGTGGGTTACAAGTAACAAAGAATAGTCATAATTAAATATTTTTGCTAATTTTAAGGAGATTTATAATTCTAAATAAATATTTTACTAGTTTTAAGGAGAAATGTGTAGAGACTCAAAAAAAGAATTAATTTAATTTTTATACTTTAGACAAGTATAACTCCTAATCTATAAAGGATTATGTGGTGCATTGTATACTAAATTAATGATCTTTAAATCTACCTCCCAGCGGCATAAATAGATTGGTATTCTAGAGGAAATACAAATAATGATTTCCATTCTAAAATTTTTGGAGATAATAAAAGAGGTATACGACGATCAATGTCTAAATGAGGATTTTCCTAAGTGCACTATTATACTATATGTAAGTATTAAGTCAGTATTATGTTCTATTTGGTTGTTAGTGAGCATTTGTGCACTTTACGGATGGCTGGAAAAGGAAATTAAGTGATCCTCACTTAACATATCAAGGTAAGCACCAACATGGGTTTGTAGTGTAGCGATGAGATTGCTTCACTCTTAACTAAATGTCTCGAGTTCAAGCCTTGGATATAAAAAAAATTCTATTAAAAAGTCTAGGTGAAATAAATAATTTCTGAGTATAGAAAAAATTCTGTTAAAAAAATCTAGGTGAAATATATGAATTCGGTATGAAAAAAACTCCATTGAAAAAGTCAAGGTGAAATAAATAACAAAAGAAGAAACGAAAACTCACTTTACTGCGGCACATAACATGGCAACAACGAATGATGCTAACTAATTCTATGTTATAAAATATCTCTCTCATTGATCCAAAAAAAAAAAACAACAGAAGGGAGAGAGGGAAGGCACTCTCTCTTGGAAAATCTTTTCAGCGAAGGAAAATAAATCCATTAGTACTCTTTGCCTCACTTATTCAACGTGAGTAGAACTCAAAACTTTATCAGTAATTCTCAAGAATAAGGGCGTACAGTGGCCATACCTCATAGACACCTATCCATCAAAATTCAAGAATTGTGGAAATTTATCAAGAGTTCAACTTGAAATCTGTTTTCAATTAGGTAATTTCTCTACCCTTACTCGAATTCAATTATAGATTACATATTTGGGAGGTACTATAAAGTGGTAGTCACCATTTGATTTGATTTGAATTTCATACTTGAAAGGATGGGTCTTGTTAATTAGGGCTGTTGAAAAGAGGAAAAGATGAAATTATAATAAAGGTGGAGTTTTTGGGTGTTTCTATTGATGGGGAAGACTTAATATCGAAATTTGTAAGTTAAAGATAAAGAATTTGCTCCAAATGATTGTTAAGGAATTTGATTGGGTTTGAACATAAGTGAAGAATTTTGGGGTAAATTATTAGATGAACCTACGAGTTATTGATGAACGTATACATTTTTTTTGTAGTAAATTTGTTGCCTATTGTGTGATAAAAGGTAATAGTGGGCTATGTAAAGGCTACACCCTGCGGGTCGAGTTGTTGGAGACTTGTGGTACTACCATTAGCTAGGAAGGTACCAAAGGTATGTAAAGCTAAAACCTTCTCCGCCGTTAAGGCACAACCTTAATTAGTCACTTGTTTCTCCTAAAAGAGTCAATATAGTTTACTTGATATATGTGAATACGTCCTTCACTTTCTATATGACGAAATGTCTAATATGGTAAAAATATCTATATTCTCGTCCCACTTAAACTTTCTTGTCTTCACGTCTTACGTCTATTTATTGAAGTCACAAACTGTTATACAAATATTATACTTGAGAGGAAAAATGATTTTATCGTAATTTACTTGTCATAGGCCTTGAAGGCATCACTTGATAAAATCTACCCTTATCGAGGGGAGGGTATTCATAGGTTTTACATGACACACATGCGCGATGTGATTCTGGTCACAGGATTGAGACCAGACCATTATAGTGAGCCTAAAGATTGTGGTGTACCCGCCCTTGTGGCATCATTTGCATTTGGAGTCAGCTGGAATGTCATGCACTGGTTCCCTGACTCGAGCCAATATATGGCGCATTTGGCCTGCGGGCAAGACCCTCATATGCGAGCTCAGAACGGGAGCACCTTGTGTCAAACCTCGATTAAAATTATGTGTATGAAATCATAATCATAAGTATTTAAGCAACACATGGCATACATTAACATAGATCGCCTTTGGTAGGCTATCATATGATCATTTGTATTAAAAATTGCCACAGGACACCACCTAGGCAAACTATTAGGTGATCTGAAATAACTAACAAGGTATAACACATTACATGTTAAGCTAATAAAGTTATTCCTGAGTTTAATTTCATATTGAAGTTTCTGATTGTCTATCCATAGTTGTTCATCATTAGCACTTTGGAGTATGATATGCTAATTAGACTAGTATATAGGTTACAGTTCAATATTGTATATTTGTTACTTGTATGCTCATAAGTCTTTCATTTTGAAATCTGATTCATATGATCATCCGTACGTGCCTACCTATTATTTTGTCTGCTTTACGTACCAGTACATGTTTTATATGTACTGACGTCCCTATGTTCGGGGGCACTGCATTTTGTAAATGCAGTACCAGGTTTACAGGCTAGCAAACTTCCATGTTAGGAACCCGTTACATATTTAGCAAAGCAGTTGGTGAACTCCTTTCTCTTCTGGAGCAAATGGATGTCAAGTACTCTTTATTCATACTTAATAGTTATAATTTGAGTATGTCGATGCCCTGCTCGATCATACGTCATTGTATAGCTACAAATTCTATTAGAGGCTTCATGGACAGTGTAAAATTATCATGTGTAGTAATAGTCTTAGTTTTTTATGTGTAGATGTACAATATTGTTTATGTATAGTCCTTTAATATAGTCTTATGAATAGTAATTTCTCTCCACTTAGTACATGTCAATTGTATAACATGTGCTCATTGGGTTCTTGTCCGGCCCTCTTGGCTCGGGGCATGACAAAATGGTTGGAAGTTAAAAGAGAGAGGGTAGCAAATATTTTTTATATTTTAAATAAAAATAATTTTAAGTGAGAGTTGGGTGTGAATAGGAATTTTCTTCCTATTTTTGTGCAAAATAGACGTATGGCTATTATATGCCAATTCTTTTTAGGCTTTTATTTGTTAAATATTTATTTGGCGCCACTTTAATCTAAGAGTTGTATATATGTGTCAATTCCTCTAAAAAATAGACAAAAGTTTGGGGAGGACCAAAAGTGCACCAATATTGCGAACATGAAGACTATTAGTGCTCCATGTGAAAATTTAAGGATTATTTTGAGTCTTAACCCAAGAATAAGGGACTATTTTGGACTTTTTCTCAAGGATTTATCATTGTGCTCTGATTAATTGCAATAATTTGTTGAGATTTCTGGTAGGGTGTAAGGTATTGATGATCCGCTGAGTAATAAACCCAACTCTCAACAAAATGTGGAGGCTAAGCGAATCCATTTTGGGGGAAAATGAAGAGCAACAAGATAATCTGTTTGGTGACCAAGAAGCCCTCTGCTCTGTTTCCCCTTTACAGGTACTGTTTTTATGGACAAGATCCAATTTTTTTTCCCTAAAACCCAAGTTGATGATTTATGGTGGTTTTTTGGATTTTGATTGAGCAGAGAGTTTATGGTTTCGCGGCTTGTCTGCTCGCCGGCTTTATTTGTATGTTCCTGGTATGACCACTTATTCAGTTACTGTAATCATTCTACTGCTTTTTTTAGTGACAAATTCTTCAGCTGATTGTTGTTTTTCCCTTTATTTTACTTTTTGCCTGCAGTCAATGATTGTGTTCATCAAGCCCATCAAATTTGCCTTGTTATTTACTTTTGGCAACATGTTGGCCATTGGAAGGTATGCCACAAATTGCCTGGGTATAGAAATATGAATTGTTGGAACTAATTAACCATGCAGTTGGTTGTTGCCATTTTAAAATTGTTAAAGATTCGGTTTTACTTCTACTCTGCATTGTGAAAAATGAATTCTCGCGGGATATATTGTTTTGAAGGAATCAAAATGAAGTGAAGGTAAGACGAAGAAGTTCATTTTAAAGTCAAAATATGACCCCTTTCTCCATTTTCTTACATTTCCCTTTATTTCCTCTCATTTCTTATTCTAGCCAATTTATCCCTATGTCTGGTTGCTAGAAGGTTGGGCTTAGAAATAGAAATTTGTCTCTCAAACCAATACTAGGAAATTGCTTTTGCATGGAGTTGCTCAAAATTTTCCAATTCTTCAAGTATAACTAGTTTTTTAGTATCTGGGGTAGATTTATGTTGTTGTATGTAAGCCATGCGTTTGAATTTCATTCATCTTACAGTTTATTGTGTTTTGAACTTGGATATTCTCATTGCAGCACAGCTTTTCTCATTGGACCTATGCAACAAGTTTCAATGATGATGGATCCAGTTCGTGCCTATGCCACATCCATGTATGTGGGATGTGTTGTTTTAGCTCTCATTTGTGCTCTCTGGGTAAGTGTCTTTTATATACGATGGATTATCTATTAGAGTGATCCTCTTCCTAAATAATAGTGCTAAATTAGTAACATAAGATGGATTATATATTAGAGTTCACTTCCTTTGATATACTAGGAAAGTCCAGTACTCTTTTCTTTAATTTGCACTCATCCTTTTTGGGCATGTCACAAATCAGCTGCTCTCCTTCTTTTTGAAGGAAGACAATGCAATAATTCATACACTGCAGTAGAGATATCTTCTTCCTTGCCTAGTCTCCTTTCCAAGGTGAAGGTCATCATGTAGGAGTTCCTTCTTTCTACGAGGAAGTTGTAGTTATAGGTAAATAAATGTAGTGTTGTTAAAAATCCAATGCAAGGAAAAATTCATTTTGCGTCCCAATACCCTTTTTTCTTAGATAGATAAGAGATCAACTAATCTAATGGTTATCCCTCCTCTCATTTCTGCTTGAGAGAAGATATCTAGAAAGTAGAAAGATATTATTATTATCATTATCATTATTATTATTTTTATTTTTTTTAATTTTTTTTTTATTATTATTATTAGGGAAAAGGGTCAAAAATGCCCTTGGTCCAAAAATGCCCTTGGTGTCAATACTTTGGTCCAAAAATACCCTTATTGTTATTTTAATGGATCAAAAATGCCCATATTCCAAATAAATATATTATTTATTTTCTTTTTAACACATTCTTTTTCTAATAATATTTTTTTTAAATTAGCAAATGTTTATCCTTCTTCAATTCAAAAAAAATAAAAAATAAAAAATTTCTTATTTTATTATAATTACTTTTTATCGTTATATAAATAAAATTAATGATGGATATAGTATGATCTTATATATATGACATATATTATCGGTTGAAAGGATACATGAAGTTATTTTATTTTATTTGATAAAGTGAGATTAAGAAGAAAAAAGTTATTTCCTACATTTTTATTTGTTAAAGTGATTTTAAAAGAAGAAAAACAAGTATAGGATTTTTAAATAATATTTTAATTAGGAAGAAGATGTGTTCAAAAAGAAAATAAATAATATATTTATTCGAAAAAGGACATTTTTGACCCATTTAGTAACTATAGGGGCATTTCTGGACCAAAATATTGACTACAAGAGCATTTTTAAACCAAAGTATTGACACCAAGGGCATTTTTGAACCAAATTACAAACTGAGGGCATTTTTGTTCCTTTCACATAGTTTAAGGGCATTTTTTACCCTTTTCCCTTTTTATTATTATTTATGGCCAGTTTGACAAGAAACCCTCTCTTGATATGAGAGGAAGATGACTGACTTAGCGAGATAAATTTTGCTTAATAGTAGTTTTAAGGTGTCGATGTTGAAAATTTTATCCTAAAAGCGTATTATTTTCTTGCTATGTGAGCAAAACATTGATGTCCCTTTTACTGTCCTTGTTGCTGCTTCACATGGTCCAAGTATCAAAGATATATGTCACTATTCACTCTACCTTGTTATGTTACGTGCACTGATCATAGTTATCTGAAGTACAATCTTTCTTCTGTTTATTGTTTACATATTTCTGCAGATCCACAGTAAGATTCTGACACTACTTGCAATCATATGCGAGATGTGTGCCCTTATCTGGTCAGTTGCTTAACTCCTTATCTATCTAGCATAGTTTTTCTTGCATATGCTGTTTTCTACAATCTACGTCATTTTTAACCTTATAAGTTACATTTTAGCCCAAAAGTAGGAAAGGAGATGACAGGATTCTAGTGTAAGGATAAAGCTATGTGTTTCCATCTTAAATATAAAGTTGAAATTCAAATTTAATTGCACAAATTACAATAAGGAATTAAGGGGAAAATGTATTAACAAATGTCTTCTTTGTGGTTTATAGACCTTTCTTGGTTGCTTGCCGATCAAAGCTGGGTCAAAAGTATCATTAAAAACTTGATTGTTCTTTAAGGATATCTCAGCATGGTCATAGTAGTACATGAGGTATGCGAAGGCATTCATCAATTAATGCAAAGATAGTACTCAGATCTGCTCATCCACTCCGTTGAAGTTACATCACCACTTTCACTTATTAGTATACTTGATTTTATTGTTTCAATCATTTTATACATGTTCTTTCAGCAACTTTTTTTGGTGCCTAAACCTGCCATACGTATGTCATGTCGACCTGAAATTAGTTATTACTAGAAAGTGCTAAAAAGGGTCTCCATCTGTGATTTCTTGGCACCCGTAGGTTGGATGGTTTTATGCTGAAATCGGTAAAAGAATAGAGATAAGGGGGTTGGTATATTAGGAACACTTATATGTCAAAGGGAGGGCGTGGGTGGGTTTCTTTCGCTGTTTGAATGTTTGAGGCAGTCCAGGCCACCGGATTGAGGATGAATGGGAAACTGGAGATATGGATAGTTAAATTGCTGCTTAACAATGTTGAGATTCCATGATCAGGTTTTCTTAGTACATGCTAGTAAATCTTAAGTATTCAGATTGATGAGTTAATTTTCAACTTCAGCTTTCAACTCGTTGAAGCTTGAGGTATTCTCAGTAATTTTGTAAGGAATGTTCAGACTCTGACTTATCCCAAAAAAAAAAAGTATCTCGAAAATCTAGTTAGTTCATTATGTTCATGCCACTATATTTGGAAAACAAAAACTACTCTCATCATTTTGTCAGTTTTCCTCGCCTAACAACCGAACTTAGCTTCAAAGCTTGAACTAAAGACTTTAGAAGCTAATTTATGCGTAGGCAGCATTGCATCGTCTTTTGTACCATTTTAGAGAGAATTTGAGTTAAGAGACTAGTCCAAAATAAGGAAGTAACCAATCTTTCTGTGTGGAAGGCGGCGAAGAGATGGTAAGGCTTTGAAGCTAGTACATTAGAAAGGGTGAGAAAGGAATTGCTTCTATTAACTTTAACGAGTGTCTCTCTTGTCTGGCTCGATGTGAAAGAGGTAGGGTGGTAGATGGGCAAAAGCGCAACGCCCACCTGCAATTTGTGCAAAACTGAAAGCTTAACGCAACTGACATAGGTTATCAAGCAGCAATGAGAGCCGATGTTCTGTTTCCACCTAGTGGCGAATTAGACCAACAAAGAAAGCAACCCTAGTTTTTAAGGACTACCTACTCCCCCTTTTATCAGATTTTAGTGTGCTAATAGTCGTCGTTATTCTCCGCTAACCAGTTTATCTGTAGTTTGCGATCATGCTTTATTCTCTTTTTACAACAACAAATCTAGTGTAATCCCACAAGTGGGGTTTGTGGAGGGTAGTGTGTACGCAAACCTTAAGGTTGTTTTTGATAGACCCTCGTCTGAAGTAAAGCATATCAAAGCAGGTTTGAAAAGGAAATACAATAGTAAAAGAATACAAAAATGAATGTCACTATGCCTAAAATAATGTAGAAGATAATGGTATCAACAACAAGTAATACAATAACTTAAATGAAGGAAACAACAAGTAAAAATAAAATCAAAGAATAAGATATATAGAGAGTAATAATACCAACATTGATAAGGAAACTAAACAACACTTGACTATCCACTAACCCTCTATCCTAATTCTCGACCTATATATCCTCCTATTTAGGGTCATGTCCTTGGTAAGTTGCAGGTGTGTTATGTCTTGTTTAATCAGCTCTCCCCTATACTCTTTCAACTAACTCTACCTCTCTTCAGACCCACTATATCCAACATCTCACAACTCCTCATTGGAGCATCTCATCTTCACATGCCCAAATCATTTCTGCCTCGCTTCCTTTATCTTGCCCACCACAAAGGTCACTCCCACCTCGTCCAGAATATCTTAGTTCCTAATCCTATCTCTTCCTATATGCCACATATCCATCTCAACATCCTCATTTCCACTACTTTCATCTTCTAGATGTGCGAGGTTTTGAACGGCCAACACTTCTCTTCATACAACATAGCTGGTCTAACCACCACTTTATAAAACTTCTTTATAAAAAAAAAACCACTTTATAAAACTTACTTTTTAAGTCTTGGTGGCACATCTTTATCACAAAAGACATCGGATGCGAGCCTCCATGTCATCCACCTCGCTCTAATACGATGTGTAACATCATCGTCGATCTCTCCATTTCCTTGGATTATTGACCCAAGGTACTTGAAACTTCCTCTCTTGGAAATGACTTGCGTATGAATCCTCACTTCCACATCTGTCTCGTGAGTTACGTCACTAAACTTTTACTCCAAGGACTTTGTCTTAGTCCTGCTCAACCTGAACCCTTCTCAACTTGGAAAGAAAGAAGACATGTGAAGCTTTAGTTTGTTACCAGATAGAGCTACTGCCTTTTGATTTTGTTTTATTTCAGTTAAACTCCGGATCGGTTTCTCCTACTTGCCATTTCATCTTTATCCAAAATCACCATTAGCAGGCATAATTAAAACAGTCCCAGCATAGAATTGATAAGTACAAGGGTTGAATCAGCTAATTTTGGTAGTTTAAACTTACTTACCCACTATATTCTACCACTGGTGGCCAAACCCAACTTGTAGTGAAGCTGCTTCAACCAGAGAATGAACAAATTCTTTTTTCCACCCCATCTCATATGCGTCCAGTACACTGGCACCCATTTCTCATACCGGCCCATCGCTCCTCTTCCTCTGCTCACACGTCTGTATACGGTATACTCCACTTGATTTTGTAGGTCCTACTTAAGACAAAAGTGGTGTTAGCTTGCTAGGTGATTCTTATACACTTGATAGAAAGTGATCTTGAAGAGGAAATTTTTTCTTGTTAACAGATATATGCACTTTATACATTTTCTGAAAATTAAAGAAACTAAGAATTGAGAAAAGAATTGTTCAGAAAATGATTTGCTTGAAACTTCTCATCAACCGATCAGAGTTATCCTTACTATTTTGCTATATTGTCTGATTTTCAGGTACAGTTTAAGTTATATTCCTTTTGCCCGTAGAATGGTTTCAAATGTCACAATCCGCCTTTTTGACACTGAAATCTAGTGGATTCTATGCTGAAGCAACTGACTCCAGTATATTTTTGAGTGCTGGACTCTAGTCTACTCAACTTGGAAGAGGTGCTTCCCTGCCGATTATTTTGAAGAGATTGATAATTCTTTTTGTTTTTCATCTGATGACAGACAGAACTCCACTTTTCAATCAGGTGTGAATGAATTCGTTTGGACTGTTAACTTTTATGCTGACATAGGTTGTACCCTCTGGTTACTTTTCATTTCGGAAAGTTATGGTTGCTTTCTTCTTGTGCTGCCCTGCTCACCTCATAGTTGCCCCATGCCATGATTGACAAATGATTTCATCCCTCGCCCTCACACAACAAATTTAAAATCATTGCTGAATCAAATCACACTCTTGATGTATATCTGTTCTACTTTGTTCTGTTGTCTTTCAACTGTTTTGTTATGTTTTGCATTATGAACAAATACGTCTCTTCTTTCTGATATATAATTGCTTATATTTTTGGAAACTATATCGGGAATGACTGGATGATAAAAAAGGCCATGTTATTGTTTCTTAGTTGTTCGCTTCTAAGATTTAGGAGGATGCTGAAATGATTATTCACCTTTACTTATACCCATCTGTACACTAGTTCATGTTTTCATGTGAATCCTTAGAGTCAATATCACAATGCACCTATACACGAAGATGGAAAAAATGCCTTTCTTTTCTAACCATGCTTTAGAGTTTAGTGCTTTGGCTTCTTCCATAATGGTGTGTGTCAATCTAAACACCAGAGAATTAGTAAGCTTCATGCCAATGTGATAATCTTCATTGACCTTTTGCATGTGGAATTGAAGTCTTGAATAATATATTAAGAAGAGTAAATGTGGATGAGGATTTGTGTAGTTTTTGAAGTGTATTAGAACTTTTTATCTGAAGATCGTGGATAATTTTTAGACAATACAAAAGGAAAAAGAGAACAAGCATTTCAAGATAATATTTGTTGCCCGAATATTGACTTACGTAGTTGGTGGAGTGTCAATTTCACATATAATATCCACTGTAGACAGTCACAAATTTAGTGAGTAAAGTTTAGTTACTTTATGGCGAAAGATAGTTTTGTGACTTTTTATGCCACATTGTCGACAGGAAGTTCCAGTCTTTCCTTGAGATTCAGATGATAAGTTTTCTGTCGTTTCAGCTAATGATGTTGTTTATGTTCCGAATATCTGGTCATTTCTCCCACGCCCTCGCCTTTTCTATTATTTTTTTCGGAAAAAATAGAATTGAAATAAATAGCTAGGTGTTTTAACGAGGAGGATAAGATCTACAAAATGTACTCTAATTTGATCTTGCTTTCACCTTCCTGCTTCCTCACACATTAAAAAATGACGGCCTAGTGCATCAAGCATTCATACAGGGTTCAGGGAAGGGCCTTCTTACCTCAAGACAGTCTACCTGACACAAATATTAATGGCTTGGCTGATTTCACACTTACGTCACATGTACTTAAAATAGGATCCCTGTTTACACATCCTGAACCACAAATTAAAGGGTTTTAATCATCATATAAAACTATGGTGGCTGTGCATGCGTCTAATTTCCGAAACTTACGTAGCAAGCAGTACTAAATGGTCCATCCCAGACCCCATATGATTAATGGCTAATGTTTCCTCATGCCCCACTCACGGGCGAATTTATAGTCTTGCTTATGATTCACGCTGAATCCACGGTCTTTGTGCTAAATTAGGTATTTTTAGTACATATTTCCTAAAATTGTTCTATATTATCTGCTCGCACCCATGTTCTAAAAATGTAAAATGGTGCACTTGGTTGAATGTTGAGTCATTTATCCAAAGAAATATGAATCAATCCTCACTTAGTAGTTAGTATATACCTACTTTTTTCTCCTTATTTAGTGGTGCACCCACTCCTAATTTACAGTACTGGGGTTGCTTCAAAAGTTAGCAAAGCTAGTGATAGTTTTCAGTTATTGAAAAATTCATCTTTTCTTTTTCCTGAAATTTAACTATTGGAGTCATATCAAATCCGTAAGTAGTAGGAAATATGTATGTACGTATACGACAGAGGTGTATATAACCTTTCCTATCAAATTGGTTTTGTAACCCTTTACAAATTTGTTTTTGGTTTTATACTTTTTTGTTACTAAATTATCTTAATTTTACATGTAAGACATGAAAATGCACTCTAAGGGTGTGGCTTAGTGGGGTTCAAAACTCAGTGGAGACAAAAAAAATATTAGGTGATTCTTCTCATCTATTTTAGCTTTGGTGGATAGAGTTTTACCTGGTTGTGTTTGCACGATTATCATCTTTCTTTTCAAATTTAAAGGGTCATAATCAAAATGAGCGCTACGCAATTTGTTTGCTACATCTCATCCATATAACCTGCAAAAACACCCAATGCCATTCTGCTTCCTCCCCAAATACATCACTCACATTTTGTACTTTTGGGTATGTATATATATGTAAAATTTGTTGGTATTATATATGACTAGGTCTTTTATCAAACAAATTAACGTGCAAGTAGAGTAGAGAGAGGTAGCATAGTATCCGAAAAAAGAAAGAATATTTGCAACTCGATTATACTTATAAAAGAAAATTTAGCAATTTTGTCCGTTCGCCGCATCTTGACACGATTTGCCATCATGCAATATATATTAATTTGTGGATCAATTATAATTAGGCCATGGACAATGTAGATTGTAGAGTGTGCGAATTTAGTCGAATTCAGTAACTTTAGTCCAAATTTTGTATTTTTTTAAGAAATCGTATTATCTAGTATAGAATACAATAACTTAAAAGAGTTAGAATCTCAAACCCTAGTTTCAAATTAGCCTGATATTTAAGTGGAGAAGGATAAACGAAACGGGTCCATTATCCCTGAATTTTGAATGCTGCCATTCATAAATCTAAAAGTACAGTCAGAAAATTTTGTTCATATACTTCCAAAGCTACAAGAGTTTTTTCAATTTTAACCCATGATTCATATTTCATCACATTATAAGTTTATATTGTTCAATTTATTATTATTGTTACATTCAGGGAAGTGACAATAATTTGCCAGTTAAGGACAGTGATCATTTAACTGCTACCAACTACTACTATTCATAATTTTAATTATTGCTAGTGTCTCACTTTTATTTTATTTGAATTGATTTGTTTAATTTATTGTATATTCTATGGCTTTGCCGCCACTGGAAATGATTAGTTGTATAAATATCCATATTTTATTTCTGTTTGAATAATATATTAATCAAAGTCTTCTTGTTTATTTATTATAAAGTACTCACATAAATTTAAAAATCTTTTGAGTATAGTAATTAAATTATACCTTTTTTTATGGATTTGTATTCTTTTTTATTTTGATGAATTATTCATTTTGGATCTTGACAGTGACGCTGACGCCGTTAAGATGCTTCCACATTTTTTTTATTCCTAGTTGTTTGTTGTTAGTAAAAAGATAAGTTAAGAATTCACGTGAGAGGTAACTTAGAAAATATCCTTCAAATAAAAATTGAAAGATAAAAATAAGATCAATAAAGAATTGTCTTGTTTGTTGATAGTAAAAAGTAAAAATTTATCTGCCCACTCGATATTTCTATCATAATACATAACATTTACACTTTTATTGCTATGTATAGTTAATTAATACACATCCAGAAGCACGCGAGTGTGAGGGGGAAAAGACTTGGACAATCGTTGTAAGTTATAGTTAATTAATACACTGCAACTGTTCAAGGTGTTGTAGCATTACATAAAACACCCCAGTTTAGTTTTTGCTATATGACAAACTCGATGCTACACAAGCTGCGAATGTTTACAAAAAGAGTTAAATTTACCATCATGTACAAAACAAAATTCAAGAGCAATCTTGCCAGCTTCATGATGATCATGCACAATTTTCAAAATGTTTTGAAATAAATAAGCCATGTCAAGATAACGGTCTTAGTGTTCAGAAAAATTAGTAGAGGGATAAAACGGTTGTGGGCTATAAAAGCTCACTCAACCTACTCAGCCAATATTGTGTTTGATCCTTGGCCTCCTTGATGTCCTGCTGAACTTTTTCACCCAGTATTTCAAATGCTTTGACAGACCTTTGCACCTCTCCTTCTCGGCTTTGGGCCTCTCGCAAGCGCCTTTCAGCCTTTTTGAGCCGTTTCTCTGCTGCTAAGACCTCCCTGTTCCTTTCTACCAAGTCCTTTTTAGCTGCTTTAGAGACAAGCATGGTAGTCTCTCTTAACGCCATCAGAAAGGAAGACTTTTTCTCCATATCCTCCTCTTCAGAAATCTCATCCAGATACTGCTGCAGCCAAGTTACATCAAGCTTGGCATCCACAGCATCAGAGACTACAGATCTCATAGCTTTAATGGAAGAAATACTAAAATCACCGGTTTTCAGCCGCCTGACAACATCACTAACAACATCAAGCAGGGAAGCTCTGGCAGCCAGTGATTTACATTGACAGTTGACTGTAATGTCACCATACTTGGCAAAAATGGCAGCAAGTATAGGAGCACTGCTCACTTTTACTTTATAGCCACGCACATCCACCAGCTCACTGGATACATCACCATCTTCAGGCGACATCTTTATAGTTGTTGTCAAACTCCTTGGATTTTCGTCTACTCCTGATTCCGAAGCTTCAACCTTGATCCCTTTATTTTGGTGCACTTCTTTTGGAGTTAAATTATGCTGCATGGTCCTTCATAAAAAAAAATACTTCGTTTAGCTCGAATTCCATTTATTATCATGCAAAGGGGGTCTAAATGCGATAAAAATAACTTACATTGTCGTAGTCATCGGATCATCAGTTGCTTTCCCCTGCCAAAATTTCGAGCATAGACAGGTGTTATGAAGTAAATACTAAGATTAAGTTTTTCAAAGTTTTATCACTTTGCCATGCATGCTTCCTAGGTTCACTTTGTACTAAACTTCTGCTGCAGTTTGCCATTCACAATGACACTCAGAACACTTTTAGAGACCAACATGGTTGTCATGCAGGGTGAAAAGGACTAATTTAGCAGGCAAAATAAATTCACGTGAACGTGAATCTTCACTTATAACTTCTCTTTTGAAAGTTTTAATTACAAGGAAGGGCTATTTCGTTCTTTCAGAAGTCATGTGATTGGATCTTAGTGCTTAGAGATGGCAAAGTGTAATGTTTAGTTAGAAGGAGATGACAACATACAACGTAGCAGAACTTAGATGACAGTGTGAAAAACCCTCTGAAATAAGATGACTACAAAAGAGAAGAGAAAGAGTCAAGGATTAGTGTACCGGACTACAATTGAAGTGGCACCAACTTACACTATATAACTTTGTTTTGCTGCATGCGTTCTTCTTGCTTTCAGTACCAGGAGTTAGCAACGGCACATCATTATCAACATTCAAAGCCTGCTCAAAAAATTGACATTAAGAATGCAGAGAATATAGGTCTCATAAAATGAAACACATTTCAGTCCATGGAGAATTGTTTTAACTGATGCAAGTTCTACACAAAACAATAACAACTCCGTAAAATAAGTGAAATAGGATATACCAGCAGTTCTTTAGTAAATCTTAAACCAGGATAACATAAAATAGGTGAGATATACTTTCATTAAATGAAGATGCTCAGCAGAAGCAAGGAGAAAGATACTATCCATTAAAAGTATATAACAAAAACAAGAACCGCAGAAAAGCGCCAAACTCTATTGGGGCTTAAAGCGCAAAGCAGAATTAAAGCGCAAGCGGCAAGCCAAAGATGTGTAGCTCATAGGCAGAAAGCTTCCACACAAGTACTCTCACCTTCTTTTTTTTCCTTGTATGGCGATATGAATCAATAATGCAACCAAGGCGCCTGCACATTAACAGCTTATGTAATATTTATCAACCACTAAAATTGGTTCACATAGATATTTGAGAAAGCAAAAGGTTCGAAGTACAACATAAAATTTATTAACTTTCAAATGTGACATAGTATCTTATCCTAAAGGTCATAAGAGAACATAGTACTTCTAGTGACTTTATTTTTGCATTAGCATAAGTGTCCCAGTAGTCCTGCTGATGCCTTATAAAGATTTACAGAAACCATCTGCACCACTGTACAATTAACATGAAATGCAATCAGTAAACATATTGAACACCCATCAAAATTTCATTGACACTCTTATTTTACTAGGTTTTATTTCAGAAGTTCATCAATATTTTAAAAAGGAAAAAAAAATTCAGTACAAACATAACACTATTTTGTTGATTTATTGTTCACATACATCAGTGCTCGACTTTTAGTTTTTGTTTTTCCTTTTAGCATTTACATTTAGAATAAACTCTAAAAAAGTGTCTTATATTTTGTTTACATCCCAAATATACTAAAAGGAATCGCCTATCAACATAAATGCTAGAAAAAAACTGTAAATATCTGGAAAATGAAGTACAACTTCATGCCTGTTTTCTTCAAAAAAAATGAGGGAGGCTTGTTTATAAGTAATTATGTTAACAGATTAAATAAGGCAGGAGACGAAAAGGAAGGTTTTAATCCCCACCTTTGCAAGAAGATTTTGCATAATATCTGATTGGATACGAGTATCACTTTTCTGATGCATACATATAACAAACTTCCAACTATAGGTGAAGACAGATGTGTAAGGGTAGCTTCTCTGAAGATACGGACACCAAATAATACAGCAACAGAAGCAAAGTAGAGAAATAGGGAATGCAAAAGAGTTAAAGTTTGGACACCAAATCTATTGAGAAGTTTTACTAAAGGCAAAAAAAGGGTGACATTTTCAGCGAGAGACTTGTAGGTATATATATGTGTATGTGAGAGAACAAGATTAAAATTGGATAGTTGAGTTAGATTCGATGCACCAAAATAAAAATTAAAGAACACAAAATAAGCACCACACAGGAAAAGCTAAATGAAGGTGGTTGACAAGAGGGGTTGCTCGGATGGTAAGCACCCTCCACCTCCAACCCAGAGGTTGTGGGTTCAAGTCACCAAGGGAGCAAAAATGGTAGGAACTCCGAACTCCAAACTCCTAGGGATGCTAAAAAAAAGAAAAAAAGAAGGTGATTCATCTATAGCATCTAAAGCTATCCAGCATGTCACAATGATCTAAGTTCTATTCTGATGCTAATATTTAGCTCTCACGCAGCATTCCAAATCATCAAATTACTTGCGATGAATGAGAAATCAGGTAAATGAAGCTTACATGTCAGACAAATCACTTGGACCAGGAACAATCTCGTGTATCTGAAATACATCCATCCAATAAGTCATGCAAATAAAGACAAGTACAGAACAGACAAGTAGAGAAGAGAAGGGAAAAGAAAAGCCTGGCAGGAAACCCACAGGATCTGATGCATTGTCATTGTCAACTAGTTCCCAGCGTTCCTTTGTAAGATTAAGCATTTCTTGATCGCCATCTCCATAGATCACCTTAGAATATCATGAAAAACATAAATGATGAAACATTACCAAGACTTAGAAAATTGCTTGACAAATTAACTTCAATTTAGATTCTGACAACCTGTGAAACTGTAGACTGATACCAGCCTATTAGCATATGAGGAGCATCAACCAGCATTTAAGGGAGTACGAATGTATGATTACAATTTACATAAAGCAGTTGAACTCAATTAATATACAAGAAAAATATAATGTTTATATAGCCATTCTAAATCTTTACCGTGTGCTTCTTCTCTGAATGGTCAAAATAAGTGACAAGTCCTTCATAGAACCTACAGAATGTGAATGCTACGTGATTTGACATTTGAACTAAAAAATGAACTTCATTAGAACGAAAAAAACAATCTGTCAAAATTCTAAAACAAAAAGGGATAATAAGTAGTTCAATGCTCAAAAGTCTGCCTGTATGGACCTAAGAATATTTTTGGAAAAAAAAAGAAGAAGAAAGTAAACACCAAATCTTTTTGGGCAGATACTACCAAATCTCTAATATGATGCAATGATAAAACCAAGCACCAACAAGATACATCTGCTTAACGATGTCCTTTAACTTATTTTACCTTAAGAAAGGCCCCTCTATTGGTTGAACATCAGATTTGAAACATAAATTCCCATTTTTTTTTCTTCGATCAAGATATATATCCCCATATTAAAAACCTTTTCTTTTCAGGGGAAAAAAGAAAAGAACCCCCATTTTCTATTTAAGGCATAGAGAATCAGCTGCACCATTATCTTTCTCAAATATAACCTATAATGTTAGGCCCTCATAAATCTCTGTTTTTGAGAATGTGAGCATTCAATGAGTGGAATTAAGCTTGAAAATGGAACCCAGACATCACTACTTGTATAGTTCGACTCATCAGATCTACCTTTTTCAGCTTTTAGTCAAACATTGTTAACATGCAAATGTACCAGCTCCCCCTTCTCAACGACAAGCCATCAACCCAGAGTTTCATGCCAAGAGTTAAGATGCCCTTGAGTCATTATTATGGCTGGACTACAAAAAGTACCTGTATTTAATTTTTATAGCAAGACACTTTAAGATTATAGTTGACCATACTATACCCTCTTCTTTGCCCCGTCCAGTTAATCGGGGTTCCAATATAAGCCAGTATCGTTTTCATGATTTAAACAGAGCTCAGTATTTCTTTATACAATATTCTAGTTACTACTACCTACCATTGACAAATTGCTTACCTACTTCTGTAATTGACATCATAACTGAGGCTGATGCATATGCATTATTCATATTCAGAAATTTATGACAAAGCAATTCATTCAGAGTTATTCAGATGAAAAAAATGTGACTCACTCAGTGAAAGAGCAAGCAACACTTAAACTTTTAACAGGAATATCTGAAGCTTGGCTACATAATATACCCCCATCCACATCGGGTCCCCGATTCATTCTCAAAAAAAATATATACATATTCAGTGAAATCACATACACTTGATCCAGTGGCCACCAAACCCTTACTCTGCAGCCAACGAGCTCCTGGCCGTGCTCTCTGACAACCTTATCCGCAGAATCCTAAGGAAAAGATGATAGAGATGATCATAAGTCTAGAGAGCAAACACTGATACATTTAGAGACGAGGTGAAAGCATTGAAAAGTATGCACATCAGATTCCTTATTAGTCAAAAGTCTTTTCTCTTCAGTTACAACTGGTAACTTCTTTATAAATTTTCAAGACATCAGGACTGTATCACAGGTAGAGGACAGTCACATTGAAGATAGACAAAAAGAAAATATCCTCTACTCTTGAGTTAAATAAACAAAAGTAAAACTACTTTCAGCACATAAATAACCTCATTGGCAAATTTTATGGAACATTCATGTTAGTAATAGTAATAGGAATAGTATTTAGTGTCCTACTTAGAAAAGGATTATATTGTAGTGTCCTAGTTACAAAAGGAGTTTATTGTAGTGTCTATAAATAAGGGCTCTATGTAATAATGTAGTTACAACAATTCAATAATATTCTTCTCTTATATTTCTCACATGGTAACTGAGCCTCTACAATCTTGGTAAATAATAAAAGAGCTTCCGCTGCCGGCGGGCGGCTATTACCCATATATTCAGCCCGTATGGCCAATGATTATGTTAGCAAAAGTTGTAGCATTGTGCCATCTTCATGGTGACTACTTTATCATATTTAATTTGTGTAGCACCGTGCCATCTTTCCGGTGACTACTTTTCCATATTTAATTTGTGTAGCACCGTGCCATCTTTCCGGTTACTACTTTTTCATAATTAATTTGTCTAGCACCATGCCATCATTCCGGTGACTACTTTCTCATATTTGATTTGTGTAGCGCCGTGCCATCATTCCGGTGACTACTTTTTCATATCCTATGTGTAGCACCGTGCAATCCTTCCGGTGACTATCTTTTTTTGCATATATGATTTGTGTAGCACCGTGTATCTCTCCAGACTACTTTTCATATTTAATTTGCGTAGTACCGTGAATTTTTCCGAAATATTTTCTCATATCTGAGTTACAGAGCACTGTGTGTCTTTTCAGTGACTCCTCAGATTTGATTTGCGTAGTTCCATTCATCTTTTCGGTGACTCCTCAAATCTAATTTGTGTAGGGTTGTGCCATCATTCCGACCCTACCCATATTATTTCTCTTTTTCAATAGGGCCAGGCCGTCAATATGACCTTTCCTATATAATTTCTATTTTCCAGTTGGGTCGTGCCATCATTCCGACCCTACCCATATAATTTTATTTTTAGATTATGACCACTTTCAACCATCAAATCTAATACTCCGGCGTATGAGCATGAGCATGTTCTGGTCAGCTTTTCGGTGACTTTCTTATTTAATATCGACTCGTCTATTGATTCCAACATGATCCATATGCTTTATACTAGATTTTGAGCACTTCCCGGCGAGCTCTGCATTGTGAAGAAGTCTATATGGAGCAACCACCTAATTTTGTTGCTCAAGGGAAGTTTAATAGCCTTGTATGTTGATCACTATTTCGTGAGAAGACCAAGCACATATGAGATTGGTTGACATTATGCATCAAATCCAGTATTTCATGAGAAGACTAAGCACATTGAGATTGACTATCAATTTTGTGAAGTCGTGTGATGAACTTGCAGATATCTCACCAAGCTTTTCATTTGTCCTCATATTAATTGTATTTGTAACAAGCTAGATACATATGATTTGTATGCACTAGCTTGAGGGGGAGTGTTAGTAATAGTAATAGGAATAGTATTTAGTGTCCTACTTAGAAAAGGATTATATTGTAGTGTCCTAGTTAGAAAAGGAGTCTATTGTAGTGTCTATAAATAGGGTCTCTATGTAATAATGTAGATACAACAATTCAATAATATTCTTTTCCTATATTTCTCACAATTCACTTTAGTGATCACTTGATAAAGGTTGTCTAATCTCACTAACTGTAAATTTACTCTAATTAATGATAATAAATGTTTACCTCTTCTTGTGATGGCGGGTTCTTCCTTTTACGTTGTTCTTTAGAGCTTTTGGGGAAGTTGCTTTGCTTGATGATTGAGACGGAACCCAATGCCTGCACCACTCAATTTTGTACATAATAAGCCCAAAACTAAGGGTAGAACAAACACTTTACTTGAATCCACATAATATTCCAAAACGAGTACATTCACTTTAGTAATCACTTACTGAAGGTTGTCTAATATCATTAACCATAAGCCAGCTCTATTAATGATAACAGATGTTTACCTCTTCTTGTGATGGCAAGTTCTTCCTTTTACGTTTTTCTTTAGAGGTTTTGGGGGAGTTTCTTTCTTTGGTGTTTGAGACAGAACCTAATGCCTACAGAGATCAATTTATGTACATAAAAAGTCCAAACTAAAGGGTATATTAAATACTTTACTTGAATCCACATGATATTCCAAAGCGAGTACATTCACTTTAGTAATCACTTACTGAAGGTTGTCTAATATCATTAACTATAAGCCAGCTCTAATTAAAGATAACAGATATTTACCTCTTCTTGTGATGGCAAGTTCTTCCTTTTACGTTGTTCTTTAGAGGTTTTGGGGGAGGTTCTTTCTTTGGTGTTTGAGACAGAACCTAATGCCTGCAGGGATCAATTTATGTACACAATAAGTCCAAACTAAGGGGTATATTAAAAACTTTACTTGAATCCACATAATATTCCAAAACAAGTACATTCATTTAGTAATCACCTACTGAAGGTTGTTTAATATCATTAACTATAAGCCAGCTCTAATTAATGAAAACAGATGTTTACCTCTTCTTGTGATGGCGAGTTCTTCCTTTTACGTTGTTCTTTAGAGGTTTTGGGGGAGTTTCTTTCTTTGGTGTTTGAGAAAGAACCTAATGACTGCAGAGATCAATTTATGTACATAATAAGTTCAAACTAAGGGGTAGATTAAATACTTTACTTGAATAGAAGTAACTTTCAAAATGAGAACATTCACTTTAGTGTTATCACTTCTTGAAGGTTGTCTAATATCATAAAATAAGCCAGCTCTAATTAACGATACTGTAATAAATGTTTACCTTTTCTTGTGATGGCGAATTCTTCCTTTTCCGTTGATCCTCAGAGGTTTTCGCAGAGTTGCTTTCTTTGGTGATTGAGATAACAAAGCCCAATGCCTGCACAATTCAATTTACGTATACATTAAGTCCAGAACTATTGTGGGTGGTGTAAAAAGAGGAAATAGGAGAGTTTTTGAAGGTGTAGAGTCGAGTTTCTCTCAGTTGAGAAGTAGTCTCCGTTCCCTTATTTTCCTTTGGCGTAATCAGAAAATTCCTTGTTGTATAGAGGATTGGATGGAGTGTAGAGAATCATAGTGTGTAAATTCTTTGCTTTTTGGTATATCTCTTGTATACGGCAAGTTTGGCCATATTTATGAATGAAAATACTTTTACTTGATCAAAAAAAAAATAGCCCAGGAGCAGAATAAATACAACAACATACCCAGTTAAATCCCACAAAGTGAGGTCTAGGGAGGGTAAAGTGTACACAGACCTTACCACTACCTCATGGAGGTAGAGAGGCTGTTACCAAAACGAATACACAACTTCCTAAACGACTTCAGCCAATTGGCGTTAACTGTTTAATTTACCTCAGCTCCTGATTCATCAACTGATAACCTCCGTCTTTTATCACGATATCTGGCTGGTATATTTTTCTTGTCGTCTTTTTCATGTTTCTCTTCTAATGCCTCCACAACAGCAAATTCTTCTGAAGCAACCGATGTAGGTTGTGAGACTTTCTTCTTGGTTATAGCTCCTGGTACATCTCTTGCTGAAATTGATTTGTCATTTTTCTCCTTTTGGTGTCTCTTTATAGAAGTCATTATTGGAGTCTTCTCCTCACCATACAATCCTTTGGAGATTGCACATTTAGGTGAACAACTACTTCTCTTTTTAGTATCTTTCCCACAACCCTTCAAGAGAATACGGGCTTTTGATCTCCTTTCTCCACTTACCCAAGCATGATCGTATCCTTCCTCTGGTTTATTCAAAAAATTAGGTTTCCAACCTCTTTTCTTTGAAGTCTGAGTAGCTTCTGGATCTACTGCTTTTTTGGCTGCTGCATCGATGAAACCCAAGTTTTCAGATCGCGAGGTGGTCCTTGAATCGGTACTTTTCTGCTGATTCATTGCATCTCCGTGTTCTGATTCCTTTAAAATTGTATCCGTCTCTAGAACGACATCATCGTCTTTATGCTTGGGATCATCTTTCCCTAGCAAAATAGGTGGTTGATCCAAGAACGGAGCAACTATGTCAGGTGCAGCATGTGGTGCAAGCTCTTCGGGAGCATTTTCCACCTGACAAGTGTGTATTAAAGGAAGAATTCACATCATTAATATAAATCCAGAACAAATATCACATATAATCTGTGAAGTTACCTTTACTTATCACCTTTAGATCAACAATTAATCAGCAAAACAAGAAGAGCCTCTGACTATCTCATAAAGGAGCTTAAGTTTTATCTTTCTCAAGCTAGTCTAAAAATGAGGACAGCTTGGTGGAAAACGTGTACGCATTCCTGAGTTTATAATAGTAAAAAGAACTTAAAGAGAAACATCACCTGAAAAGTTCTTGTTAACATCTTCAGATGAAGTAAATGTAACAATTGTATTCGTCGAGCCCTATTTATACCTATACTCTACCCAGTACATAATACATAGTTTTCAATGTGGGAAACTAGTATAATACTATAAACATGAACTATCTAACAAAAGTCAACTGTGAAGATAAGTAGGATGAGTTCAGCAGCCACTGGACAGAAGATGTAGGAGGGTTTCAACACCTAATCACAGCGTCAATGCTTTAAATTGAACAAGGAACATGGGATCAAAGTTATAAAAACTCAGTAGCTCATTGTGTAGTATCATGATCCATGATAAATACTCGCAGCTGATGCTACAGACTGCCTTCAAGGAATAAACAAGGAGTATCCAAGTCATCTTATTTGAATGGTCAAACATGTCATTATTTCCTTCATCAGAACTGTCACTGTTGACACCAAGGACTACATTTTTCTTTCCTCTTTTTTTTAATATTTAATTTCGTACTTCTTTCTTTTCTCACCACTTTTTCCGAATTTTATTAGATCTTCGTTTTTCCTGATCAACTGATTAAGCACTGATCCTAGACCTATTTCCTACATTTCAGCATTCCTTTTCCAAGGGTCACAACATATGTCAGTTTGCTATTACTCCTCATCTCCTATGAAACACCTAAGCTGAGAAATCAAAACATAACCAAGAAAAGAAGATAATACTGACAGAACACACAACTTGAAAGTCATAGCAACGATGGTCTACCACAAAATGAATGTTCATAAACATGCAATGTTTATTTTGTGGTAAGACCATCTTTGCTATGACTTTCAAGTTTGACATATATTGTGACCCTCGGAAAAGGAATGCTGAAATGTAGGAAATATGTCTAGGATCGGTGTTTAATCAGTTGTTCATGAAATACGGAAGATCTAATAATCTTAGAAAAAAGAGGTGGGGGTGGGAACTCCATTCTTTGTAAGTTAGAAAAGAGAAGGAGAAATGGAGAATCACACAACTAAACAATCATGTTTTTTACAAATAATTGCAGCAATTACTTTGATTATCAGATAGACCCACCGTAGTTTTACTTTCAAGTGCCTCAACCCAAATCAATTCAACAACTTCCGAGTAGTTGTTAATGGAAATGCCGAGGGACCTCACTGCTTTTGGAAGATATGGATGAAGTTTGACAGCACTTTCTTGAAGAACTCTCTCTCCCAACACATAGGAACGAGGTGAAACATTCTAAACCGAAAGAAGATGTTATTAAAAATAATGAGAAAGATAAATGAATAAAGCTTTAGAGGAAAAGCTATACCTGGTTTTCCTTCTTAACACTACTTATGAGGATGTTCAGAAGCTGCATTGGAATTTCTTCACTCTCTTTTATTATAATGCTCATTATTTCCTCGATGTCCATGAATACTTGATCAGGGTGGTCCGGCCTTAAAATGGGGCAAGAGACAAAACAGTTGTCAACCATTTCCCAGAAGAAAAAAATGGCATACTGAGGAACTGGTAGTCTTTGAACTTTATGAAGAAAAAAAGAATCCGGTAGACTTTGACATGCTATGTACCTTAGCATATAAGTTCATTTATGCGGCATTCAATATATGAAGGTACAACGGTGAATACTCTGCTAAAACTGTCATATACTCCTTCCATCCCATTGCTATAACAGTGTATGATTGGTACAAATTTTAACATGTATAATTGACTTACGAGTATTAGTGATAGTGGAAAAATATTTAATTAATAGTCAAAGAGTTAGTTTGATAAGAAAATATCATACTTATCAGATTTCGAATTTGGATAGTCAAACATTGAAGTTTTAGAAGTTGGATACTCGGCAGCCGGTTGTTGAGATCCCAGAAAAATTTGAGTGGACGGAAAGACTATATACTAAGGGAGGGAAGATAACAACATATCGACTCTCCTTAATATACACACATATTTTATATCTATTGTCTATACTTTGCATGCATGTAAGTGTTTCAACAATTTGGGGAAGATCATTAGGGATTTTTATTGGAAGGGTAAGAAGGGTAATAGGACCTTCACCTAGTAGAGTGGAAGAAGATTATGGTTCCCACATGGAGGGGGTAGGAATTAGGAGACGATCCACCTATAATACAACGCTTTTATGGTAAGTTGTGGAGATTTTCTCCGGATAAAAATGTGCATGCTTCATGGAGAATGGTTATATCGACTAAATATGGACTAGTATGGTGATTTAGTTTTCTGGTGAGTGGGGTAAATTCATTTGGAAGTGACTTATCTTCATCGTGAGACTGATTGAAGCTGCTGAAACTGCACCTAGTAGTTGATTGGTGCCAGAAATGAGACATAGTTTCTCCTAGTCCTCCTGGTCTTTCAACCTTTACTTCCTTTCCTTTATACTTTTCAAGTCTACCAATCTTTCTTTTAAGATCGAGAATCCATCTGGAACAACCCTTTGGCCAACTGCAACCTTTGAAACTTGGGGATGATGGGCCCGCTCCTCTACCCTTCTCCACTTAAATACTGGATTTAGTTCGCTAGGGGCAGGGCTCTAACTTGTGACATAAGACATAAGTCCCTCTATCGATGCCTATTGAGCTAATCCCTGGGGGCTTAACTCTACCTATCTGATCCACAACTACCAAAATCTCAACTTTCTTCATGTTACCAAAACAGCGAAGAGGAAAAGCAACACTATAAATCACTGTTGTTCTTTTCCACGTTTGCACTCCCATTTTACTAGCTCTACGTGTTCTGAACTGGGCATAATCAATTGATCACCTTCAAAGCCCAAATCAATTCGAAATAAAACAATTTGTATTCCAAAAAAAGGGCTCACTGAATTGCTTGTTCTCAGCTGGGACAATCTTTCAAGGACATGCAACTGCTGAGGCACCCATATAGAAGTTCTCCTAAGTCCAAAGACAGAAATTGACCAAGACAAAACTCTAAGCCAAGTAGCTAACTAAAATATACTGAACCACAAGATATCAGTAGTCGCAAGCAATTACTCATCTCATTCATGAATGTTCTGCTCTTTTAGGTTGACAGTAATGAAAATGAGGAAAAGGGAAAAGTAATACTTTAACTTGTGGCAAGGAAAGAGCATACATTATATTACCAGAGAAACAAATGAACAAGAAAAGATAAAATACCAGCAAAGTTACACCCGGTTCAATCCCTCTTTCCTTTAGAAAATTATGAATGAATCACATAATTGGATATATACCTTATACTATTCAGAAAATGTTGAAACATCTGAACAATCAACGCATCTAACTCGAGATCCCACATCAGCACGCACGTTCGGTACTTCGCAAGAACTTCAATAATTGAGACAGCCTTTGAATAACAGCGACCATCCAAGCAAGACAATTTCCCAAATGCCAACACTGCAAGCTCAAAAAAGTCCTGTCCGCCAATTGAGCAAGAAACCAACTGTGAGTATGTATAAATACTATTAATGCATCCAAGAAAACCATAGATGCATAACTACTACAGAATATGAACCATCAATTACAAAGCAAAACAACTTAGTTAGAAGAGAGACTGGAAACGAATCTGACTTCCAATTTGGGCAAAGAAGGTTGTATGAGTTGTACTTGCCGTAAGTCTGCTATCGTCATATGGTTGATCTGGAGCTGTAATTCTCATGATCTCACTAATGCAAGATGCAACTGACACCTTCACATCTATGTCAGGATGCCGTAGAAGTCCATCTGCAACTAGTGCTTCCATTGCAGGGCGAAAAGCATCCCGTGCCGATGCAGGGGGAACTTGCTTCACCATTGACAAAAGATGCTCTAAATTCTGAAATTTGCATACCATTAAAAAAATGTTTGAACCATGTCAAATACATCGGAAACGCTTCTCTGGATAATAAATGAAATCTAGATCATGAGATCTTGTAGAAAATAGAGAATAAATAAAGTTCTAATCTACGCCACAAGGTCAAACATCTCTCTCTCTCCACAGTTATATGTCCTTTCATCCATCAGGAACCCTGATTATGTCCTTAACACATCAAGAACATATATATATAATCCCATTACCAGGTTAAGTGAATAAGCAATGCCAAATGGAAATCATAATCTATGATAAAACTTAAGTTAAAGCACAAGAAGGGAAAGCTAGGCCAAGTTCCTTCAGAACAATAATGGTTCAAGATGGATCATGTTGACTGATCCTTCTTCCCTAGTTATGTGCAAGGAACATGTTAAGAATAGTAGATATCATAATCTAGGTCTAGCTACTAGGTTAGATAACAACTTTTGCCCTTACTAGATCAGAAAGTAATACCCAATGAACAAACAACAAAGCTCATGAGTAAAGAATCATTCAAAGTGGTTTAATATTCATTGATGGATAAGGTTCACATTCGCCTCCTATGCAAGCCTAAAAACTTCCAAAGTGTGAACATCTAACCCCCACAATCCCAGATCTACACAGACAAACAACAACAACAACAACATACCCAGTGACCAGTGTAATGCCACGAGTGGGGTCTTGGGAGGGAGGCGTGCATGCATCCTTACCCTAAATCTACATAAACGTGGGATCAAAATTACAAGTGAAAGAATGTTCTTGTATTATTATTTTGAGAAGCCAAGGTGACAGCTTTTTTGGTTATCTTGGTTCGCCAAACAATTCAAGCATATAGTATTAGGTGGTGGAGATTTCAGCCTTCGTAGTATTACTGATTTCACAAAGACTTTAGGGAAACCATAAGATAATTCAGTAGCAATCTTTGAATTATCTATGGGTTCCCAAAAGTCTTTATGAAATCAATAATATTACGAAGGCTGAGATACCACCACCTAATACTATATGCTTGAATTGTTTGGCGAACCAAGATAGCCTAAAAAGTTGTCACCTTGGCTTCTCAAAATAATAATACAAGAACATTCTTTCACTTGTAATTTTGACCCCGCGTTTATGTAGATTTAGGGTAAGGACGCGTGCACGCCTCCCTCCCAAGACCCCACTTGTGACATTACACTGGTCACTAGGTATGTTGTTGTTGTTGTTTGTCTGTGTAGATTTGGGATTGTGGGGGTTAGATGTTCACACTTAGGAAGTCTTTAGGCTTGCACAGGAGGTGAATGTGAACCTTATCCATCAATGAATAGTATACCACATTGAATGATTCTTTAATCTTGAGCTTTGTTGTTTGTTCATTGGGCATTACTTTCTGATTTTGTAAGGGAAAAAATTTATTATCTAACCTAGCACCTAGACCTAGATTTTGATATCTACTATTCTCAACATGTTCCTTGCACATCAAAGAAGGTAACAATTAGGGTCATTTCATTCATCCTATGATTAACTAAAAAAATTGATAACCTAAAACAAATTTCAAAACAGTTTAAGAATTCCGTTATAAAGAAATTAAACAAATTACAAACAACAGCATTGCAGCAACGCACAGGAGGAAGTACAAAAATTGAGACCCCTTGGTCCTTATGTACTTTTGGGTTTAAGCAGATAAACAGATGGCAAGAGAAAAGAAAAGGGTCTCACATCAAGTTTCTCCAGAAGCTCCTCTTTAGAATAAGAAGGAGGCTGCTGAAGCAGCTCATTCCCAGCTTCAAGAAGCCTTTTGTTGCGTTCTTCCTCCTCGTCTGAAACAGAAGCACGAGCCAGGGCACCCATTTTCTTTTTCCACAGCAAACGAAGAACAAACAAGAGCACTGCAAAACCGAAAAGAAATCAAAAGACCCAAAAGGTGACACCAGTACTAGTGAACAAAGGACAAGTAAGAGAGAGAAGATGGAACGCATGCAGCAGAGGCATAGCACATCTGTCAAAAGTTTTTTTTTTTTTTTCTAAAAACAGAACACGAAAAACTGAATTAAAGTTAGTATTTCTCGACTTTTGGCTTTATTATTTTAAATAAAAAAATTAATCTTTTTCAAAAAATTATTTAAATTTGGAAATCCCAAGCCTTTGCTCTTTGGTCAGAGACAAAAAAAAAATTATTTCCCACCGGTGTCCAGTACCCACATGAGTCGGACTAAATATAGATTCACACCGGAAAATTTCACATTGGAGTTAAAGTATTTCCTAACAAAAAGAACTTCGCACTCAAAGAAACTCGAACTCTAGATCTCTTACCACTTCACTGTCACCCTTGTTGATAGAGACAAAATTAGTTAGGTGAGTATAAATCTATAAAATTATTTTTATTCTTAAGTAGACATGCACATATAATAAACTTTTTCAGATAAAGATTACAAATTCAATTATTCAATACTCAGGTGTAGGTACACATAAGTTACTTTTCTTGTAAACAAAAATGGAAATTGAAGAATTTTTTAGCTCAGTTGGTTGGCTTACCTGAACTTCTACCTTGTCGATGAGAATTCGATTCTACCCTCTCATTTCCCCTTCCCCTATCCCAAGTCTTTTTTTAAAAAATATAGGGGGAAATGAGGGAGAGGGATTCATGTCGAAAATGATTTTCATCATCGCCATCGCCGTCATCCTGAATTTCCTTCATCTCCGCCGCAGTGATTTTAGTTGTGTTAGAAATGAGAAGTGCCGATAACATCTTTATATAGGAGGTGTAAGTGATTAGGTTTTTGAAAATTACTACACTTTTATTTATTTATTCAGTCCAAAATTTGTTACAAACCTTTATTTTGTCCAAAATTTATTACAAATCTTTGTTTCGTCCAAAATTTATTACAAACTTTTTAGAATTTTGATTATTTGCTTCCAGTTTTATACCAATATAACTTTTTTTCTTTTTATGAAATTATTTGTGTGGATAAAAATGATTTGACATAAATAGAAAAAATACGACTTTTTTTATTTTGATCCAAAAAGAAATGAGAGTTAATGTTTAAACTTTTCTCATTTGCTATCATGTCGTGGGACATGCATTCCGTTTGAAAATAAAATAATTTTTTTTGGATAAAAAATATTATTTCACTTGAAATACTTTTCAAATTATAAATTCTCCTTTCACATATCAAAATTATTATTTTTCTTCGTAAAATTGTACTAAAGGTATCCACTTTCTTCCTCAATTACTATTTGGTTGGATGAAATAATTTCGAATAAATTCAAGAAATTCATTTTTCTTCTTTTATCCAAAAAGAAATGAAAGTAAAATTTTCCCTTTTTGAAAACTATATTTGATACATTAAGTTTCTCATTTATACAAACTCTTTGTGGATTCATTATCGACACTACTTGAGTCATTATATTTGTGAGGATTGTCTTGCATTGAATTAAAAGGCACAACTTTATATGTATTAAATTTTAACATCCCTATTTCATGGATCGTTTTGGATTATTTTATTGAATCAGGAGGTTTACAAAAATAGCTGAGGTAGGGGATAAAATTGGTATACACTCTATTCTATTTAAACTGCACTATATAAGACTATATTGATATGTTATTTTATGTATTATTTATTTCTATATTGTTACACATAACTTATACAATATCTATTCATTATTTGTATTGTGCAAATATAATTACATAAATGTTGTATAAGGCCGTATAATTATAGATAAGGTTTAGATATTTTACTTTCCAGGCGAATCTAGGATTTTTTGAACATGGGTGCACCAAGAAAATGTATTAAGTGGGAACTGATTTGAACATTGGTGCACCAAGAAAATGTATTAAGTGGGAACTGATCCGAACATGGGTTCACCAAGAAAAATGTATTAAGTGGGAATTGATCCTTAGTCCTCAAGGTCAAAAACTCAACATTTAACCATGTGAACCAATTAGACTTCTTATAGTATGGGTCCCATAATACAATATTATACAAATTTTAGAAAATATATACATAACATATCTAGTTTTACGAAGAGATCACGGGTTCCGGTACCCTATTTTTTGCCTCTAAATTCCCCACTGTTTCCAGTGATGTATATTCAATGTATGAGCACTATTTATTATAGGTGTATATGTATAATTAATATATAACAGTATATAATGTGTTCAACATAGTACAAAATAAAATTAATATATTTAAAATACGCAAAAAAAAGATAGTTGCGTACGACTTTGAGTAAAATTAGAAAGAATTAAAAGATAAAATTGAAAAAAATAACACTTCTTTTCAATAAAATATGGCTATTTCAAATGTAATCTATTTTTAGGTAATTTGATTTTACTAATGATAAAAGAATACTTGTACCCAAAAAGGAAACTATTTACAAGCGGTTATCCTTTATTTCCATACCCTGTTTTTAATTACTAATGCGAGTTTGCTGCTTGATACCATCAAAGTATATATATACTCTGTTGGTATCAAAGATGAAGAAACAATATTTCAATGAAAATACTATTCAATTCCTCTTTCTTGATACCATCAAAGTATATATATACAAGGATACCATCAAAGTATATATATACTTGTATATATATACTTTGATGGTATCAAAGAGGAACATGTCGTGTTTCAGTGAAAAGACTGCTTAATTACTGTTTGATACCATCAAAGTATATAAATACTCTAATGATATCGAGGATGAGGAAGCAATAGTTCAATGAATAGAACAATGGGGCAGTCAGGTAAATAATTTGGATCATGAATCCATACAGGATAAATATATTGAGTTGTGTCATATTTAGGTAAATACTTTACCTAATGATTGCAATTTTAATAAAAAATTTCCCTAAAATGTATAATTAATACAGAATAATGTATATAATGTGTTAAACAAAGTACAAAATAAAAATTATATTTAAAATACGCAAAAAAAATAGGTGCGTACAACTCTGAGTAAAATTAGAAAAATTAAAAGATAAAATTGAAAAAAATAACACTTCTTTTCAAAAAAAAAAATGGCTATTTCAAATGTAATTTATTTTTACGTAATTTGATTATACTAATGGTAAAAGAATACTTGTACCCCAAAAAGGAAACTATTTATAAATGGTTATGCGTTACTTTCATATCCTTGTTTTTAACTACTAATGCGCGTTTATTACTTGATACCATCAAAATATACATATACTCTGATTGTATCAAAGAGAAAGAAGCAATGCTTCAGTGAAAGCACTACTCAGATCCTCCTTCTTGATACCATCAAAGTATATATATACTCTGATGGCATCAAAGAGGAACATGTCGTGTTTTAGTAAAAAGACTGTTCAATTACTGCTTGATACCATTAAAGTATAAAGATACTCTAATGATATCAAGGATGAAGAAGCAGTAATTCAATGAATAGAACAAGGTGGCCGGATAAATAATTTGGACCATGGATCCAATCAGGATAAATAGGCGAAATGGTTTAGTGGATCTTGTACTTGTACGAGTTTGTATTATGGATCCTTCTACTTCACCCTTTACCGATTGGACCCTCAAATTCAATAAAACACAATATATCAAACCCCTTTGACCATTGACCGTGCTTATGTGACATTAAGATGGCTGAGTTGGTGAGAGAGTGTGGCTACACATGTGTTAAAGCAAGTGAACACCATATTTAAAATTTTAAAAAAAATTTTAAAAAATCCATCTTCTTCACCCACCCCATCTACTTTTTCAGCCATAGCTTGCCCAACCCATTTTTTCTTTCTTTCATTTTCTTTAAGTAGTCTTGTACGTCTGAGACAGCAATGAGTCTCTTGGTATGCTGGTACGTCGGAGAGATGCAGAGGATAGACGGTCATTGGTGATTCGCAAGGCGTCGCCAGTGGTGTGGAGAAAGGAAGATAGTAGAGAGAAGAACAAGGCGGATGAGAGCGAGGAGCTTGTCATAGTAGCGAAGAGGTTTGGCGGTCGGAATTGGTGGTGCGACGACTTAGGGTTTCTGAATTTTTGGAGGTTGGAAAAGGAGGAAAGGAAAATGGTGAGGGTGTGCGACGAAGATGGAGATGGAGACGGGTGAGGGAAAGAGTATTTTTAGTCTCGCCGGTAAGAGGAGTGGTGATGGCTGCGGCTTTCTCAGGCGGAATTTGGCCATTTCACGGCGGGAATAGAGAGAAGACGTGTGAAGACCCAAAATTTTACTTTAAAGAATAAATTAAAATTTTATTATTTTACCTTTTAATTATTAATATTGGTTAATAATTTTTAAAAATAATCAATAAAGATTATTATGACAAGTTATTAATTTATATGACATGTCATGTATTTAAGGGCGAGTCAACTACACACATGTAAGGAAGGGTTTAAAAATTTGCTTTTGATTGAGTGCAAGGTTCAGTTGATAAAGGGTTAAATAGAAGAGTCCAAAATACAAACTTGTATAAGTACAGAAATCCAATAGACCATTTTGCCGGATAAATATATGGAAAAATTAGCTAACTAGTCAAAATCCCTAACATATTTATTAAAAACAACTATAGTTTAAAATAATTATTAAAAAAGTCAATATTTTAGTTATATAGCAAATCATATGTATCCAAACTTAATTCCTTATTTTTCTCTAAGAAGGCCCACGACTACTGGCCAAAATTTTGGGGAAATAAGTTACAGTCAACACATATTCTCTCTCCAATTTTCGTATTAATTCAAAATAAAATTTTCTCTCTCTCATCTAATTCCTTCTTTCAATTGTTCTTCAATTTTCAATCTCCCGTTTTTCTCTCATCAATAGGTAGAGTTTTTTTTGATTATTTTTCAGAAATTGGAAAAATTCTCCCAAAAGATATTCACAACAATCCCATTGATTCGTGTATGTATCTGTTTTGCGATTTTTATGTATTTTATTGAATTGGATTTGTTTAAATCTGTCAAATTCAATATACAATTTGATTTGATTTTCTTGTCATTTGCTTTTGTATTGGAGATATAGTAGTAATCACCATTAACATTCATATATCAAATATAATGTTTGATTTTATCTACATTGTTGTGTGTTTAGTAATTTTGACAATTTTATTTAGGGTTTTAGGTTTGGGGAAAGCATCTATTTTCACTATAATGTCCGATTAAAATAGGATTACGATAGGTATCCTAAATAAATCATCAATTTTTTTGGGGATTTTTCCTCTTTTGATTTATGCATTACCCAAGGATTATTCGAAAAATGTAGGATTTGCGATTAGAATGGCTGAAGAGAGAGATCTAAGCATCTACATGACTCTATCCGCATGCAAAATCTTCCCCAAGTTTGAAATAGAAACATCATCATGAAAAGGAAAATTATAGGTACTTTGTCTACCAGCAGCGAAGTCGAAAAACTTGATGAAGATCAAATTGAGGAAGAACAACTTCCTGAATATCAAATTTATATTTGTATTCATTCTAGTTTTCATGTTGTATTTTATACAATGAAACTTGTATTTCTTTATCAGTTTGTATCCATTCCAATATGTATGCCAAATTGATATGTAGTTCTTTAAGAACCATATTTGTAACCATTTATTTCTTTTACAGTGTAATTGTACTTTTTTAGAATCTTTTATCATTTCTTAAATTATATTCATTCCAATATGTATGATATGTATATTTGTATTCATTATGATTTTCATGTTTGGGTTTGTATAATAACATTTATATTTGTTTATTAATTTGTATTCATTCCAATAGGTATGCCAAATGGATTTGTAGTTATTTAAGAAGCATATTTGTATCCATATACTTATGTAAGGTACTCGTGTTCATTCAGAAAGGATGCAACATTGGTTTGTATATTTTTTAAAAACTTATATTCTTTCTTAAAATTTCAGCAAAATTTGTATTCCAATCATCAAAACATACTACAATCATAGTAACAATCAAAATTTGTATTTAAAAAAAAATTGTATTCCATGACAAAAAATGTATTTCTTATTTGTCAACTAAATAGTATTCCAAATTATTTTGTATTCCAAGCATCCAACATACGAAAAATCAAAACCATTCAATCATTCACTTTTTGTATCCCAAGCAGATTACATATTAAAAAATATATTTTGAACTTAATTGTATTCTAAATTTTATTAGATTGAATATAAAATGTGTATCACGTCATCTAAATTGTATTTAAATGTAAATGTGTATTCGAAACTTCCTGCGTACAAATTCAAGTCCATTCAATTTAGAAATTGATTCCAAAACAAAAAATGTATTTCTTATCTGTTATGTATTCCAAAAATATATTATATCTATTGTCATCAACTAAATAGGATTCCAAATTATTTTGTATTCCAAGTACCCAACATACAAAGAATCAAAACTATTCAAGCATTCACTGTTTGTATCCCAAACAGATTACAAAGTAAAAAATGCATTTTGAACTTAATTGTATTATAAACTGTATTAGCTTGAATATACAATTTGTATCACATAATCTAAATTGTATTTAGGTGCAAATACGTATTCGAAACAGATAAGAAATACAAATTCTGTATCAAAAACATACAAACAAATAAGCATACAAATTCAAAACAGATAAACAGACAAATTTTAATCTTTTAATTATTGTATCAAAATCAAAATGTATTTAGAATAAAACTTTGAATTGTTGTATCCAGAACACTTTGAATTCATCAGCTTCCACTATTAAGGTACATAGCCTTTCTTACTTCCAGAAATTTTAACCAATTCTAGATGTTAAGTTATCATCTCAAAGTTAACACAAGGATTGAAGCCTTAAGTAATCAACTATCACAAAATTCCAATAGGGTGACGACGTTTCAACAAGTAATCAATCAATTTCAAAATCTAGAGTTACAACCACAAGGAAGGAGCCTGATCATGCCTTCAAAGGGCGGAAGATAAGCTAATGCTAATTTGAAATACTAGTGTTGGTGCTGTTATGCACCAATTCAATAAGCTTGCAGCCCAACGTCAATTTGTATGCTTATCTATTTGTATCGATCTCCTTTTTTCCGGTAAAAATCTTGATCAATTATCTTGCCTTGTACGAAAAAAGAGAATTATCAATGGAGAATTGAAAGTCGCTAATGGAGGATGAAGAGGACGAGAGAATTTGTCGCCTATTTTAGTCTCCTAATCTGTAAAGTAAGTAATGATTTATTTTCAGCACTATTTTCCTAATTTGAAAGATTCTCTCCCCTGATTTTCTCTAATTTGTTATTTCTTGTATTCTACTAAGTTAAACCAAAGAAAAAAAAAACATAAATCAGCCCTATAACAAATTAAAATATTGACATTTTAAATAAATATTGAAAGTGTGGCTAAGGAGTCCTATTAGATATTAAAATATTGATGTTTTGAAAATTTTTGAGTTGGGTCAATAGTCCAATTTTAATAATTTTTCCCTAAAATGTTTGTTTGGCCTGTAAATTTGGGTAAGAAGCCATTTGGTCCGAATCGACCGGTTTAGTCTTCATGGACACGTATAGAACAACTATCGTGTTCCAATCAGAACTAGCCACGTCACCAAAATTCCACGTGGAGAAAAATGATTTGCTCAGGCTTGCTCCTCCAACGTGGAATCAGGAAGGTAAAAAGCCTCCTGCATCCAAGCCCAAGCCAAAAAAGCCCACAACGATCATCAAATATTGTCGGAGTATAGGAAAGTACAAATCGCTTGAAATTTCACCTCCGAATCGAAACATCGTCGGAGCTCCACCGGGCATCCGCAAAGAGCTTCATCGTGGCTCCCTCAGGGTTACAACAACATCAAACTCTTACTAGAAGGAAATCAGCACCGCCGTCGACATTGAATCAAGCCGGTGCATCGGGCTCGAAGCGAATAGTGCTGAAAGAATCTTCATCTGAATCGGACCTTGATCTTCCATTTTGGCAAAGAACCTGGTTCATAGTGCTGTTACTTCTCATGGCGATTTCCTTCTTCGGCCTCGGCCTCTTCCTTTTTCTCACCCTTGACTCTGATTACATATCCACGCCTGTCTCCGCTGCTGCCGAAGGCGTCCAGGTAATGAAATATACTTCCCTGTAACTGTTCTCCCTCTTAATTGGAATTGAAATTTGTTAAAATATGTGCTCTGGGATCTAAAGTTTAATAGAACCCAATGATAATTTGTAGTAGTTCTGGTTTAACCCTAAGGACACCAATCTGTTTATGTTTTCGTAGATTACATATGGATCCGCGATTAAGTTGATGCATGAAAAGACAAAGTTTCGATTGCATTCCCATGATGTGCCCTATGGTTCTGGCAGTGGGCAGCAATCGGTCACTGGATTTCCCGGTGTAGATGATGCTAACAGCTACTGGGTATGTAGATGATTGTATTTAAGTATTATCTTCTTGTATTCACTTCAAAATGTGTCAACTTCATTATCTGATTGATATGTGATTTCTCACCAGGCTGTTAGGAGTACCGACTCGTCCAAGCAAGGTGATCCTATTAAGAGTGGAAGCATCATCAGGCTGCAACATTTGAAGACCAGAAGATGGTTGCATAGCCATTTGCATGCATCTCCCATTTCAGGAAATATGGAGGTTCGTAGGCTGGTTTATTTCTCTTTCTCAGTTACACGATGTTTCTCATGTATTTTCGTTCTTCTTCCATCTGGATAGTAGATGGTATGTTTATACATCTCAGTTAATCCTTGAACCTTCTTAAATTTTGGATTGAAAATTGTGAGACAGATACTATCCTAAGGCAGATATAGTTTTACCAAGGAGTATGCAAATTGACCTCCAAATGCTACTATCTTTTGCCACACTTTGGTTTAGCTGGGGTAAAACATTTGGAGATCCAAAAGGGGGAATGCCTTGGATTAATTGTTGTGAAACTATTAAAGTAACACAAAGTCATCTAGATGAATTCTCATTTTTGATGCAGGATAATTATGATTACGCATTCACGATTACGTGAACATCTAGTTTCTCAAAGAAATATTTCCCTATGACTTGAGTGTTGCATGCTTTCATTTAATAGAGTCAACCTTTTCTTTGGTTTATGTTGAGATAATGCCCATATATTGTTTTATGCAAACAATTGTGTGAGTTGTATGTTGTGAATTATGACATTAGGTACATCATTCTCTATTGAACAACAAAAGGTGACAATCAGTTTCCCTACATTGGTCTCTAACAAATATTGTAAAATATGCATTTTGGTTCCGTTCTTAGTAAAAATCACCTATATAGGAGACAACTTCTATACCTTCTTATGGTAGGGGTTAGGTTTGCATACACACTACCCTTAGCAAACCTCAATTGTGGGATTACACTGGGTTTGTGGTTGTTGTTGGTGTCTTAGTAACATCACCAAATCGATGTGTTACATTTTCTGGTTGATGAATAACCAAGTCAATACATTACATTCAGTTGGTGTTTAACACAAAGTATAGGTTTTCTTATGCAAATGTGTTCATAATATATATATGATAATAACTACTAACTTTCTAAAATTACATATGAATTTTGGTAATAACTAGTCGTAGTTTGTTATTGTTGGAAAGCAAATTGACAGCTTAATTACTTATCAAAAAGAAAAAATATTGGCACCTCAGTTCACGGCAGGGAAGAGCCACACATTAAATCTGTAATACCAAGGGTGGTCAGTCAAACACCCTTCATTGGGTGAAATTTTGTAATTTAGGTTATATATCACACAATGAACATCCTTGGAACAATTGTGTTCCATGGCTCAGTGGTCAAGGGTGCTTTGAGTGGGTTAGTTGTTGTGGGTTCGAATCCTCACAGAAGTAGTTAAATAGTTTTTTTTTTCCAATTTAAAAACAAAGCTTGATTGACAAGCTCTTAATTACTTTATTACTTTTTATTCTTTCCAAATATTTTTTTTAATATATTATTAAAGAGGCAAAGTATTAAACAAGGCCCTTTATTGCTTTACATTTTTTCTAAATATTTGTAATAATATATTATTAAAGAAGTAAATTAGAAATATTTTACTCATATTTTATATCAAATTTCAAATTATAGAAGCACCATCTAAAACCTTTCGGGGTGGTCCAATGGTTTGGGTTTGGAACTTCCATGTTGGAGGTCTCAAGTTCGAAACTCCTTGCCAGTGAAAGCAAGAGTTTTGCCTTCTAGGTCGTGCTCGTCGCATCGGGCTTGCCTAGTACGGATTACCGCTCTTGTGTGGTTTGCGAGCCATTGCATAACAGCGGGGTTTTACCCTGTGCGCACCCAAAGGGTAGCGGTTGCGGATTTTCCTTGTCATTGGAAAAAAAAAGTACCATCTAAACATTTAATCTTATAAATATCCTTCTTTCCTACACGCACATATCAAACACTCAACGTGAAATTTGAATGAGATTTAAGATATTTCCTTTTTTAAAATTTGAAATTTAGAGCTCTTTTGGATGGGATTTTAAGTTGGTCAAACTAACTTTTAAATCAGTTTTTGACTTATTAGAGTGTTTGGCAATTTTAAGAATAACTTAAAATAAATCAAAAGTAACTTAAAATAAGTTAAAAGTAACTTAAAATAAGTTAAAAGTAGGGTGCCCCCTACGTATTTTTTAACTTGTAAATCATTCTACTTTGACCAAGTATATTACTTTTTTACCTTTAATTCTTTTATAATGTTAACAACTTTAAAGGTATGTCAGACATTTTGATAAAAAAAGTGACTTTCAACACTTTTTAGTCACTTTTTTTCCAAACACATCAATAAACACATAACTACTTATTTTTAAAATGACTTTAAAGTAACTTTTTAAAAGTTACTTATTTTGAGTCAATCCAAACAAGCTCTTAGTAATTAAGATTACACAAATCGAAGTCCAAAAAAGAAAAAAGTAAGAAAATTAAATATATAAATTAATTATTTATATAATTGAAGCGGAGCCTTGGAGTAACCGGTAAAGTTGCCTCCATGGGACCAAGAGGTCACGGTTTCAAGCCTTGTAAAACAGCCTTTGGCAGAAATGCAAGGTAAGACGGCCTACAATAGGCCCTTGTCGTCGGGCCCTTCCTCGGACCCTTTTCACAGCAGGCATGTACACCAGGCTGGCCTTTTAATTATTTATATACTTAGAAATATAATTATGCATAAATCTACTAGACATGTATTTATAAGTGTATGTTTTCCTTTTATAGGAACATCTGATAATGGTTTGGGCTTGGGACTTCCATGTTGGAGGTCTCAAGTTCGAAACCCTTTGCCAGCGAAAGCAAGGGGTTTGCCTTCTAGGTTGAGCTCGTGGCACCGGGCTTGCCTAGTGTGGGTTACCTCTCTTGTGTGGTTTGCGAGTTATTGCATAGGAGCGGAGGTTTTATTATGTGCGTGCCTCAAAGGATAGCGGCTGCGGGTTTTCATTGTCATAAAAAAATGTTGTTCAGTATAAATTTTAACTATAACAAAGATGTTTATATTTGTGATTTCAACAATATATTATTAGTTTTTATATGTATATATCTGAAAGTTGCTTGACAAAATTTATTAAAATATTATTTTAAAATTTATCCATGTTTTTCACACCGCATGAAGTACAAATAAGTTTACTAGTTTTATTTAAAAATAAACTACACTCGAGTTTTTGTTTAAAATTTTGTCGTCTCCACCTGTCGAATACCACTAAAAATTATTGGTCTTTTTCTCTTTTGTTACCTTCCAACCTTTTGTTTTACTGATGCGTGGTGATTTTCTTTACTGAACTTTTTAAAGTGATTTTTTTGCTCAATTAAATTTTTCAGTGAAAAAACGCATTTCAAATATAGCATTTGGATACATAGGACAAACTATAAGTGAAAAATGACAAAACTAATCATATTCCTAACTCTGCCAGGTGGTTCACAGTAAAACAAAATTTCCTCTCATGTTTGATTTAAATAAAAATTACAATGTTAGTTTGAACTTTGAAGAATGCTAACAGTTTTAGGTTCACCTGATTAATAAAATTGAAGGCCACCATAATAGGACACACCATGTTATAATTTTCCAATGAAAATGAGGAATTATTTTTGATGAAATAAGTGGTTTGGGCTTGGGACTTCCATGTTGGAGGTCTCAAGTTCGAAACCCCTTGCCAGCAAAAGCAAGGGGTTTGCCTTCTGTGTCGAGCTCGTCGCACTGGGCTTGTCTAGTGTGGGTTACCTCTCTTGTGTGGTTTGCGAGCTATTGCATAGGAGCGGGAGTTTTACCCTGTGCGCACCCAAAGGGTAGCGGCTGTGGGTTTCCCTTGTCATCCAAAAAAAAAAGTGGATCCAATAAAAAGCATAAAAAAGAAGCATAGAGTACATGACAATTGAAATGAGGAATTTTTGTTCACACAAGTGGTGGATGATAGCTATAGCCTATAAGCAAAAGAAAATTTGTTTATGTGCTCTTATTCTTTTGGGTGGGAGTGGAGTTGGCATATGGTTTTAGATGGCTCTTTCCATTGCTCGCAGTGTAGTCACATTAAACTGTAGTTTCTGATGTCGCAATAACATTGTTTTTGGTTATATGTTATGATATCAAGTGCTCTTGAATGTTGGTTTTTCTGATGTTTTCCAGCTGAAATTAATTGGTGGACTATTTTGCAGGTCAGCTGCTTCGGTGATGACAAGGAATCTGATACTGGGGACTATTGGAGGTAAGGCTGGATCAGTCTTTGGACACAATCTGACATGTGCTGCCTTCTTGGCTTTTTAGTAACCACCACCTCTTTGTTTTATCTGTTTCTTCTTTCTCCCCTTGGTAGAGTTGAAATTGAGGGCAGTGGGAAAACTTGGAGGCAAGACCAAAGAATCAGGCTTCAACATGTGGACACTGGTGGTTACCTCCACAGTCATGACAAGAAATACACCCGAATTGCTGGAGGTCAGCAAGAGGTGAGCTTAAGATTGTACTATGTAATAGTTATCCTATCTTCTGCTATCAATATGGCCTTAAAATCTCCATATATGCATGTTGCAGGTTTGCGGTGTTAAAGAAAAACGTCCAGATAATGTTTGGTTGGCAGCAGAGGGTGTCTACTTCCCAGTTACTGAAAGCAAGTAAAGATTGTTGATAACAGCATGTCAGCTGAATTTTATCTGTAGAGGCAGACTAATTACTAGTGTACCAAACCTTTACTAGTACTTTCAGCTGTTGTTAGCATTTTCTATTGCAAATGGTAACAATGGGTGATAATTCTTCGCTGCTCAGTTTCCTTGTTACTTCCCTCAGTTGAGAATGATTCTGGATCAATTATAAGAAAGAGTTAAAATTAGCCTCATCTTCTATTTGATGGCACTTCTGAATCAGTATTATATTTGTGGTCATTAATCTAGCTTTGGAAGTAGTTAGGAAGGATATATATTGTTGTGCTAACAATATACACATAAAAATGTACATAATTTATCTTGAACATAGAGTTTATCGTTAATAATCTTACTTCTTCTAATGTAGGAACTGATAAAATATGAATACATTCTAACTTTCTCAGATTTCATTTTGTGGGACTATACCGAATATGCTATGATCGTATGATTTATCCTCAATAAAACACGATATGTTTAAAATGATTATGAGGTGTTGTCTTACTAATTTCCTTTATTATACATGAATCAACAATTGACTAGTTCAATACATTGTTTCTCACCCATGAGGACATGAATTTCCAAAATTGCTAATTTTGGGAGATATTTATATGCTCTTAATAATTTTCGTTCATCTTTCTTTTTCCTAAATTATTTATTCTAATCATGTAGACAATTCATATGCAGTCTACATGATGTGTCACAGAGGAACATGCAATGCACCTCTTCTGGGGACACACTAATACCTTCTTTATTAGGTAAAAATATCAATTATTTTGAAATAAAAAAGAAAAATAAAACACATCTATTTTTAAAATAGAAAAAGTACTTTTAAATCTTTTCCTTTAGTGATTTTGTCAAAAATTTGATTAAATAACCCTTGATGTATGGTGAAGAATGCGATAAGATTTGAAATTCTTTTTACTATATTTATCGATTATCAATTTGCTCCATCATGTGGTTAATTATTATTATTAGAACGCGTGTTTATTTTTAGTAAAGTCCCCACATTTCACCCTTTTCCTCTTCCTCTTCCTCCTACATAAAACCACATTCCAGACTCTTCCTCTCTCAAAAACCCCAAAAACAATCAAAAAGTCTAAAAAAGTCATAAAAAATAAAAATAAAAAAACTTAAACCAAAACCCCCCTTTAAAACAACCACCACTCAACAAATTGTCCTTCAATTTTTTATTTCCACAGAATATTCCAGAATTAGAAGAAAAAAAAAATTAGTTCGAAAAACATTTATTATATATTTGTAGTTTTGGAGTTGTGAGGAGGTGGACAAGAAGGGAGGGCCCCATCTCTTTTTCTCCCTCTAGAGTGTAGCATTAAAAAAAAACCCAAAAAAAAGCAAAAAACAAAAAAAAATCAAAAACAAAAAAAAGTTTTTCGATTGTGCCCTAAAAGTTCATATTCTTATCCTTCTTCGCCGCCTCATTTTGTTTCTGTTCAAAACCTAATCTTTCAAATCGCTTTCTCTTCACTGATAAATGTTTGGAGTTGTTGGATTCGTTTCAATCATTGATTCATGGTTGAAAGTTTGAATTTTTATTTATATTGAAAGGTAAATTTCGAAATTCTGTTGTTTATATGGTTGTTTTGTGTGAATTTGTGGTTTAATTTAGTTCATTTTCACGTTAATTTGCAGATTTGATTTTGATTTGAGGGATTCAAAGAGATCCGTTTGTATTCCGGCGATTCAAAATTTGTTTGATCGGAATTGGTGAAGATAATTACTTTTTTTGGCAAAAGCGAAAATGTCGATTTTGCCAAAAACTGATTCAATCCACATTCGAGAGGTTTGGTTTGACAATCTGGAGGAAGAATTCGCGTTAATGCGCGAAATCTTGGATGATTTTCCGTTTGTGGCCATGGATACGGAGTTTCCCGGAGTGGTAATCAGGCCGGTCGGGAATTTTAAGAACAGCAACGATTACCATTACCAAACGCTCAAGGATAACGTGGATATGTTGAAGTTGATTCAGTTAGGGCTGACCTTTTCGGATGAGAATGGCAACTTGCCTAAGTGTGGAACCGACAAATACTGTATATGGCAATTCAATTTCCGCGAATTCAACCCTAACGAGGATGTTTTCGCGAATGATTCAATTGAGTTATTGCGTCAGAGCGGCATTGATTTCAAGATGAACAATGAAAAAGGTATTGATGCCAAGCACTTTGCGGAGCTTTTGCTGTCATCAGGGATTGTGCTGAACGATAGTGTTTCTTGGGTTACTTTTCATAGTGGGTATGATTTTGGATACCTCTTGAAGCTTTTGACTTGCAAGGATTTGCCTGATACACAAGCAGGTTTCTTTACCTTGATCAATGTCTACTTTCCTGTCATTTTCGACATCAAGCACTTGATGAAGTTCTGCAACAGCCTTCATGGTGGATTGAACAAGCTTGCGGAGCTGTTGGAGGTTGAGAGGGTTGGTATTTGTCATCAGGCGGGTTCAGATAGCTTGCTCACTGCTTGTACATTTAGAAAGTTGAAAGAAAACTTCTTTAGCGGTTCACTGGACAAGTATGCCGGTGTCTTGTATGGTCTAGGTGTTGAAAGTGGGCAGAGTACCCATTGAAGAAAAAATATAAATGAAAAAAATGAAAAAACATTTAAAAAGGATAGATGTTTATTACTTGTGTGTGATGTAAGATGCCACACTTCCAATGTATACTTTTGGTAAAAGAAATTGTGGTTATTTATAATATCCACCTTATTTTGGTTTGATACAACTCTTTCTTCACTCCTTTCTTCAACGTTATTGTTTCGGTGTTACTGCTCATTGTTTTGCTCCAGGATGAGAAAGGTATCATTGCTGAAGCTTTCATATGTAGGCATTAGCTGGTAGCTTCCAGGTTTGTTCTGATTCTTTTCCTCCGCGTTTTCATTGAGCTATGGGGGAAGCATATGCTAGGACAGAATTATTGTACATCAAGAAATAGTTTTGTGCTGTTTTGACATGTTTGATTGGAGTTGAAAACATATGGTGCTGTTTATGATTGTCATCCTCACTTGTGGAATGAAATGATTATCCTCAATCAAGGTTTCCAGTCTAACTGAACATAGGTTACAACATCATTTACAACCGATAAGAGGCTTCTGTTTAGTTACTATGTTTTTGGAATTATCTGTAACCATGTACTCTCCAAAAGATTTCCCCCAATTTTAGCAAAGAATGAAAAGAGAGACGAGGAGAGTCTCGGGATAACCTCTTCCCTTTACTTAATTGGAGCTAGTTGTCGTTTAGAGCTATAAACCTTGTTCTTACTGACATCTTATTGTTTTAGCACATGTACTTAACACTACTGCAATTTACTTGTCCTGTATATGACATATAGAGGATAATATTGGTTGGCATATTGCATCACTATGGAAGAACGAGGATCTCTGTTTTCTGATTTACTGCCATGCTGCATTATTGGTTTTCCTTTTTCCTTGTATTGGTTGTGGAATGATTGTTTGTTGCGAGGAAGGATCTGGGCTCTCTGAGCTATGGCTGTTATATTTTCGTTGTATTTTTTGTTTGAACTGTTATGAGAAAACTCTCGGTTTGACATAGTTGTCCTCTGTAGTGATTTAATAATTCTTGTTAGAATAGGATTGTGTATACCTATTCCTATTATAATAATTCCAATTCACAGTTACTTTTGATTAAGGAAGTTTGTTGAGTAGCTGATTTATTCTCTTGAAAGATCAGTTAATTCTGATGATATTTTTCTGGACATTGTGTTATAAAGCTTCAAGTGAATTTGGTTGTTGGAGTCTTGAATTAACAGTGTGAGTTTGAGATAAACATTGAATTAGAGTAAGGTAAAAGAAGAGAGGACCGTCTGGGTCGAGTTCGTCGCACCGGGCTTGCCTAGTGCGGGTTACCTCTCCTGTGTGGTTTGTGAGCTATTGCATAAGAGCGGGGGTTTTACCCTACGCACCCAAAGGGTAGCGGCTGCGAGTTTCCCTTGTCATTAAAAAAGAAAAAGAAAAAAAGAGGACGTGGAAAGAAGATCTGTGAACTTGTTATTGAAAAAAAGAGGAACATGACCTATATGTTGCTGGTTTGAAAAAGCATAATAGTAAAAATTTGATTTTCTAGTTTTGTATTATAGCATGTCACTGACAGGTCTGATCTTGTGAATCAAAAGACGCGAGATACTTGCTACCATGTGTTTTTGATCTACTTCTGCGCAAGCTTGTTATTCAAGACTTTGTAAACTGGAAATCTCACAGTTGTAATATATTCTGAATGTTCCAACTTGGTCGATTAATGAAAGGGCAAATGCTTATTACCTTTACGATACAAGGTATTTGCCCCAAATCCAAAAAGTTGGTTTACTTACTGAAATCATGTTTGGTGCTGCTGATCCACTGTTGAAGAACTTCTCTGGGTAAAGTTGAAGTAAATACTTCGAGACTGGAAGAGCCAATATCTCAAAATTTTCCATGTGGGCTTCTGTTCTTTGTTTAGACCGTAAACATTATATGTTGACTAGTAGAGTGATGTTCAGGAGGCTAGAAAAAATTCTTATGAGGAGGCATGATTCTGTAAACCTTGTTATGAACAGTGTCTGCTTTATAACAGAATGGTGAAAACGTGTGATCATTTTTTTTCCTTGGATCATCATGCAAATGCTCTAATCTCATGTACACAGGGCAAATATTGAGAAGATTGTCCTTTGAAAACTTCATTGGGATTTGGAACTGCAGACTCGTGGTTAAAAGACGTCTTCTCCCAATAACATAATTGGCTTTCTTCTTTTTCTCTGTTGGCATTTCATGAAGTAGGCCATGAACACAATTGCAGACTTCAAAGATTCCTCGTGAAACCTGCACAGAATTTCATCTAAACAGGCCATGCAACGCTGGATATAAATGCTTGGTATTGGACAATGTATTCTCTTGAAGGAAAAGGGCAGAAAAGCTGATCGCACAACACAGTTTCAAATAAAATCAAAAGCCGATTGAGCATAGTACCAATCTCAGTGGCATATCAGAGTTGATAATCATATTTTCGACTGCAAACAGTCTACCCAGAAAAGGCGAAAGGGATAGTCTGCATAGAGTCGGACATACATGGTTTTACAGGCATCTTTAAAAACATATAAGGGCTACCCAACTAGTTAAATAGAAAAACACCCAGCTATCATCATCCCCTCTTGCGTTTTTGCGTCTTCAATTGCTTGAAAATGTAACTGATTACTTCCTTCAGTGTGGCCTTCCTTCCTTCCTTGAAATTCCATAGTTCAGGAATCGCGTACCTACCACTAGGATTGTATTCCTCTATCTCCTTCAGAGCTACGGTCACCGCATCATAAATTTCATCCCCCAATTCCTGCTTTAGCTTTCCCAGTTCTTCATCATTCTCATCTATCACTCTCTGTATTTGCAGACAAATGGTCACACACTTCAAGCTGTCAATATGACATGAATATGCTTCTCTCTTTTGCTTTGTAATTGTTGTAAAGCAGCATGTATAATAAAATATGGGAACAAAAGTGCAAGATTTTCTCTTTCTGCTAGTATCAAAAATCCTCTTTGCAAAAGATACCCAGTGGTAAACTTAAAGTGTATAAGCAATTTAACCCTCTAGTTATTTTGAGCTATGAAGATGATCCTAAACTATTCAACCCTCTAGTTATTTTGAGCTATGAAGATGATCCTAAACTATTCAAAATTTTAATCGTAACATTTTTATTATTAGATTACATAAATGTTACTGTTGTAACAAAATCAAATTGATGACTGCAAATGTGAATTTGTGAGGGGCAATTTAGCTATTTTGAGAAGAGAAAACTTAAAGGAGAATTCTCAACATTATTCTTTCCAAAAATTTAAAAGACGACGCAGATCTAAGATTTCATAATACAATTCTGCTTGGGGATACCTTGTGTCTTTAAACTTGGACTAGGGGAGAAGGAAAGTTGAAAAAGATTTGTCAACTACAAAATGAAGGAAACAACTTTTTCTTTCTCCTAAGGGGTTGACCAAGTGTGACAGAACCTCCATCTCCAACCTTAAGGTTAGGGTATCAGGTCACGGCAGGGGAAAATGTGGGAGAGATCCACCGCAACCCTTGTGCAGAGGGGTTTGCAGGGTGTGCTTCGCTCGTAAATAGCAAAAGGTTAAATTGCTTATCTATCTAACGTTTAAGGAGTAGCAGACACTTTGCCCTTTAATGAAGCTCTTCCACATTGACCAGATGCAAATGAAAAAAAAAAGAAGACAAAGGATGGACGACCTTGGAAGCTAAGTCCCGACTCCTTGACCTTAAAACTCTTGGGAGTCTTTTGGTGTGAGGTATAAGGTATAGTAATCCCAGGGATGCAGGACTATTTTATCCTGCGTTTGGTTGGAGGTATTAGGCAGTCCTAGGATTATTTATCCCACCATTTATACCTTAGTGATGGGATAAGTTATCCCATATACATGGTGGAATAACTTATCCCAGGATAATTAATCCCGGGATAACTTGTTCCCAACCAAACAACCCCTTATTTGCCATATATAACTCTTAACAGAAGGAACTAAATTGGCAGAAAAAGAGATAAACTGAAATAGCCAAATCAAAGAACAAACCTCCACATTCGACTCATCAATCATGATTGTTTTAAAGGGATGCCAGTCAGGATCTTTTATTTTTTCCTGCCACAGAGAGAGAAGTTCTACAGCCTTGATTTCAGCTTCCTGATTTGGAAACCTCTGCTTTAATGCATTCTGGAAGGCCTTTGAATCAATTTCCCCCATTCTTTTTATCCCAATATGGGCTCGCGCACTGCTCAATACTTCAAGCAATCCCTAAAGAGAGGATTATTGCAAATAACTTAGCATAATAAGAAATACAATGTGACAACAAGAAACTACATCACCATCAAATGCTTGTATGGATTCAACAAGGTTTTGACTACATTAAGTAATTGAAAATCTTACTGATACCAGATATCATACCTCTTTCAATGTGCGCCGTGCATCTTGCAACTCATCATTACTTTGGCGCTCTTTCAACAGGAGAGTCTGGTTTAGGGACTCCATACCATCCATCTCCTCCATTTTATCTTTCAGCTCCTCATTCATCTCTTTAATCTTATTCTGTACAGCTGCATCGTCATTGCCTCCAAGGTGCTTCATAACCTCTAGTTTTCCTTTAAGTTCTGCTATTTCCATTTCCAGTTTTTGCTTGGCATCAATGTCCCTCTCTAGCTCAAGAATCTTTTTCAAGGCCTCCTCCTTCTCCCTCTGGATATTTAACATCAAACATGAGTAAAGCTCCGCTTACTTTGTGCTAACAACAATGGCAGAAACCCCAACTTGCAGGTTTTGCAAGAACCATATGCAGAAATATCCATGCTCAAAAAATAAATACACACACAAAGAGAGAGAGAGAGAGAGGAGCAGAGGGGGAGAAACATGATTATGAATGACACCTTTTGTTCTTCAACCAGTCTCAAGACATTCTCATCAGCTTTTCTTTGTTCCACAGAGGCCAGTTGAAGTGCTGAATTTCTCACATCATTCTGAATCAACAAAATAAAATTCAATACATTATAGTTCGAAAGAGTTAGCTTTAGGGGACTGGAAGCTTGAAAGTTACATTCTACCCACATAATATAGGCACAAGTGAGCTGAGCGCCAAAATAATGCAAGCCACTGCGGCTTTATCATGATAAGAGAGAGATTTATTTATAATTTTAACTCATGCTGGAATTTGATACCTGTTTCTTCTCCTCATCAAGCTTTTGCTTTTCTCGCTCAGTTAAGGCTTCACGTTTATTCAGTTCTCTGCCCCAAGAATCAAGCTTCTTCTTCTTGCTCTCCAACTCTAAGCTTAACATTTCTTGCTCCAGCAGGACCTTCTGTACATGCTCACGTGCAAGGCGTTGCATCTTCCTTGATTCTGCACCAAGTACACTTTAGTTATACTTTAGAAACTATTGGAACTTTCTATTACCTGATGAATATCCAAAAAAGGAGCTCTTTAGCTTGTGATCTTTGTCAATCAAGGATCTAGCGACACCTTACTAGTTTTCAAAGAAAATGTAAGATGCATAAAGTTAGTTAAATATTAAATAAAATTATTTTAAAGAGACAAACTCTAGTGACTCCCTTTCGTGCAAGTAACAAATGAAACAAGCTAATTTTAGAGTTGATGAAACAGAACTGGCACTTTACAATGTCAAGTCTAAACATTCTACCTGTCAGACACATGGCAACATCAGATAAGAAACATAAATTTCACACATTATCTGCAGACCAGATGGAACAATAAAAAAAAGAAAAGTTTGCAACTAAAAACCTTCAAAAAAAGAACGGTGTAGCATGTCTTTCTCCTCGAGCATCTGACGAAGAGACAGTGTATTCAAATTGAATTTTGTCTGCAGCTCATCCAGATTTTCATTTTTCATGTCAATTTCATTGGCTAGATTCGCTACAACTTCCTTTCTACCCTGTGTTTCTTCTTTAATAAGGTCCGAGATAGTCTTCAGCTCCCCCTTCTCTCGCAGATATTCTCCTAAAGCCCCTTCTGCTTTATAATCATCTTCTCGAGCAACCCATCCATATAAATTTGGACCAGGGCAATTTCTATGGGATTTCCATTCTTGTTTGCTGCAGTGAGAGGCTTCGAAGGACTTCTCAAATTCCATTGCACCCTTAAAACCAGTCCAATCACTATTAAATCTCACAACAGCTTCAGAGACTCTTGCTTGGTTATCACAGAAAAGCTTAACTTCCAAAGGCATATACATGGAGAACTTTTTTAACCAATACTCCTTGTCATCTGGAGATCTTCCATTTGCTGTTTCCTTTGATACATTAACGACAATCCCAGTCCAAGGCCAAAAGAACAGTTCATCTTTTTCAGATTCTGAACGCTCTGGAGTCACAGCACGTTTAGGTATTGGTTCAGCCTCATTCACTAGGTCTGTTTCCAGATACTTTGCAAGTGCTAAATGGTTTGCCTTCTGTTTAGCACTTCGGTTAGCAGAACCCTTGCCAACCCCTGTAGCATGTTGAAGAAGGTCTTTGTATTTGTAGTCTTGCTTTTTCTTCCCTGCACAGAAGGGACATCTAAGGGACCCATTTGGGCCCTTAACTCTCAGTTTTCCAGTTCTTAATTCTTCATAAGGCTTCTCTTTGAACTCAAAAATCTCAGAGTCACTCAAATCTGATTCTTCGCCTGAACTGCTGCTCATCTGGATTTGTTTTTAAAAAACTACAGTTAATTCTAAGGATTGTACATAATTGATAATACAAACAAATATCAAAGCAAATCAAGCAAAATCTTGAACAAGCAACTTGAAGGAATTGAATCATAGCTGAAGATGTTAAAAATAGCCTACAGCGCATGTAAAAAGCAGCTAACACGCAGACACTATGGCACAAGCAACTAAGAGGATTTGAATACAGACTACAGATAGCATGCTTCAACCAGTTAATATAGAAGCTTTAGAACAAGCAGCTTAAAGGACTTGAATCATAGCTGACGATGTTATAAGTAGCCTACAACACAGGTAGAAATCAGTTATATACAGAAACTGCCCGCAACAAAGTACAAAATTAAAGTGTTACCAGTCAACTGAAAGAGGGAAATCACTAACTTTAAATGAAACAATACCGCTGAAATACACCATTTAGTTGAATATAAAAGGGTGTTTTGGTTGACACAGTATATTTTTGCCTCAATTCACCAGACCTACCACTTGTAATAAATGTAGACTGAAGAAAAATATTAGAGGAAGGGATTATGATGTTTCAGGCAAAACCTATCATTTTCCTCAAGTTAATAAATGAATATTCAGAGGAAAGTTAAAGCAACACCAACAACAAATCCAGTGTAAATCCCACAAGTGGGGTCTGGGAAGGGTAGATGTACGTAGACCTTAACCCCTACCTTTGAGAAGGTAGAGGAGTTGTTTTCGAAAGACCCTCAGCTGAAAAAAACAGTTAAAAAGAGGCAATAGCACCAAATAGAAACAAGAGCAAGATAATAAGATACCGAAGCAAAACGACAGGAGGAGGATAGAGTGTACGTAGTCCTTAAACTTACCTCGTGGAGTTAGAGAGGCTGTTTCCGAGAGACCCTTGTTTCCTTAGGAGTGCAAAGGCATTAAAAGTTGGATCTAAATTATTTTTATGTGGTGGTTAGAGAACCAATTTTCTAAATGAACTATCTGTGAACAATTAAAGTACACTATTTTCGATTACTCTAATTTGAAATTCCTAACAGTAGTAAGAATTATTTTAGAGGATGAATCAACAATTTTATTTAGTGATCAATGTAGCCCTACACGTGTTAAGAAGCTGAAACTCAAAGCTACCAAAGCTATCTGTGAAAACCATCCAATTTGCACTTGATGAGGTAGAATAGGATTTGAAACAGCTCTAAACTAGAACTAGAAAACGAAAAGGAAGTAACACAAGTAGATTAAAGATCCATTTGGAAAACATATCTTAAAATAAAAAACAGTTTTATCAGAATATTAAGGGTGGGATTTATGGTTACTTGATAAACTAATGCATAACCTTAACTGACAGCAAGAACTAAACTCAACCATAAGCCTCTTTAAAGAGGAGATAAGTTCTTTGTGCACTTCATTAGAATGCTTAAAACTGCAGGTTAGGAGAAGATTACTAAATACCGACTCCGAGCCCATTGACCCTGTACAATCTTACGCTGAAAAATCAGTCTATATATACAGATTTCAAATCTCTACCATGAAATAGATTACTAGCATTTGAGTACCATGTATTAACAAAATGCTTGAGCTAAGAAGTGGTCACATTCTAAATAACAACGCAAGGAAATCCAGAGTTCCAAACACACACCAAAAAAAAATGGAAGCAAAATAACATTTCAGATTAACAGCCGAGTATCAGTGCAGCTCCGATTAAGCCTAAATTCATAAAACCAATCGCTAATACTGCAAAACCCTAACCCTAAACCCACAGAACTAAGGACAACGAAGACAGAAAAAAGCTTGTAGACAACAAAAACAACAAGTTTCAACGCAAAAAAGAAGAGATAAAATCGACATTATAACAACAAATTTGAGAAAAAATAGGCTAGTTTCTGCGTTCCGATACCTCTACGAAAAGCAACGATGAACTTTAATCGGAAATTTCTGAGCTCTAACAACAAAATGCAGGCGACGCCGGCGATGTTTGGAATTTCGATCGGATTCCAAATTTATGAGTAGAAAGGAAAAACCTAAGGTGAAAAGAAGAGGGTCTCTGCAGTACTCAGTACACACTCAGATGGAGTAGCGTATGGATGCCACGTGTAGAAGGACAAGAATAAAAGGCTTGCATTTTTTTTCATTTGACACTTCAATCCTCAAGTTTATTTCGGTTAAATTTTTTACCCATATCATATCAAAATCGGGGTCATTTTTTGACTAAAGTAAATAAAATAGAGTGCGTAGATTTTACTCATATTAATATGACAAAATATTCAATTAAAATATCACACATGACTTTGATTAATTAATTTAAGAAAATATGTAAGTTAGATTTTGGTAGTTCAAAATTTCGTATTCAATAATCTCAGAGAGCGGATTGAAATTTTTTTAAATTAGCTAAATTTCGATGTATTATATGTTTTATTTTTAATTCATTTTCCACTAAGAAATTCTCGGTGTACTCTTTTATAATAGAGCCTCAAAGTTTATGTTTTCATGTGATAGCAACATAAAAAGGAAAGTTCAAATTTTCTACAAAGGACGATTCAAAATATTTGATCTTAGGTGCATTTTCCTCTCAAATATTATCATTTGAATACGACCTAACAACTACCGATACCTATTAATATCTTTTCTTAGAATGTTGTTTAGAAATATATATATCTATATTCCCATACATTGATTGGAAGTTGGAAATGTTGCATTGGAGTTGAAGAAATGTTGGGCCTTTTAATAGGGCAGCCCAAGAAAGATGATGGGCTTTTAATTGTTGTTTAGTGGGTTTGGCATCACTATACCTGAACTAGCCCAGTTTGAGACTTGGTGCCTACCTTTGCAGTTTTGTGTTTGTCCTTTTCATCTTTTTCATAATGATGATGGAGAATAACTTCAAAATCTAACGACAAGAATTGTGGTGAAATGGCAAGTATTCCTTCATTCTTAATCAGTGGTCTGGAGTTTGAGTTTGCCTTTGTTAGGGAGTGTTTTACCTTTCAATGAGGCTTTTCGGCGCGAATCTGAATTTAATCGAGCTCTAACATGAATATCGAACACTAAATGAGCAACAAAAAAAAAATCTACTCTGAGTAGATGAAGAAATGAATAAAGGTGTAACAAGACAAGCTTGAGCCTAACGTTTTGGACCGATATTAGGTACGTAGCGTAAAATAGCATACTACTATAGTCTTACTAGCTGCTAATTCTTTTGTCAGCTTTGTAGCTTGAATTGATGCTCATTTAATTGTTCACTCCAGAAAAAAGAATAAAAGAATTATCAACTGTTTAAGTTGTTAAAGGTGAAAAATAGTAATATTCAGTTGTGAATTCAAAGATGGATTTAGTACGTAACAAATAAATTCACGTGAATTTAACAGCTTTTGTTTAAATTATATATTTATTCAAAAATTTATTTAAATATCTTCAAATATTTGATTGATTGTGAGTTATTTTTGAATGTTAACTTGAGATAGTCATGCAGAACGATAAATTTCAAATTCTGATTCCGTATCTAACTCCAATCAAAACCTCATTGAGTGAAAGAAATATTATTGAAGCGAATTATTGCTACACTAATCTATTCATGTAAGATAAGTATTCTTGCTGTTTTTCCATGTGAAAAAAAGCAGGTCTATACTCTATATACCTAAAATTCTTTACCAGACAAGAATTATTATAAATTAGAAGGACCTGAGCATTTGAAATGACATTTTTCTTAATATAGAAATTTGTTTTGTTTCACCTCTTATTTCTTAATTCTTTAGCTTGTGATTCTAAAAAAACAATGAAACATAAAGCTATAAGAACCATTCATATCTCATCTCATCAAGCATGCGAGCATTTGTTCTTTACCTTGAGTTTTATTCCTCAATCAGTAATAAGTCTTTTCAATGTCATTTCATTTCACCCGTCCGTGCGAACTTGCTTATATTAGTGGTCATTTCAAATACGAATAAAAAAAGAGGATTGTAATAAGCTGACAATCAACATAAAATTTACTCTCATAACACCTAATGTGATGAAGATATACAATAAGCTTAAACGAAAATAAAAATTTATATAGTCAACTTAACTTATTCTATTGAGATTGAGAGGTAATTATTATTTTTGTTCGTATATATCTTCTCCATATTTTAAGTTCTATTACTAGCCCTATACGATTCCGCACATCTTTAGGGATTTGCTATATGATAGTGGTAATAAAGGAATAATTAAAGCTTCTGAATTTGGATATATATATTCTTTTTTTTACCTAACGAAACGGAAGAGAAATTAATTAATGACATATTCCTTCTCATTATTATTTTTCTATAAAAAAAATTGATCCACTATTATATTTTGCTATTAATATATGATAAGTCAATTATTTTTATATTCTTTTGTTTAATGATTATGTCTGGAAATTAATTATGCCAATGGTTTCCTTTTTCATTGGAGTTGTCACTCTTTAAATGGTGGATGCAGAGAAAGTAGAACCACCAAAATTGTAGGAAAAGAAGAGAAGAAATAATGATAAAATAAAGAAGGAGAATAATAATTAAGAAAGAGTAAAGACGTACTTGATCATTGTGACTACGTATGTTGTTGATTGAGGGAATATATACTATTCATTACCAAAGATTCCCTGCATTATTAACGCTTAATTTAATATATTCTTTTCCAGTTAATGTTATACTCAAATTAACGCTGTTACATATTTAGTACAAATCCCTTCATCTGGAATATTATCCGTAAAATGAGTCCATATTTTGATAATCCGTCCAATTCGTTAATATTTTAATGGATTAGGTAAGTGACTTTTTAGATGGGTAAAATATGGGTTTATATCCATATTTAACTCATAAAAATATGGGTATTCGTAGGTAAAATATGGGTTAGCCAAATAGGTTAACCTTTCAACTTTTATTCACTCAAAATTTATGATATGACCAAAAGAGTTGTAATTTCTCCTTTTTTATGTTCAAATTATTCTTCTGTATAATTGAAAAGGTAAAGTCTTTCACCCTCCAAAAGAATATATATTATATTACATGTACATTTCTTTTGTTAATTATAATTATATTATTTTTATTTGTTTAATTTTATATTGGATAACAAATAATAGTGTAAAATAAGCAAATCATGTATTAGTATTGATATTGCATAAAGTGCCTTAAGCACATTTTACTCCTAAAATGCAAATATTCATTTACTTTGAAATTAAAAATATTTTTTCCTTGTTATTACATAAATTTATTTTATATTGAAAAGTTATAGGAATTTTTTTGACTTTCATGATACAATAAAACTAAATAAAATATTTTCAACATTTTTCATCTAAAAAAAAAGACTACAACATTTTATCCATGTTTAATTCTACAGTAAAGTACTATTTACTCATGAAAATATGGATAAATATGGGTAAACTTGTATTTTATCCAACCCATTTGTTACCCAACCCATTTTTACCAATATGAAATATGGACGGGTTGAATTATTACCCATTTTCAACCCGCCCAAATTTTACCCAATCCGCCCATTTGCCACCACTAATCTGAAGTATGTTACCGCTACAAGGCAATGGAGGAGCCATGTGTAATAAAGGGGATTCGATTGATTTTTTTCATTGAAAAATTATATGGTACAAATAAAATAAATGTATTTTTTTTTAGAATTTTCATAAAATTGCAAAGATAAATGTTTGAATTCCATGTGTGATATTTTTTTGTATTTTTAAAATTTCTTTAATCAGAATTCTCGACTTCGCCCATACTTGAGGTTGTTATAAAAAAAAATTGAAACCTCAAACGATATCAGTACTTTTAAAAGCCTTGAAATATTGAGTTAGAGGAAATATTCAGAAGAACTAGCTATTACCCATACACTACATATATACCTTGTCAATTTTTTAAAGAATTTTTCTAATATTTGATTACAATATAGAGAATTTGTGTGTTTGACTTACTATTCACGTACAAATAAGAAAGGCAAAGTGGAAGGCATGGAGATCCCACCAATATTGAAATGCATGCATTATTGCCGTTCTATTATATTGTTGCCATTATTGCCTTTGATTTTGAAATACAATACGCCAAGGATTAAGAGAGTAACACATTTATATGAAACAAAAAAAATATCTATTCTCACCCTTCCAATTTCTTTTCAATGTCTTTCACTTATCCTTTCTTTTATCTTCTGTCTCTTCACCATTGCTGTAAATTTCTATTTCTAGCTAGTCATATGTTCAAACTTTGATGAACAAACTTATTCCAAAGATGATAGGTATTCCGTAAAATTAATTAATCGGTGTGGGTGGTTGAGCTAGCTCCATAGTTATTAGAATTTTTTTCTATCTATTTTTAGTCATCTTTCTAAATAGTTTTGGTGCAGGTACGTACCTCGAAATTAGTAAGATGAGTTGCGTGCAAGCTAGCTTAGATACTAGGGTTATAAGAGAAAAAAATTATTTATAGTCATCTGTCAAAACCTTGATGAACAAAGTTATTTGTACTGATTAAAGTTTGCACTTACTCCATGAAATTAATTAGTTGTGAGATGAAAATAAATTGATTCGGATACTATAATTTAAAAAATATAGTTTATTTTAACCATGCATGTGTCCAAGCCTGTTTGGTGAACAAAGTTATTTGTTATATATGTGTTGGTTTAAAATAATAGGTACTTGAGTTATTACGCCCAAACTAATTCAGAAATCACGATTATAATTATTATTTTTTGTATGAATCCATCCACCTACAAATTAGTTGCTATAACCTAATAAATTAAGCAAATATATATAGAACTTATTCCGTTTAATTATAAACAAATAAAACCCCCATAAAGCATTGATCAAATGCATGCTAAAATCATTGATTTAACAGATCAAAGATTCTTCTCATAATCTTCTTTTGCTTTATGATTATGTTTAGAAATTAAATAAATAATGTTGGCCTGGGACATTCCTTTTTATTGCACTTTAATGCTGATGTACTGAGAGCCACCAAAATCAGAAGAAAAAAGAAGTGAAGGAGAAGACACGAGAAATAAAAAAGAAAAGGACAAACCGTATTACACTTGAAACACAGTAGGCCTACTTTTGTTGTTGATTAATTGGGAAAAGTTTTGACATTTTTGATTAATAAATAAAAGATTCCTTTGCCAATATGAACTTTTAGTATATGTTTCCAGTTAATCTTTTTACTAAAAGCAGTGTATTTTATTTAGCACGAAACCCCATGTGCCTCCTTTTATCATTCCACTCAACTAATTTGAAACCTCTAACATCTTTCGAAAATAAAATGTCATCAAGTCTGACTTAACTTTAAAAACTAGCTTAAGAAGTGAAAGATTATTGAAGATTATATAAAGAGTTTAAGCTTTCTTTCCATCGTCGATGTGAGACTGTTCTCCTTCCTCTCCATACGCGTATGACTGGACATCTAGAATATGGACAATTTAATAAGAGGCCAAACATGATAAATCATTAATTGGATGTGGAAATGAATATCTCTATCCCAAAAGCTAGCTCAAGATGTGACAACCACAGTTAGGTATCAACTTTAGGCCCAAACTAACGAAGCCAGAATCTAGATTTGAAATCTGTGAATTCGAAATTCTAATTTAATGTAATTTGTATATATTTAATATGTTAATATGTATGCTATATTCTAGCTCTGCTCCTTCTGACTAACCTAGAATTGCGCGGTATGATACCTATTAAAAAGAGAAACCTTTTTATTAGAATTGGACAGTCTTCATAGCCTCACAAAAATAAATATAGACGTCTCCATATCGATCTTCGAGACTCTACTTAGACTCGACTTGTATATACGTGAGATCTATGAACTTGGAGCTCTGATAGACTGATACCATTTGTCACAACCAAAAACGAATGTTATATCATTCGTCTTATCCCACTAAGACAGGGAAGTCGTGAAATATTGAAATGTTGAGAACTCAAAGTGGAATATTGCTAAGTGACTTGTTCCAGAATCTTCCAGCTTAATGAAGCACTTTGAATTGGTAAAGACCTCTTTTAATTAAAACTTGTATAGCTAGTTGCTACTCTCTATGCATGCAAATTAAATTTTAGTTCTAGGAATGTATACGTTTTGATTTAATTTACAAGGTTAGTAGAGAAATGGCCTCATCCACATGTTTTATTTATAAGTAAATGGAATTAGGTAGTAGAATAAGCATGGTCGACCTGGGGTTGGGATTTTCTTCTTTTTTTCTCCTAACAATCATGACAATATTAATCAAGAACGATTTTACTTTATTAAAGGAAGATGATTATAAATTGATTTTTGCCCACTTCCAAGAAATTCACCTACTATGATTCTTCCCCTCCTGTTTATTTTTTTCATCAAAAGAAAGCAAATATGGCAGCATGGATAACTAAACACCCGCGTGTCCAAAGATTTTATTTCAACGACAACAATAACATATCTAGTGTATCCCTACTAATGGAGTATGAAGAAAATAGTGCATAAGCATATCTTACCGTATTTTTTTTTAGGGTAGAGAAACTATTCATGATAAACCCTCAACTCAATAATTGATTTTATTCAAAATTCTGAAATAATATTTGAAGATTATTTCAAATAAGTGTTGTTTATCAAATAGGTCTATTATTTCATCTTCAAACATGAAATTTGAAAAACAGAATTTACGAGTTTTTTTCAAAATTTTCACTCACAAAACTTTAAATGTGTTTTCAGGTCTAAACACGAACTTTTAACTTTCAAATATACTGTCTCAACTTTGCGTTAAATATCTATTTTGTTCCCTTTCAAATATCAATGAATTCATGTCTAAACGTCTGCATTGTTGCTGGAGCAAAATAGTCAGCTCCATGATTATATTTGTATAGTAAAATGGATCTTGTGTTCAATAACAAGATGAAGTGGAAACACATGACTGATGTCTAGAGTTCAAATGCTTTGTTCTTTTAAATTTTCCAAATACAAAGGATTTTGATTCGTGCCCCACTTTCCACTTCCAAATATCCCACTTTCCTTTTTAATCTTTCAATTCCATCCACAAACTTTTTCTCCAAGTCAAACATTCTTCAGGGTTAATGATGCAAAATACAACTATAAATAGTATTCACTGGAGGCTCACTGTCAGTATACACAAGGACAAAGTAGAGTTAACTCAACCTTGTCTAGCTATTAATACATTGTAGAGTAGTATTTGTGTAATTCACCCCCGACTTCAATTACAAACTCTTATTTATCGGTCTAACTTGATAATCTTTGAGATATAGGTCTCTGATCTTTTCGACCTTAATTTCATAGGAATTAACAAGTTGTTGAGATATAAAACCATCTGATTTAATTCGTTCTGATCCATAGCCACGATGGACCCTGAAGAAGGCGTGTCAGCTCCTTCAACACCAGCAACTCCAGCAACTCGTGGTTCTCCTCTCTTTGGTGGATTGATCAAGCCTGAGGGGAGAAATGGAGGGAATGGCAAAAAATCCCTTCTGAAGAGCTGTAAATGCTTCAGCGTTGAACCATGGGCCTCGGAAGAAGGAACTTTGCCTGCTGTTTCATGCATGTTACCTCCTCCTCCTGTTTCATTAGCTAGAAAGGTGAGGAAAGTACAAATAGAGACGATGATTTAGGATTTAAATTACGTTACTGATATTTTTGTCAAAAATGTTGAGTTCAGTTGAACGTGTTGATTATATATTACATACGCCTTTTATAGGCGAATGCTAAGTACAGCTGATATGAAGATTGATTTTATACATGTATCAGGTGGGAGCAGAGTTTGTAGGTACTCTGATACTGATATTTGCTGGGACAGCCTCAGCCATAGTGAACCAGAAGACACAAGGGTCTGAAACATTAATTGGACTGGCAGCCTCCACGGGCCTCGCGGTAATGATTGTGATTCTGTCAACTGGACACATCTCTGGAGCCCATCTCAACCCTGCTGTGACTATTGGTTTTGCTGCTCTCAAGCATTTCCCTTGGAAACATGTGCGAATATACGATCTGTACCACGGGCTCATTTGTTTGCACTTAATTACAGTCTACAGACTTGTTTATTTTGCATGTATGTTAATTTTAATTTTTTTGACAGGTTCCTGTGTATATTGGAGCACAAATTATAGCATCATTTTGTGCTGCATTCACATTGAAGGTAGTTTTGCACCCAGTAATGGGTGGTGGAGTCACTGTTCCTTCTGGTAGTTATGTTCAAGCTTTTGCTTTGGAGTTCATCATCAGCTTTAATCTAATGTTCGTTGTCACTGCCGTGGCCACGGACACTAGAGCTGTAAGCATTTACTCTCTGATGGTTTCTCTGTTCTTACTTGTCAATTCAAAAATGGTTTGTTTATTTCTTCAATTCCGAAATTTACTCTCATCCGATATTTAAGGTAGGGTTGTTTTTCTTGGCAAACTATAGGTAGGAGAGCTTGCGGGAATTGCGATAGGAGCCACTGTCATGCTCAACATACTAGTAGCCGGGTAATTATCTGCAACTGTTGCCCTGTTTAAGCTGTAGTCATATGGTGTTCATTTTTGCATCTTGGAGGATTCATCTAACAAGTAACAACAATCCTTTTTTTGGGCTAAACCATAGTCTCCTGAGCGAAGACTGCCTCAAAATCATAAGCATACCGTGTAAGACCTATTAAGGGGAACGGTTTTTTCATCTCATGGCTCGACCTAAGACTTCTGATTAAGGGTGAAAAAATTACATCTATTCCTACCATACTCTTTAATTGTACGAAGATCTTCAATCAAGATTGAGTAGCTATTTATTTCTTGGACTGCTTTTCATGCTGATGGAAAAAGTTGTCCTGAAATGAAGATCCATGTACTAGTTAAAGTGTCTGCTTGTCCAGCTAAATGGAAGCTTTAGAAGTTACTTTAGATGCATAAAGTAGACAGCTTTTTGGCAACTTTTTCAAGCACAATTTTTTTATTACAACAATTCTCAAAATATTTATTCAACAATAATTTCAATATATTTTACACTTGCTACAGCCCATAATTACTCTGTCCAAATAAGATGTGACATAAAATGAATGAACAATCAAGGAAGTAATACATATACAATAACGAAATAATGATAGCTTCCATAGGAATCACTTAGTAGCTTGTGAAAAAAAGAAGAAGCCTATTTAACGGTCTTTCTCACAAATTGTATTTCTTGTGTTTTAGGGAGACAACTGGGGCTTCAATGAATCCAGTGAGAACCCTCGGACCAGCAGTAGCAGTAGGAAACTATAAAGCCATCTGGATCTACCTCACTGCTCCAATTCTTGGAGCTCTCATTGGGGCAGGGGTTTACTCTGCTGTCAAACTACCTGATGAAGACGGCGACAATCATCCACAGCCTTCCCTGGAACATAGTTTCAGAAGGTAATTCATCAGTAACACCATCAAACCATGATAATCGTCTATTTTTGTAGATGGTGTGCAGTTCTATGAATGTAAAAACATCTGGAAGGCAAGGGTGGGTTGAATAACGCAAAATCTTTCCGCTCTCTCCAAATGTACAGATTTTGAGCAAGATAAACTTATCAAAGAACAGATTAGAGCAAGATATAGTGACAGAGAGAGGAAAGAAAGGAATGAATATTGGTGAGCTACTATTGGCAAAACTTAAGTGATGTGTAGAATTGGTGAGTTTTTGCTGGATTGTAAAAGAAACTTCTGTATAACTTGTTTCAGTTCACAGAACTAGCGCCAAATGAAGTGCATATTCTTTTTCTTATTCATCTGTCTGAAATCTTGGATGGGTATGAAGTGCAACTGAGAGTCTCCTACACCGTCTCTTATGGAAAATTCCAGCCATTGTGAATAATTAGGGAGCCAGCTAAACTGCACTGAAACAGATACAAAATATGAAAGAAAGAAGTATTGTTCATACATAAAGTACTGCCAAATTGGCACAGGTGAATCCAGCTTATTATCATACTAAAAGTTTTCCTTTCTGCAATTAGAGCGCTGCATATCTGGAATATAACTCTCCATATTGAGTTCAACCTTTGGCATGAAATTGTTAACTCTGTACACTACTGATAGAACTATTAAAATTTTCACCACCAACATACTTTTTTTTCCTTTTCTGAACATGTTTCACTATGTCACTTGAATGTTAAATCCACGTGAAAAGCAAATTCAACTACCTTCTAAAAGAGGTTCTATAAAAATAGACAGAAACAAAGAAGGCCCAAAGTCTGCTTTCGTCGGTAGATTTGGCTATGTAACTTGGGACAACAAAGTCCTAATAACTGCAATAACAACTATTCTACCAAGTGTGATATGCATATAATTAAGTTATGGATAGGAATGACAATTAGATAAAAATATGATCTCAAACTTGAAGGAAAAATCAATAATGGAAGCCAGAGCAAAAACAATTCACTCTTTCTGGGACTAATTTATTTTATCTACTTCATATGAATTACTTTGTCATGAGTAAATGGTTACACATTCTATACACTGTTTGCAATAGAATTCCCATTACGTCTCGCTGTTATAGTCGTTTAATTTACTCTTTGAAGTTTTTCCTCGAAAAAAAGAATTTTCCAGTTCAAAAATTGAAAAGATTTATATGATGATAGAGATTGAACAAGGAAAAAGTACCGAATTGTATGATCCATTTACTCCGTAACCGACTAAACCATCTGGAGTACTTTAGCTTGAACGGATTGATCGGGCCTCCGGCTTATGAAGGATGATTTGTAGAGAGAAAATGCGAGAGCAGCAATAAGAGTGCCAAAGACGTCGGCAACAGCGTCCTTGGTAGATGCACCTGCTGAACTGAAAAAACCCAGTTCGTCGGCGAACTCCTTAGCGGCGCCGGCTGCGAGTGAAACAATGGATCCGACCCAGATGCTCCTGCGGCGGATGAAAGAGTAGCGAGTTCTTTCCGCGAGAAAAGAGGAAATGATAGCAATGAAGAAGCAGAAAAGGATGTGGTAAAGCTTATCAGGGGCTATCCAATCATCTCCTTCCTCCATTCCTTTTTACAGGAATTTCAAAGCAATTGCTCAAACAAAAAAGGGGGAATCCCGTTTATAAGAGTCACGCCATAGATCTTCGGTCAAAATAAAACATCTATTATATTGGTTTGTTACTATCCTTGTATTATTATAGCATATGCTTCACTCTTGCAATTTCAATCATCCTTGATTATTCATTATTCCACATGAATTACCTCTTTGTTACTATAAGAACTTCGTTTTTTTTTTGGATGAGCGTGGTACCCAGACCAGCTTCCGCAACTTGCCTATTAAATCTTGTTTATCAATTTGGGATCAGATTATTTGTACTAAAATGGGCCTGAGCACCACCGGCTCACTCCAATTTGTTCTCATTTCGACTTCTCAGTGACGAGATTAGTGCAGAAGCTTTCAACAGTTGCATAGTAAAATCTTGGAATACACAAAAGGCGGGACTATGGTTAAATCGATTTGGCTTCAAGGCACAAATAAGAAACAACCCACGAGGAGGCTGCTGAGATCAATGGACGGTGAAAAAAATAAATATCATTTTAGGCATCACAACTACAATTCTTCTGGCATCATAAGAGAGTTTTAAGTGCTACATACTTAGATGACACAAACAATGATTACACCTAATAAATAAACCAGCTTGAATATGCTAATTCATCTTGCTGACCAGCTCATTGATGTGATCCTCACGATTGCCTGAATCGCCCCCATCCAAAAATCGTTTTTTCTTACCCTGCAATGCCTTTTCTGGCTTGGTGAGCGCAAAGGGACACAGAAAACTAGTGACCTCTTTGAAATGTGGACCAACGCTGGCAATCTCAGTCACTACGTCTTCTAAGCATAAAATACCATTTTGACCCAATGCCTGCAAACAGTAAATAATTACTACACAGGAACTCCCACAAACTATATACTAAGATGACAGATAACTTCAGCAACTTGTAAAAAGGGAAAACAAAGGAATTGAATTCATGGTACCTGTTCGACAACTTCGTTGCTGGTTAAAGGCACTCTCTGATTGTCAATTTTTCCAGCACCTTTCTTGTAAATAAGATCCTTGATGCTCTTGAGATTTGGATATCTTCAAAAGCATGAACAGGACCATTAGACATATTCTACCCCGCGCAAAGTTAATGACAACAGAGGAATACAGAGAATTTTTTTTGGACAAGGACAGAAAAGAAATGCAAAGACCTGCTAAAAACATTTGTTTTACATGGTTAAAAACTTAAAAATTCCTGCTTAAAGAAGGAATATATAACTGCAATTTTGATGTTCTGCCAATATCAGGCATGGTTTCCAAGTAGATGGTGACCATTAGCTGTAAAAGCAGACCTATGTGATCCTGGTGTAATATAGTATTATTATTAACCTCCTGGTGTCATATGATGTTAAAATTTTCTTCTTTTTAAGTGTAATTGTCTTCAAATTGGTGGGACCGTAGATGGATGAATATTCAGGGATAGCTGACACTGAAATGGTTATATGATAAAATATGCTAAAGGAATACATAGACTTAATTAAGTTTCTCATTTTCCTCTTTCTTGACATAAAGCAATTTTAACTATCAAAGGCAAATACGGATTTTGGCATGAGGAGGAAACTGCACTCTTCAATGGGAAAAAATAAGTATGAGATAATACAAATATTCAAAATAAGGTCCATTGGCAGCTCTAATATGAATGTAAAATTAAATTGCTGGGTGTTGGGACAAGAAAGTCAGCACCAATCAATAGAAAATTGAAGAAAGGGGGCAACAATTGTCTCCTTCCAAAGAGAAAATAGCACAACTATTTGTATGCTTGATAGGGCAAATGCTAACACATCGATAATGCTTACTTCTTAGACATTTACTAAGGCTTCCATGTTGTAGAATGAGGTGTTTACTAGAGATTTTGCACGAAAGACACACTAGATGCTAACATGCCATGCAAACAACAAAAATTAATGGAAGAAAAATATCTCATGTTAAAGATAGCTTTAAACTTAAAATAAACAGAGTCATGCATCATTTGTACAACTGAAACATAGAATTGACCTGCTGTTACGAGTCATTCAAATTTTCTCCTGTTTAGGAAATTTCATTTTTGCCATAGTCAAACAACTTTCTCCATCTAATGTTAGTACCCCCATAGCTAGGGTATGCTTAGTTTCAGATCCAACCCAGAAGGTGGAAATACCATGGTATGGCCATTCAGAAGTTAAGTGTGGCTCTTTGGATACAGCCTACTATAGTTAGGCATTAAAAAAAGACAGAGAAATGTCAGGCGAGGAACTTGTCCAAACTTATTTAATGCTGCAGGACATCAAACTGTCATGCAGTTGTAAGCATTGGTTATTCTAACCCATCCACCAAAGCACCTTCATACTGTAGTTATACTAGATGTCTAACAGCACATTTAACTTGATAAGACTGACATAGCCAAGAGAGAGAAGGTAAAACACCTTGTCACATGTATCAAGGACTAGACAAAAACAACGGGGACAGAGAAAAGTACTCAACCAAAACCAAGAAACCAGTAAGACAAAAAAGTGAGATCACCTGCTTTCCAGCAATCATAATGCCTATAGTTACTGATTTGAGGTTTATATCCAGTAAAATGAGTTCATCAAATGTCATGCAGCAAAATAACAGAAAAGGCTACTTAAACCTACCCATATGTGACAAAAGGCTCCACCTTTTGCAGGATTTCCAATATTCTTGCATCTGCCTTCGCAAAGACGCCATTGAAGATTTTCCGCAGCCTCAAAGAGTACAAGAGCTTTCGCGTTCTTGGATGCATATCAGATTTCCTGAAGTGAAATACAATTATTAGGACCCAAAAGTAAGTTACCTAGCCTGAAAGTTAAAGTATGATAGTAAAACCAGGAACCCACCCTCCAATGCGTATGACAAAAAGGAGACTGGAGTCAGACGTGACAAAAGCTCGCCTGGATCTGTTCTTTCCCCTTTGTTTCATTTGGACAAGGTCCATCTCCTAAATATATTTACAACAGCTCAGATGAGAAGAATGTTGAACGAACAATACACCACAATTCATAAATCAGATTATTGCAAGGTGATCACTGTGAAAAGGTAGATAACCATCATTGCTGTACGTACGTGAGTACGTGAGTATAAGGCAAAAGTAGTTCCAGAGTGTTGTGCAGTCCTGATCCCCTAAATTTTAACATGTAATAAATCTTTCCTTAATACATCTTTGTCCATACTGTTTCACGAGGTCTTTTACCATCTTTCTTCTAGAAATTGCACAAATACTGTCTTGTCTCTTTCTTTGAGCGTCATTAATTGTGTATTATGACTATCGGACCCCTAGAGAACGCTAGTGAGAAGATTTGACCACAATGACTTTCATATTCAGGAAAGACAAAAGATGCTGGTTACTTGCAAGTGATTATAAGAAAAATTGGAGATCATTTAGTTTAGGGACACCAACATAAAGGATAAGTGAACCTGAGTAAATATCACACCTTATATACACATATATCAAAACTTAACAATTGTCACTGCCACTGCACCACAAAATTCCTGATAAAAGATTCTACAACCGATAAAGAAACTCAAAACAAAAATAAAATGCTGAAGCCAATAGAAAAAAATGGAAATATTGAACAATTGCTTGATGAAATAAATTGAATGTCTCACTAGTAAAAAAAATAATCAAAAGAAGATGTGTGCAAGTAAATAATCTTACAGTTGACGAAGGGAAAAAACTGAAATTCAATTTAAACATACCTTATCCCTGTACTCTCGAATAAACTGCTCGGGTTTCTTGATAACGAAATTATCAGATTTAAGTTTCTTGACTTTCTGCTCTAACTGGAGTTTTCTTCTGATTGCCCATTCTTCATTGTTCTTCCTCTTCTTTAGAATCACTTCTGGTATATAATTTAGAGGCTGTGGCACCTCCTCTGCCATTGTTAGCTATCTCTGCCAGGAGAAATGAGCAATGGTAGACAAACCTTTGTCATCAATATTAGATATATGGACTATCAAACTTTTCAAACACCTACTTTAACTCAATTTAGGGGATTGACTTGAATAAGTTTATCTCAAATACTTGAAATCATAAGAAATTATAGAATCTGAAAACAAAAAAATTGGCAACACTGAAACCATAGTTCTGAGTAGAATGATAGGGAAAATAACTTGAATTTATGAACTTGAATTTCATTCGACGAAATGCAAACTCACAACATCAAGGTAAATATTTCATGTTTATATTAACAGACATGTCCACAGCATTGATTTCTAGGAACACTCAAAGCTAGACTCACCACCCGGCATTTGAAGCGATTATCTTATGGGAAACAAGCATGATTGCAAATTAAATATTAAAAAAACACAGCAAAAGTAGCTAAATCTCACATATATACGTATTCTAACAGCAAAAATCAGTACGGAAATAGAGATATATGTTAATTCATGTTTTGGAAAGAAAGTGAAAGAGATACACATAGAGTACGAAAAATAAAGAGAAAAAAAGACTTACAATTAGATAACGCTTCCTGAGAGTTACGCCGACGAGTTGTTCGCCGGAGAGGAGCAAGTCCACAGACGAGGTTCGGTGGTGAGAGAGGTTTAGGGTTTTGGGATTTTGGACCGGGAAAAGAAGAAGAGTATCAATAGGCGATTTGAGAAATTAATAAATAGACGGGCCGGATCCATATGAAATTGGGCCTCGTGATATACAAATTGGGCTTTTCAATTCGAAATTAGTGAGAACCCAGCCCACCTAGACACGGGAGAGAATTAGGAAATTTGCACAAATAGAGGATCATTTGATTGCTGATGACTTAGAGCCCGTTTGGATTGGCATAAAAAAAATAGCTTTTAAGTCAAAAATAAAAAGTTAAACTTTTTAGTCTTAAGCATGGTGTTTATTGATATTGCACCATGATATGTCTAATATCAATAAACAAAGCATAAAAAGTTAGTACTAATTATATAAACACCACTTAGTTCATTCCTTCATTAATTAGTCTAATTCTATGTCTTAAGCATGGTGCACATCTGGTCAAACTCTTACTCTTATCCTATGTTATTGAATTTGGTCTAGTTCAGTTGAGACATATCCAAAAGATAAGAACACTTATGGCTTGTGAGTCGAACAAATATGTACTTGGCCATTTTGAGAAAAAAGGAAGTAATTCTCCATATACCATTATGACAAGGATTGACTAGTAGATATATATAGACCAATGAAATTAGTCATACACGCATTATTAAACAAAATTTGGGGTTATTTTCAAATGTCAAATACTTCACTACACGTACTGAGATATAGATTATAGACCAATGAATTCAGTCATTTAAGCGTTTGGAGTTAATTTTTTGTCAAAAGCATGTAATATTCCTATATTGAATGAAGATATGTAATAATCCTATAGATATAGACATGTGTTACTTTTACTGAAAGCAGCTTTTGGAGTGGACCGAAAGCCAAAAGTAACGGCAAAGGACATAGGTTAGCGTATAAAATGGGACCTCGCCGTTCACTTTTATTTGTCCACAATAAATTTTGCATACTAAAAATTTATTTTTAATATAATGAACCTGTAAATGTGAATGAAGGAGGTATATTTCATGAATATTTTATAGGTGGATAACAATGAATTTGAGCCGGTCAAAATGAGAAGATCCAAAAAGATAATTAATTTGGTTAATTCTATACATATGGAAAAAAAATTAAGAATTTATTAATAAAAATAAATAATTTTGATTAAAAGTACTAAGTAATTATGTTAAACTCTTAACTAGAACTCTAACTCCACCCCTTCAAAATGATTATATTTTTCTTAGGAGAAAAGGCAAAAAAGTTGCTTTCCCTTTCACTATGTTTTCTTTAGTTCTCTCTTTAATTTCCCAAAACATTTGGATTGTACAAAGATACACAGACAAAGAAATCTAACACATGAGTTGAGAGAATTTGGGTCCCAATTCTTTTACTTTGATTAGACAAAGCAAACTCCTTAACCACACGCAAAATCTTTAAGAATCCTCTCATTTCAGCATTGAGACAAAAAAACTAACATGTCCATTACTATAGCAAACTCTCCTTTTGGATCAGTCCTAAAAAAACCATATCTTTTTTGATTTCAAACAACTATATTGTATGATTATATCTATAAAAAAAAATATATGTTCATGTTAAATATAGCATGTATGCCTAGGAAAGCACTAACCCCTTTGCATATTATATGTATTAGGGGGGCCTTTATCTCCATCTGCTTCCTATCTAATTGTCGGCCATTTGTAATGCATCAAGACAATTCCCACACCAAGCAACATATATATGCTAGTACCAGTAGTACTGTTTGAGATTTTTATTCAAATTATCTAGAGATTTGGTACAAGCTATAAAAACAATAGCAACATATTCAATAAAATTCCACAAATCGAATATGTAGAGAGTAGAGAGTAGAGTGTATGTGCAGATCTTACCACTATCTCATGCAGATAGATCTAGTGCCGGCTCTATGCTTTGATAATTAAGGCACATGCCTTAGGCCCCCAATTTTAGGGGGCCTCAAATTTTTACCAAGAATAAAGTATGTGTTATTTTTTTTATTATAAAAATTTATTATTTATAATGAAAAATATTTTTTTTAAAAAATTATATTATTTTATTCTCTTTATCCCCATTATGTTTTAACTCTTATCTCTATTTAAAATTTGTCAACTTATTACTTATATTATGCTTATAATTCATATAATGATTGCCTTTGTGCAATAATTTTTTTCAATGTTGAATTGATAAAATCATATCCGAAACAAATAATTGAATATTTTTTTTGAAGAAATCATTTATAAAAAATTATTAAGTAATAATTTGCATTTGAAAAGTGTAAGAACGATAAATTTTAAATAAACACATATAACGTTTTTTTAGATTTTAGGTCTTTAATTGAAATTTCACTTTAGGCCTCCGATTACGTTGAGCCGCCTCTGGATAGAGGTTGTTTCTAAAACACTCTTAGCTTGTTAAACCATTAAAAAAAGACATATTTGGTATAAACTATTGTCATTTTTCCACAATTATGTATAAACTATTTTTTGGGTTTTGGTTTGTAAATTGTAATTAAATTGATGGAGTTTGGATTCTATTATATATGCTTGTGCGCTTATAATGTGTATATAGTAATATTGATCTTCAAAGCTCAATAGTTTCTTTTTCTTTTTTACACGTCACCCTATCACTGTAATTAATAGTGTTTTCATTTATTCTTCAACTTGACTCGAATGTTTAATCTCTGATTAGTGATGGAGGTACTCAATTACCACTTGAGCAAGCAAAATGGATAGTTATTTGATTAATATAGTTGCGTGTACTATGACAAGAGAAAACACAAGGTTGGGGTCGGGTGTGTGTGTAAATAATTTATAGTTGAATACTAGAATACAAGAGAATATTAATTATTTTAAAATGAGCCCTAACAAAAGATGATTAGATATCGAAAACGTTGTGAATTAGATTCATTATATTCCTAAGCCTCGTAACCCCATTTGATGTCATATCAGTATTGGAGTAACACCTAATAATACCAAAATATAAACTCATATAAAATATTTTAAATATATTTTTATACCAAAGATTAATTGACAGCTTAACAAAATTGGTTACTAACATATATGATATATATGATATAAGTTTTGAACTACACTAATAATGTAAAAACATTATATCCAGTCTAGATATTTTTTGTTTTTAATAGACTCACATTAAAGCAACATTCTATTAACTGAAATATATGTACTCCAAGAAATATGTTATTAGTTATACTTGGAATATTTTAAAAGTGTATTACTTGAAATAAAAGTAAAAATACAATTTTAACATAACGCTTGTGTAGTTAAATTGTGAAATGATTTGATAATTCTAGAATATTGTGAATATTCACAAGCAAATTAAAGATCAAAATTTATATTTCAAATAATTAAAATTAAACATCCTTAGTGTAAGATATCACAAAGAGTAAAATAAGAATTTACCTATAATTAAGGGATCAAAGCTACTCACCCCCCTATATCTAAAATCCTTCTTAAAATAATATCCCCTTCGCCCTATTTTAACGGTTACTTTAGCTAAAAAAAAATTATCCCCAAAATAATTGTTACTTTAGAAATTTAAGATTAAAATTGACATCAAATAGTTTCCGATTATACTCTTTACATTAAAGAAGTAGTTCTTGTTAATATTGTCCAATTCTCAAAAAACATGTAGTAGCAAATAAGAATAACTCAGTAAACTATACCTTATAGAAGTATTTATTGTTATTTCTTAATGAACTTGAAAAAAACCCTCATATTAAAATAGGAGAGAAAATAAACTATACCTTATAGTACTATGTTTCATTGATCATTCCAATAGTTCTAGGAGAGCCCGTTTGAATGGGATTTTAAGTTGGTCAAACTAACTTTTAAATCAGTTTTTGATTTATTAGAGTGTTCGACAATTAAAGAATAACTTAAAATAAGTCAAAAATAAGTTATAAGTTAAAAGTAGGGTGTCCCCTACTTATTTTTTTAACTTGTAAATCATTCTACTTTGACCAAGTATATTACTTTTTTACCCTTAATTTTTTTATAATGTTAACAACTTTAAGGGTATTTAAGACATTTTGATAAAAAAAAAGTGACATTCAACACTTTTTTGCCAAACACATCAAAAACACATAACTACTTATTTTTAAAATGACTTTAAAGTAGAGTTGTGACAGCTGCATGGATATTATATTCCTTATGTTGTGCATTAACTAATGTTTTCCAAATTGAGATATATTTGTATGCATGTAGTACATGAATATCACTAGCTAGCTAGCTAGTAGCACTATATATATAGAGTACTTTTAATGATCAGTTTCAAACAAACAACATTAATAATGGTGCATATATGGTATTCATAATTACAAATGAACAAATCAAATACTTGTGTTGGTGTGTTTTTATAATATCTGGGACTGTACTGTTTTAGAATAAATAATAATAATGAAGTTTGATGAACAATTATATGTTTTCATTGATGAAAGCAGTTTTTTCTATTAATGAATGTAGGTCTCTTTCGGCTAAATAAAGTTGGCCAAACTCCATGCGTTGCTTCCTTGTTTTATTTGGAAAAAGGTTGTCCCACTCTTTTTCTCATTATTGATTATTACTTATGTTATGTTGCCTTTTAAAAAAAAAAAAAAGAAGATACATTCTCTGTTCCAAAATAAGTGTCGTCCTAGCAAAAATTATGTTAGTTAAAAAATTAATAAATATAATGTGTAATTTACTAAACTGTCTTAATTTAAAAAATGTCTTAAAAATTGAACATTATTAATAAGAAAGATGAAGCAGAAAGGTATATAGTTGGTAGGTATACAAAAGCATATATACTGGGCGGCACTATTTCTACATTTGTATATATTATATCCTAATAATCATCTTATTAACATCCTTCTTAAGTATATATATATATATATATAGGTACGGTTGGTTTTAAAAAAATATTTATGGTACTTGTTTTATAGTATACAGTTTAGTATCAAAAAGTCAATGAATTCATATCCTCATATATTAATCCAAAACTTAGATAACCTGATCATCATTGTTAACTCGACCAATCAAGGCGTTGTATTTACGGTTCAACCTTTTCTTTTTCTTCCTTTTGTTAGAGGAAATCAACTAATTATGAACTATGGTTACTTATGTTGCTTTTTTTTTATCTAACGCACTCAAAAGAAACTGTATCGCTTAGATCAGTTTCTTTTTGTATGGATAAACCTTAAATATATATAAATAAATCCTTCCATTCTAAGAAAAAAAAGAAGAGAAGTTACTTGAATTAAAGTAAAATATTTTAATAACGATCAGAAATGAAAATACTTAAAAATGTGCAAATTACAAAAAATTAGGCCATGCTAATTAATACAAGGCAGTAACATCACTACCCGGTTTGTAGCTGTACTTAAATTGTACTTACTGTTTTCTCCCCGGAATAAATTATACTCGTCAGTTCACTTGTTCAATATATTAAAATTATATTTTTATTTTTACTTATCATTTTTAACATATCAAAAGAACAATTTTTATTGTAAAATATCTATATCAATCATTCAGGAGTGTGTAAAATTCAAAGTCGACAAATAAAGATGAACCGGAGGAGTATTTCTCTACGGCTCTATCGTTCACTAATGATGTATTTGGAAGTTTTTTAAAAAAGACTCGCTAAATTAATTGCAACCTCATGCTTGTACTAAAAGGTGATTTTGCAAGTTCAAATTTAAACAAACCATACATGCATGAGATCAACAGTTTGAATCTTTGAATTAGGAATATATATGTAACTGATATGAAAAATATGCGTGATATATGTTCAATCAATAAAACATATCCTCTAACATTGGCTAGCTTTGAAAAAAAATATAATCAATCCCCATAAAAAAGCTAAAATTATATAATTACATGATACAAATAATCATTTTTCATTTTTGTAATTGAAAAATAATTATTATACTGAAATTTCTGCACATTTTAATTACTTAACTGGTCAATTATAGTATGAAATAACTTTGAAAATTGAGAAGCGATAAATTGGTGTGTCAAAGTTTTGATAAAGAAAAACAACCATACACCTTTCGTTCCTATTTAGTTTTCACCATTTTAGATTTTACGTCTCTTAAGAAACTAGACAAATTTACTATTATACCTTATTTAATATTCTCTTGAAGTCAAATTTTTAATAAATGAATATTAATTTATTTATTTTGATTAATTAATTTGACCAATGAACATGAATTAATTATTTTGTTTTCCTATGTTGGTCAAATGCATAATTTCAAGGGTAAAATAAGAAGAATCGTGTCATTTATGCATTGATTTTGTAAAATGATAAGTACTCCCTTTGTCCGATAATAGTTGTCAACTATTGACTTGGCACACCCCTTAAGAAACAATAAATAATAGGGGTAATATTACTATATTATCCTTTGACTTTATTAAATTTAATGTTTTGAGAAATGTGTTACATGATAAATAGTATTTAATAGCAAGGGTAAAATAGACACCAAAATTAAATTATCTCTTGATTTTCTAAATTGGACAAATATTGTTGGACAACTATTTTGAGTATAGTGGACAACTATTGTTGGATAGAAAGAGTATTAAACAATATCTATTTTTAGTAAGGACGACATGTAAATAAAATCGGAGAGAGAGTGAGAGTTCCAAAAATGGTCAAAACGAAAAAAGACAAGAATATACTGTACATATATGGTGGCCAAAAGGGCAGAAAACGTGGGAATAGACAAGGAATTTTTTAAAAAAAACATTAAATGGGGTATATATGGATAGAAAGATTATTAAACAACATCTATTTTTAGTAAGGACGACATGTAAATAAAATCGGAGAGAGAGTGAGAGTTCCAAAAATGGTCAAAACGAAAAAAGACAAGAATATACTGTACATATATGGAGGCCAAAAGGGCAGAAAACGTGGGAATAGACAAGGAAATTTTTTTTAAAAACATTAAATGGGGTATATATGGATAGAAAGAGTATTAAACAACATCTATTTTTAGTAAGGACGACATGTAAATAAAATCGGAGAGAGAGTGAGAGTTCCAAAAAAGGTCAAAACGAAAAAAGACAAGAATATACTGTACATATATGGTGGCCAAAAGGGCAGAAAACGTGGGAATAGACAAGGAAATTTTTAAAAAAAACATTAAATGGGGTATATATGGTTTGTGTTGTGACAGACTTTGTTTTCTTCATCAGTTTCCATCAAAACTCTTTGATCTATATCTATCTATCTATCTGTATATTATTATTATTATTCTTATTATTAATCTTATTATTATTATTATTATTATTATTATTATTAAAATATTTAATATAGATATGAACATCTTTGATTTGTTTATGGAACAGGTTTAGTACTTGAGTCTCCCTGTTCCATAAACAAATCAAAGATGTTCATATCTATATTAAATATTTTCACCTCTAAAAATCCATGTTTACCATGAAGATCCCTAGGCTCTGATACCATAATGATAGGATCTGGTCATCGGGCGGTAATCCGCTATAACAACTTAGATCTCGTAATCGAAGTACCCGTACAAGGGACATACAATCGAAGTATAAGAGAGAGTTTTTGTCTAATTATAATGACTGTATGGGCTGGGGTTAAGTCTCCTTTTACCCGAGCAAGGGGTCTGTCAAGATCAGAATACTGTTTCAAGTTAACCCATAACTAGCAGTTTCTGACCGGGATTAAATTGCCCTTTCTTAACTCCATTTTAGGGACTTACTTCCCTAGCTTTGCTAGTCGGAGCCGACAAGAACAGTGCTCAGATCTGACTGTACCACCATCTCGAAACCAAATCAAAATAATCGAAACAGAAACTTCTGTTTATACCTAAATTGAGTCTAGTATATCTTCATTGTTAACATAGCCCAGAAGTTAGATATTTAACATAGATATGAAATGGATTAGCCGGACATCGTCCGGATTAGGAACACAACTAAAATAAATAAAACTATAATAGTATCTTTCGGCTGACTCCCGCCGGTGCCTTCAAATGATTGAAGATTTTATTGATTTTTCAGAATATATGATACAAGAGAGCTTTACAAGTGGAGAGAAAACTAAAACTTAAAAAAAAGCTTGCCTTCTCTACTGAAGGAAAGGTCCTATAAATAGCAAAACTAAAAGCTACTTTATGTACAGTACTGGTCCCACATCTGGGTCCTTGCACTGTTTCTAGTGCCTAGTTACAGTGAATCTACTGTATCCCTGGGGCCCTCGGCGGCTTCACTGTTTCTCTTTACCTCTGATTTCTCTAATTAATTTTTCTGCTCTTTTCAAGGAGTCTTCGATCAATATGTCCTCTGGTTTCAGTGGCTGAGCATCGGTTACCACCACATCATCATTACTTGTTTCACTTCTCATAGAAGTGTCCGACTTATCAAACTGATTAATATTGTGAAGTAAATTCCTTTTTACTTCTTCGAGATATCTCTCTATTAGTTCATCTTTGTCACCATCCTGAACTGAGATTCGTCGAGCCATATGTCTTACTGAACTATCGTCGATTATTTCTTTTATCGGAGTTTTAGAATACCTTTGAATTTTTGTCTCAATTTCATCGAGAAGTTCTTGACCATATAATGTCTTAGTCTTCGGATCTCTTTTAACGAGCTTATCCCAAAAGTTATTATAAAAAACTCTGAATAAGCATGGAATTTGTTTTGAGTTAAAACCCAGTTTTGGCGACCATTTATGGATCCAAGGGATAGAAAATTCAATGAAAAAATAGATTTGATCTATATTTTCTAGATAGCAGATATGATCTGCATGATATAATTCAGATAATCTTGGGGATACTTTTACCCAATCTTTGTATAACTTAAAGAATTGTTCTGGCAATATTTTAACTGTCGGCCCGTGGTATGACCACCATTGTAAAAACCAATTTGGAATAGTCTGCTCGAATATCTTCGTTCATATCTTTACAAACCAAGTATGTTTGTGTCGATCGTTGTTATAGTACAGTACTTTATCAAAAGCCTGCACATAATCCCAATATGTAAAATTCATTTTAGTATTGTTAAGGCTTATCTACCTTTCTTTCATGGTGGATATCCCCATTCTTCAATGGTTATCACCTGTTTAATGATTATTTTTGAAAAGTTATAAACATTTTCATTTGAACTGTAACCTGAGAAGTGCTGAAAATTTGCACTACCAGTCTCTTTCAAAATGCTTTCATAATAAGATCGGGTTTTGTATGACTCACCCGGATAATATAATCCATTGATCAAATACCTTTGGAATATCTTCCAAGGTTCTTCTTTCCTCTGAATCTCAGAGTTTTCAACAAGAAATATCAATTCTCGTTTAGGTACCTTTTCATAAGACTTGATATCATCATTGTCTTCTTGAGCGATTGAAGCAAATGTATCTCTTTGCTTTTGTTTTCCTAAATATGCCTGTAGTTGGGCATACAAAGGATCATTCTCTGAAATATCTTCCAGATGTACTGATGACGATGGTTGAGAAATCTTCTCATTCACCAGACTCTTTTTCCCCATCTGTATTACTGGAGAATTATGTGACGACGATCCATATGAGGATGCCTGAGAGTATGACCTCTGCGGGGGGAATGATCCCCACCCTCTACCTCTTCCTCGTCCTCTGTAATTAGAGGAGTCCATCCTGCATACATAACAATTTTTAATCGGATAAGTTCTCATAAATTGTTAAATCTCTTTCAAAATCGTTAGCTATGTCTAACTCATTTTCAGACTCGTATGACGGACGTCCTTCTATTATATTTTGATATACGATCCATTCAACAATTTCAAGCATAACATCTTGATTAAATGGAAGACTTAAAAGAATTGTTATCAACACTTCTTCACCTAACCACCTTATAAAGTAATTCATGATTGAATATATTCTCTTGATAAGAAGTCTGTCAAGGAGTTTTCACTTCCTTTCTTATAAAGAATTTCGAAATCAAAAGGGGCCAGCTGTGCCTGCCACCTAGCGAATATAAGTTTTGAAGCATCGTGTTTAAAATCTTTATTAAACATAAATTTGACTGCTTGAGCATCAGTTTTTATCAGAAACTTTTGATTATATAAATCGTCTTGAAAAAGAACACATTTAACAATTGTAAGCATTTCATGAGCTACAGTAGCATATTTTTTCTGGGCTTCAGTCCATTTCCCAGAATGAAATCGAATTAAATATTCAGTATTGTCATGGGGATTAATTTATTTTAAAATTCCACCATAACCAATATTAGACGCATCCGTCTCAATAATCTTCTGCCAAGCAGGGTTAGCAAGAGTAAGACAAGGTAAATCATTAACTCTTTGTTTAACAAATTTTACCAAAGCCGTATGACTATCAGTCCAAGGTTCTTTATAACCCTTTTTTAATCTATCAAATAAAAGAGCCAAATCTCTGGACAAATTTTTATAAAAAGGAGATATGTAATTTAAACTTCCTAGAAATCTCTGCAATTGAGTTCTATCAGAAATAACATCAGGAAATTTAGATGCAAAGTCTATAGATCTTTGAATAGGCGTTATCTTGCCTTGACTAATAAGATGACCCAAAAATCTTACCTCAGTTTGAAATAAACTCATTTTTGGTTTTGATATTACCAAACCATTTTGAATCACTACTTTTTTAAAAACATCTAAATGCTTAATATACATTTCAAAAGTTTTTGAATATACCAGAATATCATCAATATAAACAATAATGAAATCCCATATAAGGATTAAAAATATCATTCATAATTTTCTGAAATTCAGACGGAGCATTTTCAAATCGAATCAGTCCTATATGAATTTTCTTTGAAAATCTGAATTTGCCACTATCCTGACTTCAAATCAAATTTTGAAAATATGTTAACATCATATAATCTCGACAATAAATCCCTTTTATTAGGAATAGGATAACGAATCCATTTCAAAAATTTATTAAGAGGTTTATAGTTTATTACCAATCTGGGAACACCTCTTTCCTTTTCAGTTATGTTATTAACATAAAAGGTTGTACAAGACCAAGGGGATTTAGAAGGTTTTATCAAACTCTTTTGCAATAAATTATCAATTTCTTGTTTACAAAATTCAACCAATTCTGAATTCATTTGACAAGGTCTAGATTTAGTCGGAATATTATCCTCAACAAAATCTTCTTCATAAGGAAGAGTAACTATATGCTTTTTTCTATCCCAAAAAGCACTCGGATGATCAGCACAGATATCAACAGAAAGCTGTTCAGTAATTAATTTAATCTTTTCCTCAACTTTCACAGATTTTAGAGTTTTAAAAATATTCATGCTATAGCATTCTAATTGCAATGTATCGACATGCTTTTGCTTCATATCAATTAAAGCACTGATTTCTTTAGAAATAGGATCAGTAATGAAATTATAACTTATTTTCCTATCATTAGTACCTGCAGAAAATCATTTACCATTAATATGGGTAAAAGGATATATAGCATTTATAAACGGGGTTCCAAGTATAATTGGAGGATATAACTGATTTTTTACCAAAAAGAAGAAATGCGGAATGCAAACCTTATTCTGGCAAATACTAACATTTGACAATTTATGCTTTATATCTAAAGCATGACCAGATGCAGATTTAACTGTATGAGTAGTCTTTTGAAAATATTTCGAAGGAGCAAGTCCTTCCTGAATGCAACTAACATCTGCACCACTATCAATCATAGCTATATCCGTTATTGAAAAACTATTATCAATTAAAATGGTACATTTAACATACCGCTTATGAGCAGTAATAACTTGCATCATTCCAAGAAAAGAATTGTTTTCAGAACTAATTTTTTTCAAAAACTTCTTGTGGTTCTTCATCTACCACAACATTCTTTCCTTTATCAGTGGAAGCTTCAGTTAGAGAATTGAATTTCTCTACCTGAGATATCCTATGATCACAAATCATTTGATTCTGTTTCAAAGATTTAATCTCTTTTTTAAGATTTTCAATCTCATATTTTAAACCATCAAATGAAGAATCTCTTGCTGGAACATTGATTTTATTCAAACGGTTATTAACCTCATATATTGAATACAGAGCCTGATATTCAAAGCTTCTGGGTTTTTCAAAAGTTTTAGAAGAACTTGATCCAGATTTTTTTGCTAGATCAATAATCTTTTCCCGAAGTTTGCTATCAGTTACTTCCTTCAAAAGTTCTATCACATTATCAGATGTAATAGTTTTGACATTTAAGTCTTGAAATTGTGCCTGTAATTTATAAAATTCATCATTCTCACAAACACAATTATCACATTGAAAAGTATTACAAGTATTATCACAAACTTGTTCCTCATCGCAAAAATCAAGTAAATCAACTTCCGCTTCTGACTCAGATACTGAACCGTAATTTGATTCTGAACCAGAAGTGTATAACAATCCGTAGATTTTATCATGTAACTCTCCTTCTAATTCAAGAGCTTTAAGCTTTTCAAGCTTACAATTTGGTGCTATGTGACCAAATTTTCCACATTTATAACATTTGATATTTGCCAAGTCTCTTTTAGACCTATTTCTGACAAATATTTTTCCCTTCCGGTAGCTTTTCCTAGCTTCACGTTCTTCTTTAGATCGCTTTCTCGATCTCTTTTTCTTATACGGACTATCTTCCGAAGGATATAGGTGATACTTATCCTTTTCTTTTTTCTATGACTAGAAGTATCTGGTAATCCGAATTGGGTACAAAAATCTCCCAATTGATTCTTTTCAATTTTCTATTTTTCAGCAAAATCTTCTGAAATGTTAATTGGTTTTAAACTTAATTCTGGAAATTTTTGATTTAATTTTGAAAACTTCGCATCCAGAAGTTGTTCTAAATCATTTAAAGATTTAAATTTAAAACCCTGAATTTCAGGAGGACGTTGAATATTAACCACAGCAACTGGAGCATCTGAAATACCTTTTGAAGTTGAGGCCACGTCAGACGTCTTTTTGCTATCACTAATTTCTTTTATCAAAGAAGCAAGATCATCAAGTTTTTTATCAAGAGAACTAATATGTTCTCCTAATACTTTGACATAGAGACTCAAATAATTGTTTTGAGAAATAATTTTATTAATTTCAGCTATGCTTATAGCCGCAACATCCTTTTCAATAAATTTTTGAAATGCCTCAAACGTTATACATGTATTATTAGGCAAAATAAAAGGCGATTGAGGAGGGTAAATAGTTTTAACATTTTTTCCACTCCCATCTTTATAAGATCTTTCCAAAACATTTATATATAAATGAAGATAAGTGGTTATAAACCAGGGAACAAAATACATAATTTGATTATGCAAAGCACAAGTTTCATAAAACTCTTGGGAAATATTATTTAAATCCTCTTTACTATAAGAATTAAATAACCAAGTTTTAAACTAGTTCCATTTTTTAGAGAAAAATTCATCTTGAATATATTTTCTTGCCTGTGAACCAGGACTAAAATCAATTTGGTGTGCTAACATTAAATACTGTCGGCATCGAATCCCATCTCAGAATTTGTAGGTATATCACCTATCTGAGAAGCAGTGAGAATCTCACCCTGCGTATTAACAACCTGCACAATATTAGTCTGCGGATCCACCTTTATCACTTCCTTAGGTTTTACCTTTTCACTTGGTTTTTCCGTCGAAAGAGTATGCAGAGATGCTGCGCGATTTCTAGCCATAGTATATACTGGCTCAATTGGAGAAATATGACTCACCATTGGTCGTCTCATTCTTATGTCTGAAAACGATTGTCTTGAATAGATCGATGATTTATCATCGAATCTCCCAGTATTACTATTGTCAAACTGTATTGTAATCCTCCCATCAGAATTCTGGGATACATGAGAACATTCAGTATTACTGACTTCATTAGTCAGCTGTTCCGGAGCTATCATCGAATTTAACGTCCAAGTAGAAGGGAAATCAATCTCATCCCACAATATTGTTCTCCTTGTGGTTATCTTTGACTTCGCAAAGTTGGTTTCCATCAGCACCGTTTGTTGAGAAGTATCATACAACTTACACTTTGGATTCAAAGTAGATAATAAACGATAATAAATTCTATACGACAAGCATAATAATTCTGAGCCTGGCGCATAATTATAACCATGAGTTTTAACATTTAATGTTAATGCATCAAGAATATTCACATCAGAAAGAGATAATTGCAAATTAGGCTGAGTATTAAAATAAACAGGGTCATATGCAACGTTAGATTCTATCGAACCTATCAAAGATTGTCTAAAATTATAATTTCTAGCATCTCTTAAAGTTGCCATAAAAGTTTCAGGTAACCCTTTAAAGTAAGAGGTTTAAATGCAATCTGCACCATGCCAATATGCATAAAATTAAACTGATTTCGATACATATTAATATCGCGTTCATTTAATTAACGAATCGTCTGTTCTGACGAATTTAAAGCAATAGATTGTTCAGTTGTTTTTATCAATTGCTTAGATGATAGTTTATCAAACCATCCATAGTCATACACAGTCTTCATCGAGACTTTGGGAATCGTCCATTTGTTTAACAGATCTAAATTTTGAGGTATATCTACCTCTTGTAACCTAGTACTGTTAGTACTTGAGTCTCCCTGTTCCATAAACAAATCAAAGATGTTCATATCTATATTAAATATTTTCACCTCTAAAAATCCATGTTTACCATGAAGATCCCTAGGCTCTATTTAGGTATAAAGAGCCTAAATAGAACAATTGTTAACAATTGTTCATTGTTATTATTTTAACAATTGTTAGTTAAAATATTATTATTATTTTTTTTTTTTAAAAAAAATTTTTTATTTTTTATTTATTATTATTATTCCTATTATTATTATTATTATTATTATTATTATTATTGTTATTATTATTATTATTATTGGAGTATACTATAAAATCCCCTTTTGAGTGTCTTTTTACTATAATAAGCTTATTGTAACTGTAATGCTTCCTTCCTTACATAGTACCATAGCATTAAATTTCTCAATCAATAAACATTTACTACTATTTCTTTTTCTTTCTATTAAACCCCAATTATACTCTTTCATCATTCATCAGCACACAACACAAATTAAAGTGCAATTCCTAAGTCCCACTTTCCCCCCTTTCTTTGATCCATATGTACTTGTCTCAATTCCCCAAATAAGTACTCCACAAAAATCCACTCTGAGAAAAAATGGAAGTTCAAGCCTCCAATAATAACCAAAATTTAAATGATGAACACGAAAACGACCATCTTATTCTGGATCTAAGCCTCGATCATGGACCTAAATCCAATATCCAGACGAGTTCATCAGACGCATCGCGATCCGCAGGTAATAACGAATCGGAGCCTCGAGTTTTTTCATGTAATTATTGCCAGAGGAAATTTTACAGTTCGCAAGCCCTAGGCGGACATCAAAACGCGCATAAACGAGAGAGAACAATAGCGAAACGAGGTCAAAAAATGACTGCAGCAGCTTTTGGTTACGGTAATAAGTATTCGAGCATGGCTTCTTTACCACTGCATGGTTCATTCAATAGATCTCTCGGGATTCAAGTTCATTCAATGATCCACAAGCCTACTATCAGTACCACTTTCGGCCCGCCGGCCTTGTACGGACATCCTGGATGGTCAATTAGAAGGCCAATTGAGCAGCAGCCGGCCATTGGTCGGCTGGGCACAGAGAGTAATTTTACGAATAATTACCACGTGGCAGGAACATCATCAGGTGGTGCTGCTGCCAGATTTGATAACATTATCCAAAAATTTCCTCAGGTTGATGGTATTTCATCATACAGATGGGACAGTGGTGGTTCTTCTCATTCAAAGAGTACTAATAAGCAAGATGAAATGAAGAAGCTTGACTTGTCTCTCAGACTCTAAATTATTAGTACCACTAGTAGAATTAAGTTTAAAAAAATTTCTTAAAGTTATTTCGTTCAGATTTATATTTTCTTATTTTCAAGTTTCGCACTTATTTGGTCCATCACTGTAAATGTTTTTATGCCATCTGTGATGTGATTTCCGACATTTTAGTAAATATCATGCCCAAATCTTGCCTTCAATGACGGACAATCCAAATATATAACTAGTCATTTAATTATTGAGTTCAAATTTTACAAGCTGGAAATGCATGTTTTCACTTCAAATAAAAGTCCACAAATGAAATGAGATTGATGTTGACAAATGGACAGATAATTTGATGCATAAAACACCCTGCGTTAACCAACGGTAAATGTATGGTTTCACAGATTCAAAAAGTCTACAAATGAAAGAAAATTAGTACGAAACTGTTTGGCCTGGAATGAGATTGATGTTAAATACGCGACAAATGCAAATGCAAATGCAAATGCCGACAAAAGATCGTACCGTTTGATGAATTAATAACAACTATTTATTACAAATAATTTTGCAGATTCAACGGCTGAGATTCAGTGAGCAGTTGATGAAATAGACTATCTACTAAGGGGTCATGTTCATTAGGTTGGTGGGAGGTATGTGGAAAGTATATTTAAGTTGTGTAAATGACCTTTGTCCATTTTCATTAGGAAAACTTTTTTTTAATTAAGGTGATCTTAAAAACAATTTTAAGTTATTCAATCACATCATTATCTTTCATATATTTTAATGCTGTAAAATCTTGATTGCATTGATTTCTTACCTAAGAAATCTTTTAAACAGGGTCACTCTATAATATGGTGGGACCAAATTTTGGTTTTATGATGGATTTTAAACTTAATTATGTCATTTTCTCAAAGTAATCCAACTCTAAGCAACAAACATGATGTGTATGTAAAGAGAGTTGAGGATGATTAATAATGCTGAAGAAGAGAGACATTATTTGGTACAAATAAACAGTGTAATAAAGTGTTAAGTACTTATTCATTTTTTTAATATCGAACACCGAGTAAAACCGAAAAAGAAGGAAGAGAGAGACATTTGGCGCGTGCAAGAGAGAAAGCCAAGGAAATTAAAAGGGGTAGGGTTGATGGCTTTACTGATATGACACAGTAAGTCAAGAAAATATGTTTCTCTAGTGTTTTTATGGCACAAAAAACGACAAATAGTTGGGAAACTTAAAAATGGACAATGTGGGGACAAAATATATGTATTTTCGTTGCTTGATTGATGGTTACTTTCTTTCTTTCATTTTTCCTCAGCTAATGAAAGCTATGTACAGCTTGGCACTTGGCAGCTTCTCAACCACCTTAATTAAACTCTTTTGATCCAAAACATGAGCAAAGGTGACAAATTTAGCCCATAAAAATACTATAAAATATAAAAATTTCATACACTTGGAGCTAATTATATCCTATTTCGAAAGTTTTCTTAAATACAAAAGTTCTGAATTTTTCATTACTCTCAGATACATTCCTTGGTTGTCCGATACATTGCAAATGATACATTACTTAATGGGGGGAGGGATATATCCGAGAGAGGATAGAGATGTAGCTGAGAGGAGATTTTTGTAATTTTTAAATGGTAAGAAAGTTTAGAGATTATGATATCTTAAGTAATATATTTATGTAATTTGTCCATAAAAATATGCCCCTTTAATTCGTTCATATTTGAGTGGGTGAAAAATATCTTTTTATTAGTTCAATCCGTTTTGATTTGTCCAAATTCAATTCGCTAAAAGTTGGGTTAATTTAATTTGAGTGAAAATGTGTAAATTGATCTATAAAAAAATCTTATTAAATTATTTCAATTTTTTTTTCATTTGCCTAATTTAGAGATTAAACAAATTAGTATAAGAGAACGAATAAATGAATTAAATTTGGTAAGAGTTTGAGTAGATGGAATTATAACCAATTATTTAGCTCATCTTATATAATCTAGTCAACCACATTAACTTTTGAACAGAACTAAATTGTTGATTCAATCTATTTTAACTTGCTTAAATTCAACTCAAATAACCTATTTGCCACCTCTAAGTAGGGGTGTCAATGGTACGATTCAGTCGGTTATTTTTTAAAAATTGTACCATCCCAACTTTTCGGGTATTTTATAATACACAACCAAAATTAGATTTTTTAAACCATCTCAATCATATCGATTTCTCTTTGGTATCGGTACGGTTCGGTTAATTTTCGGTTTTTTTTTTAAAATATCACCTCAAAATATACTACTATTAAAAAATTTCTTTCGCAAATATGTTCTTAAAGAAACACTTTAATTATTCATCAAGAAGACAAGAATTAAAAACATTGTAGCCGTATTGTTTGATCTTAAACATTTAATAGGAGTGTTTGCATAGGTTTTGTGTTATTGTTTGATAGAATATCTATTACAATATTTTTTAATTTTTAAACCTAATTAAGTAAAGGCTAATTAAAAAGCAAAGACCCAAAGTCGTCTAGTCACCAAAGGCCGACATAGGTTATATTTATATTTGAAAAATGTTATAAAATATATTTATATATTAAATTTAATATTAATATATAAAATATATTTAATAAGGTTATTCGGTTCGGTTCGGGAATTTTTCGGTTTTTTTCATAAATAATAAAGACCATCCCAATTGTTCAGGACGATTATACACTTAAATAAAAGTCCACGATTTTATTGAAAAAATATCATAAATCATTTTAATGCGATCGATTTTTCATATTCTTTTGACACCACTACCTCTGAGCAAAGAGCCATTTTTTGACATTCCAGTTGTCAAATGAACAAACCGACTCTCCCCACCCCAACTGGAGCCTATGAAAAATTAAGGGACTCGTGTAATCTGCTTTGGATTTAGACCAGGACCAATGACTTTTCACTCTCTATGGGCAAAAATAGACCTACATTTGCCCTATATTAGATTTAATTACTTTTCTAAAGAACCTATACATCTTTCCCATTTTGTATATATATATATTCAACCTTGATATTTTATTCTTCAGTGAACCTTATTAAGTATATTTCTTAAGAAACTGCATTTATTAAACCCTAAATAGAGCAACACGAATAGTACTGATTCATATAACTGATCTCAATTTATCTGTTTTCTTTTTTCGGTTAGGTGAAAACAGTTTTATTTATTCGCGGGACACGACATTTTAAAAGTTATTCTTGCTAACTATGCGTAAACAGTGAAGGAAATTGCATTCGATCTATCCTCAAATATTTTAAAAAAACACTCATGTGATGGAGGACAAGATACCTAAATAACATAAGCTAAGAGGTAAGGGTTCGTTTGATTGGGACCAAGTTATCTCGGGATATGGGATAACTTATCCCATAACTAAGGTATAAATGGTGGGATAAATAATCGCAGGACTGCCTAATACCTCCAACCAAACACAACACAGGATAAAATAGTCTTACATTTTATCCCTAGGATTATTATACATTATACCTCACACCAAACGACTACTAAGAGAAAAAGGTAGTACTACTAAATAATCAAAAAAAGACATGAAGTAGTAACAAGCAAACTGCAACTCTACTTCCTGTTTGTGGTAGGCTAAAAAACTATTGATGAAATAGGAGAAACGCACTTTCTTTTTCCATGTGCCTTTCATGGAGAAACTGCTAGTTTATCTGCAGGCTTAAATAATCAATAAGTTGGTTGTATACATAACACAAACCAGACAATTTGGTATATATGACCCATAAGATAATGCTTACTAATTGAGTAAAAAGCAACTCCCACACATGAAGATAACGTTTAGACAATGAAAGCAACAACGTTGGACAACTCAATTCCACCACTAATATAACACAACAAAAAGATATTCCATCATAGCCAAGACTCACAATTCGTCATAATGCAACAGAAGTTTCCCCTTTTTCGCGGGTTTGACCATTTTAAGCCATGCAATTCAACATATACAGCAAAGGTGTAGGTACTGGTAGGAGATTGATGTGGGTAGGAATTAGCATACTATCAGGAAAATAGTTGATGTAGACGACCAAATTCCATCTTAACCATTGCTGGATAGAGATTAGATAATCAAAATAGTCTTATCAGATGTCGAATCAATGAGTAGGGCCTAATCATAATGGCTAAACAGTGAGAACTATCTGAAGTAGTACAATCACAAGCCAACCTTCAAACAAATTAAAGCATCTCCTTTATATAGCTTTTTAAGTAGGGGTGTCAAACATGGCCCGCCCAAGCCGCCCAAAGTCTTATGAGTTGAGCACAAGATGATTTCATACTGGTTTGATTTTACCTCAACCCAACATAACTCATTTTTAAAGTGATCTCAAACTTGGTCCAATTTTAAGATATACTGTAATTTGGGTTTACTGCTTCAGATTTATTTTGATTTTTTCTATGGGTTGGGACTCGAGACTCGTGTTACAGGTCAAGGATGAGTCTGCTCTTAGGCCAAGGTTAGGTCTCGAGGCTCTGGTCTTGGAAGAAAGGTAGGATCTTGAGTTTCAAGTCTCATGGCTCAGGTCTTGGGTACAGAGTCAAGGTCATGTCTCAGATTGGGTCTCTATTAGACTCAGGTCTTGTGTCCCAAGTCAGATATGAAGGCCGGAGACTCGATGGATGGTAGGGGAGGGTGGGTCTGAGCGAAGGGCGGGGCTGGGATAGGGTGGGGGGATGTGGACAATTTTAAAAAGTTAGGTCAAGTTGGGTGTGTCATGACCCAATCCATTTCAGGCCAAGTAACTTTTGGGCTAGTTTTAGCATAACCCATTTTAACCTGCTCAAATCCAATCCAACCTGCCTATTTGGCACCCCAGCCATAAGTACATTTCTTAAATTCTCCAGGAACTACATTAATTAGCTTACAAATGAAAAAGGGACTCAAATGTTGTAATAGAGCACAATAGTGTTTGTTTTCAACAAGAAAACTAAAAAGAGAGAGTTGACATAGGCAGAGAAATATTTACTAATACCTACTACATTGCCTTACAAATAGGCATACAAACATGAGTGCAAAAGTCCACTTAAACAAGCATCCAAGGTCAGATGCAGACAAGCGTAATATAACATACCTAATCTTTTCAATCAAGGAAAAGACGGTGTATCTGACTAAATAAATATCAGCAAAAATTATGATAGTATATCTTAATGCATCTTCAGTTAATGCTGACATCTACCACCAATAAAAGTTTAAAGTATCTTTGGCTATACTAAGTTACTAACAGTCAGTAAAGTCGGAAGACAGCTGGAAGGAAGCACTTATGCTGCATCACAAAATATTTGATTGAATATGTTCAGTAACTGCGGCATTGGCATAGCAGCAAAATGGTTTTAAAAAACAAAAGGGACACAAAGAAAATAAGATGGTGTAGACAAATATAATTTACCTTTACCTGGATAGTTGGGTTTTTTGAAACAGTAAGAGACAATGCCCAAATGAGGACATGGTTACGATGAAAACTCCTCAAGTCGAAAACGGAAGCTTGCTGAAAATTGAACTGGTTAAAATTGTTACTAAAGTAGACCACAAATACATAGTATAACGTTTTGCTCCTAAAAATTATGACATTACTGGAAGCTCTCTATGCACCAGCAAAACTGTGTATAAGGTCAACACATAGCAATCTAAAGAGTTCAAGTACAAATGTATGGCAGAGAGGTCGAGGAAAAGGAGAAACCTATTACGTCAAATGCATTGACTTCATAGCAAAGCCAGGTGTACACTTTGCTAAGATGCAGTGCAAACTTTGTGATTGAAGAATGGGTGATGATTTTTGAACTTCATGCAATACATTGCATGTCTTCTCAGTAAGGCTGATTTGTCTCTGATGTAGTAGGAAACCTTGACAAGACAAATATATTAATATGGCCAGACTTCCGATTGAGCTAAAAAGTGTTTCTTTCACATTCTAAACCTGCAAGTATAACTTTTCACAAGTAATGACATTCAGAGCATGGTCCGCAAGCAAGTCAGCAAAACAACATTCGCGGGAGAAATGCAACAACCACTATCTCTATTTCTTCTCTATGAACGATTTGGCCTTTTCCATCCAGCGAACAAATTCAAGTTTATCTTTGTTCTTCATGTATTTATGTAAGAATACACAAAGTCCATCGCTTATTCCCCTTGTCTCTAGGAAATCATAAAGAGAATTCTGCAGTTCATCATCCAATTCCCTGCAAATCATGGTAATACAAGAGTTGAGGAAATTTTGGAATCTTCAGTTTCACACATTTCCCAATCTTGAAGTTCTTAACAACCATATAAGCAACCTCAGCAGAGAAACGCTAAATAAGTAAGCAAAGCAAGCAAGATGGAAATCAGGGAATTAAATCAGAGATACATACTTAAATGGAGGGCCTACATAAGGCTGATCCACTATGCCATTCCGCCCACGCATGTAAACTTTACGAATCTCAACGCTGTTTGGCCACGCGGAACAAACAAACTCGAGCACATCATTGCCTTCTCCTTTGAGAACATTGACAATTATAGTAATGTGAAGTTGCACGTCATCTGCTGCTGATACATCATTACCTTTTTGAACAGGAATAGATGCATCAAACATAGTAACTTCAACTTTAATTTCTTCATTCTCTCCAAATTTCTTGTTTAATTTAATCCATTGCTCTCCAGGCCTTTCATCAATGATAAATGAATCAAATTTAGCGATAGGCTGCAATTCAGTAATTGCAAAAATTAGCATTAGAGACATTGCTGATTCACACTATTCAATGTATGAAAACATAAGCAATGGCTTGTACAAATAATAAATAACATAGTTCAAGAGTTCCCTTCTGCAACATGAATAACTTGGAATAGGTATACCATGAGTTGCTCCATACATCAGAGCATATAGCTGAAGCAGATACAAGATAATTACTTGTTAAAGTCAGTCCACATTACAAGTATCAGCCACATCATAAATTTCTGTTATAGCATTTTCAAAGTTAACTACCTCAAAGCATATTCTGTAATGTATGTAGATCTATATTGCTCGGGCTATCCAAAAGTGTTGTCGCACCCATGTTGGATCCTCCAAAAATGCACTACTTTTGGAGGATCAGACATGCACCCCTCAACACTATTGAAGAGTCCGAGCAACATAGATGTAGATGATATTACAAAACAGGGTGGGGTAGCTGCATGCGCAACACTCAGACCAGATCTTTTAATGCACGGATTGTGTTATACACATTTTGTTGGGCAATTGTGTTAATTGATACACATGTATGTCTCATCTTTACAGTGACCCCATAGTTATATGTCACGAATACTTAAGATCGTATGATGACATTACTTTGCTATCAACCATATCTGATGTGAAGCTAAAGTTCATGACTCTTCATTTATCACTTTTAGCAACAAACAAAAAAGTGAAATCTAAGATTTTCTTGTCCTTGTCTTAATTTCAAGAGTAAATGAAATTCTCATTTTGGTTCAGAGAATCGGCTTATCATATCAATGGTGTGGAATAGACAACGGCTTTTAACAATACGAAATTGGGTTGAGATATAGTTGGTGACAAAGTTCATTAATACAGTTCACTCTTCTGTTGAAGTCACCCACCTCCAACTAGTTTTCTCACAACAAGCTGCACAACAAAAAGCACAATCCTACTCTAAGAAAGAACGAAAATCTATCAGGCCTTCCCAAATACCAGTCATACATTCAGTAAATGGTAAAGATCATCAAACTTCAGCCTAATCCCTACATCTTCCTGACCACTCCCAGAAGCAAAAAGAGAACGCGGGGTTTGACAATGTTCTTCTTTTTCTCATGGTTAAGAGGCTATAATATGGAACACCTAATTCTAATCAGCAAACACTAATTAATTAATAAGATTCAATTGCCTGCTCAAACATTGGCAAAACAGGATTACATGAAGTAAATAAAAGGAATTAATAAGCTAGGCTACCATCGTAAATTAGCTATTGTAAAATTGAATTGGCTACTCAAACATTGGAAAATGAGACTACCTGATATAAACGAAAGGAACTAATAGTGTTTTCTCTTAATAATTCAAATCCCTCTATAATACAAGCAATTACCTCATACTCCAAAACATGGAAGAAACAATAATTTAACAAGGAATGAGAAACTGCGTACCTGAGAGGGAGGAGAATGTTCAACCTCGTAGCGAATCTCGTAGCGGAGGAGTCTGAGAATGTTCTCTTCAAATGCTTCCCTACGCATCTCCGATATGTAATTTCTACTAGAATTGAAGATGACTGGCTGGGGTTGCTGCTGAAGCAAAACCCTTTTGGCTATTCCTCCTAAAGGTCTAACTAATCGACGAGCCATTGCCATGGATGAACACCAAATTCCCAGAGGAAAGCGAAGGGCTTAAGGAGGGTTTAACAATCTTTTGTCTTCCATCATTTTTCCTTTTTATCTCAGTTGCTCTATTGGGCTGTACCTGGAAATGTTTCATGGCCCAATGGGTCATGTTCCTTTTATATAAGTACTATTTTATCCTTAACTGAAGGTTGGTTCGAAATTACCAACAGAAATTATAGTAGAGTGGTAAATACTCTTTTATTTTAATCAAAGGTCTCGTATTAGGGAGCTTTTACTCCTAATGCTGGACTTCCCGATACTGAATGGGAACCCCCAAAAAAAGGACAAACACATGCTTTTGAGGTCGCCATAAGGTCCGACATTTTCTATTGAGGTGCATGCAAAAGATTGTTAAAAAAGATGGCTACGAGTACTAATTTTATGAGGAATTATCTAAAATACATATAAACAATGTCTCAGCTTTAACAATGTGGTGCTCGTATTTGGCTTGCAAAATTGCTCAGGAGGCTTTTGATTTGGCCAACCATTTATCACCAACAGAATGCTATTGTCAAATGTATGCTCCAAAATTAGCTTTTCCGCTTAGAAAACCTGCAACAACATGGCAGCAAGCTATTCTTACAAATGCTACATCTCCCAATTATCTTCTAATACACATTGATTTGAAAAATCATAATAATGAAGCAGTAACTTTTCCCTATTTTGCAAAACTATGACTCTCCAAAAGGCTTGACCGTGCGAAATAATACATGCTTCTGATATCATTTGTTCACGTCGGGAGGAGAACCATCACTTTTTATCTGCTTTTGATCAGGCAAAGCTGCTTTTGTTTGAGTTTTCCCTTCACTAGAGGGAGTTGTCTTTTCCCGAGTGTTAGGAGTCCCCGGCTTGGTTGTTGCAGGTTCTTTGACAGCATTGTCGATTGGTCTGTCTGCAACATCACCTGATTGTTTCTTGGACTCGACTACAATTTCTTTTAAGGTCTCCTCCAACTTATCTAGTCTTGCTTTCACCTCGGAAAGTTGTGGATCAGTCCCTTGTTGTTTTTCCTCCTCAGCCATCAATTCCAGCTCTTTTTCTTTTGCCTCTTCGTCAGCTTTCTTTTTCACTTCAGCTTCCTGATTGGAATTTTTTGAACAAGATAATCAACGAAGACTAGTACTAGCAAAAGCAACTAAGTGTAAAGAATGACAAGCTCTGATATGTAAAGTCAGACACACTGGGATGTTGTAGGAGAATTCTCTGTACTTGCCTCGATCACCAAATAAGACATGTACTAAGGGGAAAAGATAACCAATAATTAAACAATATAATTAGTAGTCCTAGACATAGCACAAGAGACCAGATTTAAGTAAACAAAAGAAAGTATATGAAGTACCCACGTAAAATAGTGAGATTTTGTAAAGAGAAACAAGACAATAAAATTAGCAAGAGACTATGGGTTTTGGTTTATTTAACTCTGTACACATTTTATTGAACTACTATACATATTAAAACTATAAAATCCAGCTGATGTTTTACCCCCTACACTAAAAACAAGTCTTATGGAACAATTCCATTCCACCTCTCAAAAGTAATTTCAATTTCCACTAACCTAACTGCGATATCACTCAGACAATTAGCTGAATTGAGTAATTTTTTTAGAGATTTACTTACACCTTTCCTCTTTCGCAAAAGTTAAAACCGATTTAGCTTACAAAGGAACAATGTTCACTTCTTTTTTTGAGTTTCTGCATTCTTAAGTCCTAGGTATCAATGAGAATTTATGTTTTTCACTTGCTTACTACAACTCCCATCAACAGCTTTGTTTTTTATAAACACGATTCAGCCATGCAATTTGCAAGAAAGTTGCGTGATTATTGCTAACAAGCACTACTACTCCACACTTCTTTTCGAATCAAAGGACTCCACTAGATAAATGCCAAAATGATTTCAAACATTTCCAGACTGTGAACTGGTATATTCTTATTCCTCTTAACATTGTTACCCATTTACATAAAAGTAATTTTTCCTTGCACCAAAAGTATAAGTGACACAAAAGTGATCTATTCGTGCTCCTATCCTATGTCATGCTCTATGTTATAGATCATTCTCTTTTTTTAATAACAGTGGTGGCAGGGCAAGCTTTCGGGCAAATCGACTTTTTCACTTAGTACATGCCACCTCCCACCAGCAAAAGTACAAGGTAACTCTGTCTACCAAGGTTAGGCAGATGAGAAGACATAACAACTTTGGCTTCAAATGTTACAGAACATTCTTCTATTCCTCTATTTCAAATGGTCTACTATTCCTGATATCATAAACCACTCTGTGAGGCAAAAATGCTTCAATGTCATTGAATGAAATTGGAACAATGGTGTTGCTTTTAGAGCTGTTTTCCTTTCCTTCTGACTCTCTGCAATTCCCACTGGCAAATGTTTCAGCTACAGTTCTTAGCAGCATCGCACAACATCAGCTACCTAGCAACGGAAATCTCATGACTGGTAGTAATTCGGCAGTGCAACAAAATATAGTCTTTATTTCCACACACTCTTCGCACACACAATCAACTCATCAGAATCTCTCTCCTCCTTAAATATTAGATATTAAGATTATATTTCAATGCTGCACATGTGAAGAAAGCAACCATTTTTGGCACCTCATATTCTATATTGTCTTCCAAAACTTCATTCTACCCACTTAAGATTATCCAATGTGGTATGATTTTACAGCGAACACCCTTGGGCCTGACCCCCTGCACACCATCCTATCTTCTCTCTTTCCGTCTATTTTTACTGTAAATTGGTAGAACGTCTAGATTTCCTTTCACTAACAATCCTGGATGGCTTATCAAAAAACATATACTTACATTACCTCATAAAAAAAACCAATCCTGGAAGCTTTCCTATGTAACCCTCCACAATATTCCACTTATCTTCTGATACTTTTGGTTTTTTTGGCTTTGGGACGACTTGTTTTGGTATTATAATTTTGGGGGGAAAACATCACTAGATCCCTAAAACAACTTTTGAATCTTTCTTTTAGTGGAATACAGTGTTAAAACCCAATTAAACATCTTATTTACTATACTAAACATATTTTCAAATTAGAAGATTGTTGAAAAATGAAACATTTTTTGGTCAAAAAAGAAGAGACGGATCATGAGTGCAAATCTGAATAGCATAGAAGTGCTTAGAAGTTAGAGGTCACTTTACAGTTTACACACTATGGCCAAGATAGAGGCCACTCTTTTGTGGTTCAAGACCACCATTTGGAATGTCTTTTGTCTCTTATTGGTGTTGTTTTCCATTGGTGGCATTATTTCAAATACTTGCTATAATTCGTTAGAGTACCTACAGAAGTGAAAGGCAATCTATATAGAATGGTTGTAAGACCGGAAGTGTTTATATTGAGTGAATATCATCCTCAAAATGAGGGTCACATTCTTTCTCAAAAAAAAATGAGGGTCACATAAATGAGTATGTTAACATAGATGAGTGGTCATAAGAAAAGACAAGATTAGAAATAATCACAGATGAGGGGTCATAAGATAAGACAAGATTAGAAATGATCATGCTACAAAAGGTGCAAGTGACACATATAGATGATAAAATGAGAGATGCTTGAAATGGTTTAGTCGTATCTTATGTAAATCTCTAGATGCGTCAATCCATAGGTATAATTTGAACAGGAAACAAGGTAAACCTAAAATTTGTCTTGGAAGAATCATGCAGACTTAGCAAACAATAACCACAATAGAAGAAAAAGATTCATCTAGGAGATACCAACTGGATGAGATTAAGCTTAGTTTTGCTACTACACTCACATTAGTCCAATATTTTCTAGGAAACTTTTTAATCTCATCAGGGATTTATATGTCAATAGAAAAAGTAGAGAAGTTTTAGGAGTAGAGAACCTAATCTATTGAATATTGGGATGAGGAATCTAAATGGATAGTGAGGATTCATATAGTCAATCCAACGGGCTTGGGATTGAGGCGTAGTTGTTGTTGTCGTTGGTGTTGTTTTCCAACTGGAAACAAGATCTCTTGTTTATTTTTGGAAATAATGAAATTGGTTTTGTTCTTAGAAAGGAACATCATATCTCGTTTGAGAAACTGCTAAGAAAGAGATACTGGAGATTTAAACCAAGAATGAACTGACGTAGTTCAACCAGAAGGGAAGAATGTTGATGAGATCAACCCATAACTTCTCTGTTCTGAAAGAATTTACAGACAAAAAGAAATTTTAGGGATAAATGGTCTTGAGGATGAAAAACTTCTTGTATCCCAGGGTGAACATCAAATATTGGGCTGACTGCATGCAAAAGCATTAAATGTTTTTTTATACATGTTGAAAAGTAACTTGATGCCTTTAATCTAAAACTCACTCCTTCATGTCAAATACTCAGAGGCAGAACCCTGCAGCCTCTTTTTGCAGGCAAGCACAAATATCCCATGAATATGATTCATCTAAAGAAAGAATATTTAAGTACGCCGTGCATATGTAAGGCTGTGGAACAAAAATTATAATTTGGATCATACAAAGATATTCTGTGAAAGAAAATGGCATCAATAAATGAAAATCTACAACTGGTTAATAGCCACAAATATTTTAAGATGACCCCAAAGAAAAAAAAATCAAAGAAGGAGAAGTTTCCATTACCGCCTCCATTCTTCTAATTTCATAGCGAGCATACTGAGCCACCAAATAAACAGCTGTACAAGAAAGATTGTTTCAGACAGAAGCGCAAGAGGGAAAGTAATTCAAAGATGAAATAACATGTAATCACAAAGAAAGTAGAGGTACCCAGGGAAGGCAAGCAAGCAAAGAAGAACTGTACCAGATGAAAATCAAGCCTGATCATGGAAGAAGAGTAGAAAAGATGTCAATCAACTGAAATAAGGAGGGAAGTACCACAGCAGAGAAGATGAAAAATTCACAATATTCATGATGATGCAACTTAAAGGTTGAAGATAGGAGGCGTGTCAACTTTGAGGGCATCAAAAAATAATTGAAATGTGTTACGCTGTGATCGTGTTTGTGTAAGAGAACATAAGAGAAAACGAACTTGACATTCAAATCTTTTTGGTGACATTATACCTCAAAACATATGTCACCATCTGCAACCCAGCAATAATGAAAATAAATAAATAAATTATTTTAACATAAAACTTAGTGAAATACGATGTAGGTTACAAGCTGTCAGAGGAATGGATCCCCTCAATCTTGGTTCTCTAGGGAATGGGCATAAGCATGTTGAAATTTGGTGACAAATTCACAGTAGAAAAGTAGGTTCAAATTGAATGGAAGTATCATATAAGCATTCTTTAGCACATTTATCAAAAACATGCAACAAGGGAAGACACTGCCACAGTAGTTAAGCTTTTTAAAGAAGAAATGTATGTGTAGCTGCCCTAAATATATGTGAAGACTAAATAGAGATAAAATGGATTATGCCCCTCCAGCAAAGACCACCGCAGCATACTCAGTGATAAGTGGCAGTAATATGATGAAAATTCTTTCCTACATGGAAGACAAGTCAAAATATTTTAAAACTTGAGGGAAATGAAGGTATATTTTTCTTTTTATTGGTTCATGGTTAATTTTTGTCTCTTTTCTTTCTTGATTGAATTCTGACATTGTCTCTGTTAATCTTCTTGTTAAGTTGCAGAATGTGCAGGGAAGTTGTCTTCATCAAAATGTGGAGCAATTAAACAGAGCCAATATATTATATTGGAGGCAACCCGTTACGTGATTTCTCCATCCTCAAACCAAACAAATTCTTGTCTAAAGACCGAAAAATGGAGTCTTTCTTGACAAGTCTAACTTTCATCTATCAAAGCAGCCTTGTGCCAACGTCTCTGTAAGAGTTAACCTTCAAAGACATTGGCACGCGGCATGTCCAGTTTCAACACCATCACAGCGGTCAATTGTGAAATGATCCACCTTATGTCAGCGTGCCTCAATGTAACAATGCAACTATTTACTTAATTCAGTATCAGGAGCAAAAGTGAACTTGAAGCAATTCAATTGACAAAACAGGAATATAACATGTGCAAACTGTTTGATAAAATGCCAATGAGAAACCTTTCTAAAAAGTCATTACAAAAACATCGAAAGGGTAAAGTACCCGAATTTCTTCTTCTTCGGCGGGTCCGTAAATAGCATCTTGGCAGCAGTCATGAAGTCAAGGTTCTCCAATTGCTTATAGGCATCCTGGCGACTTAGAGCAACAGAGTTATCAACTTCCTTAGTACTATTAAAATTGACCTTGCCGTTGTTGTTGGAGATTGTGATTGACTTGTTGTTACCGGAAACTGTTCTTCTCTGAAGGAGCGTAGATCGCCTCGAAAGACGGACCAAAATCCTTCGACCGCTAAACATCACACTCAACCTTCGTCAACATTTCACCGACGACCAAAAGAGAAGCCAAAAGCAGCCGGCGTAACGGAGGCAGGGAGTAAAGTTCTTTCGAAACTTGAACCGGAAACTAAACCGGACAGCTTCCTGTTATTCGGTTCGCTGGGATCCGATTTCCGGTTCATCTGGATGACGTCATTCTAAATCCCTCAAAACTTTTTTTCTTTTTCTCTTACAAAAACAAAATGGAGGAAAATGAGCTACGAGAGTTGTGGTGGAGTGATAAATGCTCCTTCCTCTTTTATCAAAGGTCTCGTGTTCAAATCTCCTTGCGTATGAAGTCGCAATATGGATAAAACCAAAAAAAAGGAAAAAAGGGATCAATTTGCACTAACCCTAACTATGATATAAACTAATTAACACATCAAATGGTAGAGTCTAGGCTTAGGACATGACAATGACCATACATAAAATTACACAATTTTGCTCTTTAAATTGGTTGATAGTTAATTTTTACTTTTTTAAATGAATTGATTTTTAATAGGACATATACTTTTTAGAAGTTGAAGTCTTATACAAATATAACTTAGATATTATGATATAAAAATATAAATATATATATTTTAAAAAATATTATTTATTATTAAAAATCAAAAATCAACCCAAAATATAATGAAAATGCAAATGAATCAATCCACAGGGAAATTGTGTTAACCTATAGATAATTGCACGTATAATCATTGCTCCTTCATAAAGTAAAATTTTCACATCGCTTTGTTACCCCATTTTGAGACATCAAACCATTATATATCGCCAAATAGTTTAATCCACTAATTTTAAGATTAGCATAAGAATTTTTTTAAATCTATTTCTTTATTAAAGAATGAATTCAATTTTTCAACTATTCACTTAACCACTTCGAGAAAAATAAAAAAATAAATTGAGAGTAGTGATTAAGAAAGGCAGTTGACTTAAATTAGGATCAAAACAGTTCGAGAATTTATTCAAGAGATTATTTTTAATCTACCTTAAATATAAAGACCATTTTAGTCATTTTCTAGATTCAATAGTATTGTAATTTATTATAGCATATTTTCCATACTAGTAATTTCACTTTTTATAGATAGTTATATCGTTATTATTATGTTATTCAGATGACATAATAGTGTAAAAGTTCTTTTAAAATGTCACTCTCAAAAGTTTAATACATATGGACTTTTAAAATACTACTTTTTCCTAAAAAAAATAAATTATAAATTAATTACAAAAGGCACTAAGTTTTACATTTTGTTAATAATTAGGGTAAAAAAGGTTTCTTTAAACCACAATAATTGAAGATAAAGTGTCCATAATCATTCCATAACAGTAATGAAAGTCATTAAGTGAATGATATTAGGAAATAAACCAAGAATTAGATTCCTATAGTTTAGGATTTTTTATTAGTTTAGGATTTGTTATTTATAGTATTTACTTATTCATGTTTAATTAGGATTTGTTAGTTTATATAGCTTTCTAGTCCTAGTTTACTTTGGTTGTTAGTCCTATATATAGAGATGTCTTATTACATATTTTCGATGTAATGAGATATACGGTAGAGAGATACAAAAAATATATGAGTTATTGAGTTGTTAAATAAACCTCCTACAAAACCATTGTGTTGGGTCTTTCACGCATATATTATTAACTTAGGTAATTTTATTTCCTTCATTTTTCATTTGTTATATTATTACCTTAAATAATTTTATTTCCTTCATTTTTTCTTAGTTTTTTATTTTGAATAGGATTAAAAAGCACCAAATTTGATGACTTGTTAAGAAAAATCGAAATAAGAACACGCAAATGCAGACGCTACAATATATGTCGGGAAAACCTTTGTTGATTATGTACAAACAAAATACAAATCCAAAAACAGGGTAAGAAAGACTTTAGCTAATGAAAAATATTAACTCATTCAGAATTCAATAACGCATAAACCATGCCATACCAAGACCAATCAATATCCAAAAAATTCTTGATAAAAAACACTCTTCTCAAATTAGCTCTATGCATTACAAATTGAATTAATCGAACTTCAATATAAATATCAAGCACCTCGAACGAAAACGAATTAAATAAGATGAAAGCCCCATCATCCCAAGTATTATTATAAGGAACACACTCCAGCACTTCCCACTGGATATCATAATGAGTGTACGTTACTTTCTCCCAGAAAATTCGATCTTTTCAAATTTTAAATAACAAAAAAGTAAAACTAGATCACTCTACAGCTCACATTCCTAAGTTTCCTACCTTTCTTCTTAAGCTTTTCCCCCAAATTCCCTCTTTTTTCCTCTGTTTTCTACATTTTATCTAGTATAAAAACAACCCACTCTCCGCCAAAACTAGACGGCGCTGCACTATAACGCCGCCGCTATCAACCCCCAAGAAAAAACCCATAATTCTACCTGAATTTTGTTATTAAAGATTCATTTTTCTGTTTTACAATGTGGGTGTTTAATGTTTTTCTTTAACAATGGTGGCAGAGTAAAAGGGTGTTGTTAGAAGAAGGATTATTTTTTTGAGGTTTTTTTGAAAAATGCTGTGCAGAAAGAATTCAGTTAGTTGTGGGCGTGGATCGGTGCCGGTGTATCTAAATGTGTACGATCTTACTTCCATTAATGGTTATGCTTATTGGCTTGGTCTTGGGGTTTACCATTCTGGTGTTCAGGGTGAGTAATTAATTGAATTGTTCATGGATTTTTGTAGATCTAGGTGTTTTTTTGGTTGATGAATTAATTTGGGGTAAAAATTTGTTTTAGTTCATGGAGTAGAGTATGCATTTGGAGCTCATGAGTATTCGACGACGGGGATTTTCGAAGGGGAACCGAAACAGTGCGAGGGATTTACGTTTAGGAAGGCGATTTTGATAGGATGGACTGAGATGAGTCATGGAGAAGTGAAAAGAGTAATGGAAGAGTTTGCTGAAAAGTATAGGGGAAATGCTTATAATCTTATTACTAAGAATTGTAATCATTTCTGCAATGATGCTTGTGTTAAACTTTCCGGCAATCCTATTCCCAGTTGGGTAAATCGACTTGCACGAATCGGTAAGTCTCATGAATCAATCAATCAATTATACGAGTTGGCTATATGAATCTTCATTTGAATCCGCTTTGTTCTAATCATGTGCAGAGAATTCATAGTTAGCTAGGTTTATGTTGGATATATGTTTTCCAGTTTCTTCCTGAGTTTTACAGTACTGGCTCTTGTTTTCTTTTGCAGCTCAATTAAGGATTTTCAAACTGAAAAATAGCTTAATAGGAAGTTTTTACGACCCCAATCGTATTATTTGTTGTTGTTATTGTTCCTTTTATAGTATGTTCTGTCGTGCTTTCTTTAGTATTTTATCTTGACTTCTTCACTACTGTTGTTTAGTTTTTTTCTAACTATTTTGTAATGCTTTTACTTGAGTCGAGTTCTATAAGAAACAACTTTTAGTATGTTCTATGGTGCTTTCTTTAGTATTTTATCTCCGATGTTTTCTTTTTTCAAACTGTTTTGTAATGCTTTTACTTGAATTGAGTGTCTATGGTTAAAGCATGTGCCTTTAGGAAAAACGTATCCAAGAACTTTCATTGATATCACTTTAAGTGATTAAAAATATTGTTCTGATTCTTTTCAAATTTGGCAACTATGAGAATGATGTGTTTAATTTCAGAACTAATCACGTCTTAATCCGTGCTGTAGGTTTGTTTTGCAATTGCATAATTCCAGTGAGCTTGAACTCGACCAAAATTGGCCGCCATCGTATCGAAGACAAGGCAGGTGAAGGGGAGAAGAAGAAACTAAGGAGCCGCTCTAGTAGGCTGACTCCATCCTCGGATTCATCATCTCCATCTTCATCGTGTTCTCCTCCGCTTGTCACAACCTCAAACAACAGAAGCCGAGGCAAAAGCCCGGTGCCTTCATCTTCACCATTGATAGCCAATTCAATATAGATTTCTTCATGAAGAAGAAGGCTGCTCCTACATGCTTTGTTCTGTTTTACAATTGATTATTTTGCACCTTACTTGATAAACACTACAGCTGTTCAGGAAGCCCTGAAAAGATTCTGTGCATGAATGATTTCAATGAATTGGATATAAACTTCTTTGCGTATTATGATAGCTGCCAATTAACGAAAGCTAATGAATTTGTTTGGCTTACAAGTCATCAGGTCTTAGAGTATAAGTGCATCAAGATTCAACCTGAGCTTTAAAATATATTTATGAAAATATAAATAGTTCAACAATCCTCTTGATGGAACCTATTTCTTTCTTCTTCTTATGAATAATAGACGGCGGAGTTCAAACCCAAATCAGTGATATCTGAACACCTAACCTACACATCACGTGTTGCACTCTTACTATTAGACCCAACACTCTTACTATTAGGACAAAAGGCGGGAAGGAGCACCTTATTGAGGGGTATGTTAAATACTTAAACATGTTCCAACAAAGCAACAATTCAAAACCAAAGGTGCTAAGGGCAGAGCCACCTTAGGCGAACAGTGGTCTAGCGCACGCCCTTCGCCAAAAAATTATGTATTGTACAAAGTTTAAATATGAGCTAGTATGAGTGTATATTTTTAAATTTTACACACCATTAACATAATTAAGAAGAAAATTTGCACACCCTCTTGCTAGATTCCAGACTCCGCCACTGAATTTATTTAGGTCCTACTTTGGTTTCTACGTTTGAAAACCAAAAGGGCAGTTAAACAAGGTCATCAGATCAAGGGGACTAGGAATCTAATGTGTTTTTCCTTTTACAGAATAATTATATACCTTTCTGCAGCTTTTGGCAACATTTATCAGGCCACACTTTTCTTTAGTTTTACCAAATCCATCCCGAATTTGTCTACCAATATTTTATTTGCGCGCCAATTTTGAGTCTTAAAGTCTAATGTTTTACCTGAAATTGGACCCACAATCTTACCGACCTATTACAATTGGTACTTAAAAGTCATAAAACAATATCTACCAAAACCTACCAACGAATATAGTACGTTATAAGATTCGTAAGTTAAACCAAATTCCACACTTTTATACTGAAAGGAAGATACCAATAACAGTAATTTAGAATATATACTATTCATGTCGAACACAAATAGTTATCTGAAAGAATAGATCCACTTATCATTCTATATCTTAGCATACAAGCTGAGGGGTGGGAGAGAGGGGAAATAAATAGCATTTTCGGAACAATGGTATGCACAACTTGATGTGCGGCTTGAACGACTCCTGCACGTGAATGATACTTGTATTCAGCAAAATCCATCTCGAACAAATTTCAAGATTCATTCACTATATGGAAACAGAAAACATACTTTCGGATTAATAAATAATTTGGTGTGCACAGTGACATGCCAAACAGCAGTTTCTTAGCCCTGCTTTGCTCTCATTAACTCGACAAAATTATCCAGGATCAGTGGCCAAGCAAGGGTCGAGTCATAATTGCTCAAATCTGGAAAACTTATCTGTTACACAAAAACATCAAGACAGGAGATAAGACTTTAATCTTTTAACATTCAGACCTCAAAGTCACCACAAGGCTTCTGATGGAAGCAACTGTCAGATAACAATCAGATTGCTCATATAAGATGATGACACAAATAGGATAATAAAAGAAATTTAACAAAGTGAACTGAAGATTTACCTCGTTAACAAACCTAAAAAATCCCATCCATTGATCCATGTTTATAACCTTGTAATCAATCTGCGTCTGCATCAGTAACCAAGCACGTAAGTGTACTTATTACTATAATTTAGAAGGATCAACTCTGGCTCTTCACTCAACTTTTTGGGTTTTAAAATATGACAAAATAACTAAAAGCAGCATGATTTTCAACGGGATAGTCCCCTTTTACAGGGAGATCAATGACATCCACAATAAAAGGAGCTATAGATTGCAGTTGAGATTTTTCAGTCAAACTAATAGTTTTCACCATAAAAAGAGCTCCAAAAGCATCCTATAGGGCATTAATATGCACCCCAGTAAAAACTAACAATTATATTGTTCTTGTACCCTGCCGACCAAATGGACATTTTAAGTGAATTAAAAATCAGCCTATTAAATAGCAAGAGGAGGATAGGGTAACTCACTCTCAAATACTGAATAAGAGCGTCAACTTGGGGCCGAAACTGAGACCCTAAAACGAGATCCAGCAGGAGACAAATGCTCTCAATGTCTATGCTCTTCTGCTTCTCCTCTACGAAAGAGTGAAGAATAAAAAGAAAAGTGATAATCAGAAGAAAGAAGACAAAGTTCAAAGATCCAATTAAATGTCCCAACTTTCACAGCCAGCCTCCCGAACTTGCAACGAATGAGAAAACAATTTAAGAAATAGTTACTACATGGAAACAAAATAAACCCAGCATAAGAGGGTATGCTGTTCTTCCCAGCTCTAAAGCCTTATATTTAATTATATATTTTAATATATTATAAAGGTATTCTATTCTGTTTCATCTTTGTTCTCTTTTTCTGTCTAAAGCTGATCAATGAATCTTTCCCACCATGAATTAGCACAACTTAATGTTTACATAACAGGTGTCAGTGGTAGCACAATACCTGTCAAGCAGTACTGAAATGCATAGGAGTAAAAATCCACGAAATTTGATGGCCTTCTAACCTTTTAAAGAAAGGAAAAAGTGGATCTTAGTAGGAATAGAGCAACAATCCTTCTCACAGCAGAAAGGCACCCAAAAATTCACTAAGCTGAGCATAAGTTCAAATATGATAAGTACCTCCTTCTCAAGTTCTGGAAGTGCTTTCTTCAATTTCTGTACTGTGTCAGCTCTTAATGCTTTGAGGCCCTTCCGCCACTCGTTCTAGTAGTCAAAGCAATGGTGAGTTAACGTCAAGAAGCATACAAGCAAAAAAGATATCAAGCTGAAAAGTAGAGGGCAACTGCATAACATAATAGCAATTTAATGGGAAATAGCCGAAATAGTTGCATTCCTAGGAAAAGCTGATACACATGTATCTTCTTGCATTTAATAAGTGATGGGCTTCTACTGCTAGCTCAATGGAAGTACAAATGCCATAGCCTAACCTTACTTTGGCACAAAGGTGACCCTCCTGTAAATCTGTGCGCTAACTAGAACTAATTGGACCAACAACAGCTCAAGCATACTTATAAATAGAGTAAAATGTACAGATCCAATTAACCTACCATGAGTGATGCTTCATTACAACATCAAACCAATGCATGACTTTCAATAGTGTAACAGATTAACTACTATCTCGACTTGATTTTATAAGCTGTTTTGTCTAATGAGGGTGGTGTCTGGTCCAACTTGCAGGCACCTCGAGTAAAGCCAGCCGTCAGAATCGAATCAACAACCATCGTATCTCAAATGCAATGCATAATGGATTCAATCAAGTTAAGTGGGATAAGCAAAACTTATTTCTTTAGGTATTCACTTGATCATGCTAGGTAGGCGTTTTCCTTCTAGAATTCAAGAGGGAGCCCGCTTTAAAATCGTCCGCTCTGCACCCATAAAATCCAATTCCAAAAGTTCGAAAGCGGTAAATGTGCAATATGTTACTCACCTAAAGATCTGATTCAAATCCAATATAGTACCTATGGGCAAATAAGAAATGTATAGAATCGATTCTTTTTACAATTGCACTGTTATATGCTACCTCTCCCAAGCACATATACCAACACAGAAGATGGGAAGAAATAACCTAGTGCTTGCTTTCTGCATCCATTGGAATCTGAACTGAGACCTCATCATTCTCCCCCACTTCATTAACCACCAAACCTTGGGGGGGGGGGGGGCAACTATTATTTCAATATTTTCAACTTAAATCAATAAAATGTTGCGGAAAAAACTATTACTCTATGAATGTTAGCTTCTAAACCTCACTGATCACAAACTTCCAAAACATAAACCCTGGGATGAGTTGTTAACAGAAAAGCGCATGTAAATGATCATTTCCGTTGTATTACATATCATACTAGACAAAAGAGTATTACTCCCTATAAAAGTCTGAACATACTCAAATAGGCATATCTAAGTCACAGGTGGCAAAAGCATAATTCTAAATTCTATTTATAAGCATCCCAAGCAAAAAGATGAAAAAACCCACATCAATTCCTCCATTTAACTCACTATGTTTTCTGGGAAACGGCTTGGCCTGGGAAAAACTGTGCAACTATAATCCTGCTTAAGCATTGCCTATTTCCTATCCTGCCAAAGCATTGCCTATTTCCTATCCTGCCTAAGCATTGCCTATTTCCTATCCTGCCTAAGCATTGCCTATTTCCTATGTTCTTACTCTGCTTATCAGCAAGTGGGTTAAGAGTGGTTAAGCATTAAAAAAACTTGAGACTTAAGTCAACTATTCAGCATCCTTTTCACCGGACAACCCTTTCATACATACTCTTAAGACAACAAGCACACTCATATGCCTGGTAAAAAATACCAGCCTTATTTGACAACAACAACATACCTAATGTAGCCCACTCGTGAGGTAACCAACCTTTTTTGACAACTGCGGTAATTGAATTATCAGCCATAACAAATAAGTTGAAATTGCCATTTCCAAGTATAAACAAAATATAAATACGTGAAAGGAAGGAACAAAAGCTACCCATGAAAGATGATAGAAACAGCAAAAACAGTGTAGTACATTCTGAAACGCTAAAGCAATATTAGTAATAGCCAAACTCAAATACATACCAGGGAAAAGTATCCTTGTTTTTCAGACTGCATTTTCCTAAAATTCAAAGTTATGACTATTAAACCTCTGAGATCCATGACACTTCGTACAAACTGACAAGTAATTGAGTATAAGGGATCTTACCATGCAAGCATCAATAACCTTACGTCAGTATGTTCGACTTCCAAATTAGAACAAAGAAACTCAATTCCTTCAGGGCTAACCATGAAAAATATAAAGCACATTAGTCGAATGCAAAACAGAGGAACTTAAACAAGCTGGTGAAACTTCATTAAAGGGGGAAAAGTTGGATGACAAATTCAGAGGAGATCCAGGATTGGGCTCAGAAGTCATTGAACCCACTTGCCATTGAGTTACTGTGTTCAAAAAGTCATATTTGTCCATATTTAGCAGATTTCTTAACACATTTTCAGGGTTTGAGCCAAAGCTAGTAGGTTCGGTTGAACCCATAACTTATAATGTACATCCACAAATATCCATATTTTTCATCTTTCTTTTTCCAAGCATAATTTTCTTGCTTAAAAATCTTAGATTCCTTCCAGGAGGGAAGAGATGGATTATTAGAAGGTCAAAAAACAAAAGATAACTTGTAATGCTAGGAACATATAGAATATGAACTACACTGCTAGGAATATATAGAACATGAACTACATTGCTTGGAATAAAAATGGCAATGCATACTTACTCAATCATACCAGACGAAGCATTGGCAAATGTATAAAATAATTGATCGATACGTTCCAGTTCCTTACTTGCTGCTTTACTTGAAGCTGAAGCAAATTGAAAACAAAGTGAGATAGTGTAATGAAGATACAGTGCATACATTAAATTTTTTATCATTGAACATAAATGAAAAAAAGAACATTGATGGTCCAAGAGGTATGAATGGATCAGTAGAATAGTTCTGAAGCACTATGAAAATGCTTCAGCTTATACAAGATAAACACCAAATCAAATGGGCCATCAAATTGATTTTCTTGAAGATCTAATTACAACAGAAAAAAATAAACTCAAAAGCATCTAGATGTAGACAATAAAAACAACATAGATACGCCAAAGTTTTTTTCTTTTAGATGACCGAAAAATCTGTCTGGGTCCAACTTTAGGATCAACCGCAGCCTCCGAGACTCGGGGACAATGAGCCCACCCCTCTACCCGTCTCCACTTAAAAACCAGGCTTAGTTTGCATGGCTCGAACTCGTGACCTAAGCCACAAGTCCCTAAACCTTTGCCACTTGAACTGGCGAGCCATAAGCACGTCAAAACATTAATACCACAGCATACCTATATTTGTTTGATTCCCATGAAGACATGGCACAAAAACTCTGACACTTCACTCTACCGTGAAGTACCTTCCCCTCAACCGAACAAAAATCAAAACAAAAGCAAATTAAAACCAAACAAGACCAACTACTAGTATCAAAACCTACACCAGCCGGATTAATGGAAAGAGGATGACATCTTAGGCTGACCTTAATGATTAAGGTGGTTCCCTTTTATTTTGAGCTCAGGAGGAAGAGGGGTTAAAAGGTAAGCCAGTGAAAATTTAAAGCACTATAGAATTTGGGAGAAATTAAACTTCTAACATATAGGGTCTGTTTTCTTCATCTACTCTTTTTTTATTCGGTTAATGAGGATTCTTATGATCACAAAAAATTTGGCAGCGACACTATTCTGCCCGTGTGGTTCATAGCTGTCTCAAATTTGTTACAATAGCCAGAATTCTGCAGCATGGTCACCACACCAGATGATTGCTACTAGCACTTACACAATCACCTTAATACCAATGAATAATTCAATAACTCCCATATCTAATCAAACAACAATCAAAAAAATTAATCAGACAATGCAGTTCACGTGCTCAATCAAGTCCAACATGTCGTTTACAAGATTCTGATAAATGGACAAGTTATTACACTAAAACCCTACTATCATGAACACTTGACTCAACTCCCTATAAATTCCCAATATTCGGAAGGCACTATCGCGAATTGATCATTAATTATCAGTTATCTCCACTCCAAATTCCAAATTCCAATTTCCATGGGGTCTACATGATCTAAAGGGGAAGGAGGGGGGTTACACATGATCTACAAAACTCTAACAATCAAACAGGCATTAGAGAGAAAGGCAATTCCAATTGTCGGAAAGGATGCATTGAAATCAATAATTAAATTAAAATTGAGGAAGAGGAAGAATTACCAGAACGAAACAAATCGGCGGCAGGATTGGTGGATGCTGCAGAAGCAGTTAAACCCTTTTTGGAAGAAGTACGAGGCATCTTGAGCGTGCGTCAGAAAAGAAGAAGAAAAAATTGCTGTAGAGAAATTGATGATCCTCTGAGTGAACGGTCCAAGGGTCTCGAGAGGACTCGGAACCGTAGAGGGTGAATATATATATATATATGTCTCTCAAAGGCGGCGTACATGTGTCAGTAGAAAAAGAGGAAGCTTCGCTGGCGATTTGCAAATTTCAGCTCAAACAGGTTGTTAAATATGTTTATATTTTTCTATTTATGGTAAAACCTCTCTAAATTAATATATATTATATTGTTAATTTAAATATCATATTGTTAATTTCAATATCATGTTTGCTTTGATGGTTACTCAAAAAAAATTTGTATCTTATCATTTAAATTCATCGTTAGATAACAAAGAAAAGATAATGACCAATTTGGTGTGATTCGCATTATTGTCTTAATTTTTTTCCTCATTTAATCTTAACTTATTATTTAAGAATCTTATTTTATTTTTTATCTTACCTTTTTACAATAGTTCTATCCGTACTTTAATTTTCTTGTATGTTTATCATTCAAATTGATAGTAGTTCTATTCGTACTTTATTTTTCTTGTATGTTTACATTCAAATTGTTGATGTATGACATTATGTAACAACAAAAAAAGATACAATCTGTCCAAACGAGGTAATCAATAAAACTGTACAATACATTATGTAACAACTATCCAAACAGAGTAAGAAATAACAGCAGGATAATTAATCCTAACGTAATTAATTTCCCAACATAACTTATCTTCAAATTAAATGACCCCTTACCACTTTTATCATCACTCGTTTAAGATTAAAAAAATATGTGAAAGAATACTTATGGTACTAAATATAATTTATAGCCAAACAACCAAAACTTTCTGGCTCGAGTACCAAAAGCATGTTAACATGTAAGTACAATAAATCCAAATCAGGTCTCCGGTACATTGTAAAAAGGTTGATTCATTAAACTGCAATGCAAACTTGTCCAACAAAACCCAAACTTTTACAAGTACAGGATTTACTTGTGAATGAATACACAAATTACCAAAGGTAACAGAAGTCCTCGGGGAGAAGGTTTATAACATAGGGTTATTACTACACAAATGTTCACATTTTTATGACGTATAAACATACAAAATTTTGTTATTAAAATAGAGTTGTGGGACTTGACAAAAGGGAATTATGACGGCACCTCAGAAAGGTAAGATGTAAAAAGAGACACAGCATCCTGCAAATGGTATGCACGGGTATCTTCAGGTATAGGTGCCTTGAATATGGTGTCGTAGCAGCTTAGCTGAACCTCATTTGATGAACTTCCACCGCTATCAGAAAGCAGCAAACTGCATATCTCCTCAGCCATCTTCGAATAAACCACCCTAGAGACAATAAACATCCATTAGCTCAAACTTGTTACTTTAGGTGCTCAAGCACACAATAAATGGACTTAAAGCATTCAAGGATTATGTCAAGTTTTCATGGTTTATGTAATGCTTTAGCTCAATATAAACCAGTTGACATAAAGCTCTACTGATTTAACCATACGTGAGAAGATTTTAGGTGACCAGGGCCATAACACACTCTAAGGGCAGTAGAAACTTAAGAGAACAAAACAGTGAAAATATTAGTTACTACATGCAACAATTCTCTCTTTATAACATCCATGCACTGAACTATTATTTTGAATTTATAAAAGGCCGAATACCAAAGAGACACCTTTACTTGCATTGATTTGTATTCCCAGCCGCATTATTCATCCAAATACTTCAGCTTGATCGAAACAAGTCCTCATGACAGTTGATGAGCTTATGTGTGGTATTAATTTGGCTGAGTTGGACAAAGTGAATGCACAACTCTCTAATTGCAACTCTTCAGTTCCTTTACCCAAACTCCTCTCTCATCCTTCAATTCTATTCTCTCCTTCACCAGAAATTCAGACGGTGACTTTTATGTGTTGGTTGTTGTTGATGGTGGAGATTGAATCATTGAACAACTAAGATGATTTGATTCTTGGTCTGATTTTGAAATTTGAAGTGGTTATGATGCAGGGAAGGAAGAGAGGATAGCAGGTTTCTGTAAAGGTGAAGGCTTTGGGGCTTGAAGGCATGAATTGGATGGCAAGACAAAGACCCAGATGAGTCATCTGAACTGGTAACTGGCGATGACTCTTTCTGCGTTTCCAGTTACAGAAAAATATTAGGAAATTCTGCTAAATATTCGAGGACACGTTGAAGTAAAAGAAATGTGAGAAAACAGGAGGACAAGGGAGTTTAGGACGTGGAAATTTGTTTGTTTGGATTTAGTTGAAAATTGTGGTATTTGTTGGTTGTGAATTGTGATGATAAGTTTATTTCTGGCTGATGATAATATAGGGGGAGATGTACAGGGGAAGTGAAGGAGGAGGAGGATTTGTTTGGTTTTGGTTGAAGAAGATGATGTGTCAGGAGTTTGTCTGATGTGGATATGATAAGTAATCCACGTCAAGGTGAATGTGGAACTCGCAAGGTTAGAGGCATTTGAAAGACTTATTTTGATCAAGTCGAAGTGTTTGGATGAAATCCCATAGATTAGGGGAGCAGAAAAATAAATCGGTGCAAGTATAGGTGTCTATTTGGCCAATCAACCTTTACAAATGGTAAGATGCACCTAATATGAGTTCCGCTAAGCATGGCCAGTCTCAAGCCTAGAAAATGGAAAAGGTTTGGTAGGTTAATATGAATCCTTGGAATACTTAGGCATGAATTGATTGGAAATGATTCAAGGGATTATGCAGCCAACAAAGGATTCCTATAACCAACCCCTTTTTTAGTTTGGGATTGAAGCGTAGTTGAGATGACACTAGCTAATAAACACGGTTGAAGTATTTATTTTTTTGGAACTGGAATAAGATATATTCATTAAGGGGGCATTACAAACAACATTGAAGTTTTATACCAGCTAGATATGATCTTAGGGATGAGTAATGTAGTTTATCGTTGTCTCCAACAAAAAAAAAATTGTCCATTTTTATATGATGATTTTATCTAAGCAGTTTGTTCCAACTTCCAGGATCCATGTAAAAGACAACAAATTGAACAAATTTGTTGGTCTTTACTCTTTATAGCTAGGAGTCAAGAGAGAAATTCAGCTCCTAGGTATAGATGACACTAGTATGTTTTGCATAGGTATAGGAGGTGTAATTAATTATATAAATGACACTGAAAACAAAGAGCATTTCCAGTCCATAGTATTCCCAGCCCCATTTTCATTCACTCTATGTGAAGTAGAAACATCAAATATTTAAATGTAGGTAACAGACACAGGAAGATACTTTGTCTCCATCCCTATAATACTTTAAGAAAATAAAGAACAAATGACTTCTTACCTCACATTCTGGATTTATTCATCATAAAAAACAATACCATGTGAATATTAATGCTTTTATTTTTGGTAAGTAAAAGAAAAATTAATCCCATATTTAGTACTTATCTGTGACGACTTTACTATCCTAAGTAACAAACCTCTCACACTTGGATATGAGAAAGAAGGGTTCAATGAGATGGTGGGAAGAGAGAGCGGGGGCTAGCGAGGAAGCAGTCAACTTTTCCAGCCACATGTTTCAGTATTAACAAATTAATGTCAAGTAACATTACCTCGCTTTGACAGGCAATCTGTTAGTCCAAACAGCCAAAGAGTTGTTTAGGCGACTGATGAAATCTGCAAAAGCATTGTCTTTGTTTTCTAGAGTGTCCTGCCAATAGAAATGTGCTTTGTCAATCTCCTAAAAGATATTCGAATAACTAGGAGATAGGATTATAAGCTTCAACCAATAATCTTGAACAGGTATTCGCTCTACTTCCTTATTACTATGCAGAAAAAGACAGGTAATCACTACTAGTGAGATTGACCAGTATCAATTGAGCAACCATAGAGGTTAGATCCAACTCATGAACTGTGCTCCAACTAGGATTAACTTCCTTTTTTCAGAAGCTGTCTTCTAGTGCATTTACAAGTTGATCATTGATCAAGCTGTACAGCTACAGCTAAAATCTCATTCCCATTCCAGTTTTCCTATCATTAAATACATGGGCTTCCCACAACCACCAGGAAAAAAACATTTTGTTCATGCAACCATCACATAAGCACATTTTGATCTAACGAGTATAACAACTCCAGGAAATTTGAGAAGAAGGATTCAAACACAAATAAGTAGATTATAGAGAAATTTCATACTACTTGATTCATAGCGTCACTGTCTTCCTGCAAAGAACTTCTCAACAAATAAAAAGAAATATATATTCCAGCTCCCAGATCCCAATCTTCAATTTCTGACTTGTGATCCTCCATGGAAGCTGCTAGCCTCCATATTTCTGAGTGTTCCTCTGTGTATAAACAATGTTAGAATGATTTAGCACATCAATTTTTATCGAAATTCAAGGTTGAAAATTGAGATACTTCTAGGGAAACGGAATGTAGTCAAGAGTTTTTCATCAACATATCATACTAGGTCCGTGCAGTTACCAAATCTGATTAGCACTTATTACATTTAAGTGTGTGGTTTATCCTGCTCATGCTAACTTCATTGTATATACCACGATTTTCTTAAATATGCAATACCACGATTTTCTTAAATATGCAATCTGAGTAGAAGAGAAATTGTCATTCTCTCTCTCTCTCTTGGATAACTTCATTGCACATACCACAATTTTCTTAAATATGCACTTTGAGTAGAAGATAAAATGGTCTCTTTCTTTCTCTCTCTCTCTGATTAACAGTTATTACCTTGAAGTGTGTGGCTTATTCAGCACATGGATAATTTCATTGTATATACCATGATTTTCTTAAATACGCACTTTGAGTAGAAGAGAAAATGGCCATGCTCTCTCCCTCTCTCTCTCTCTATCAGACTGCCATAGAAAGACAACTTTTATGGTGTTTCATTAATCCTATTCCAAAGAATTTAACAAAGTTCACGTAAGAAAAAGATTGATGATGGAAGAAGATAGGGGAAGAGCAAAAGCCGGTAGAAAAGCATCCCAATGGAACTGAACTTACCATATGCAAATCCTAAAGTTATACAACTATTGGGAACAAAAAGACAGAGGTTATAGGATCACTACAACAAATATTAAACATGTAAGTCTTTAGGTACATATGCTGCATAATGAAATAGCAAGATATAAAGATGAATCTAGAGATTAGCAAATCTATACCTGATAGAAAAAGAGAATGAGCAACTGAAGTCATAAAAATAGTGTGCGCTTTCTGCCACTTTCCGCACTCCAAAAAGTGTTCTAGGGCTTTGGGGAATTCAGAGTAATAATTAAAATATGTTGCCTGCAATAGAGTAAGACAAGGATGAAAAATAAGATGCAAGCAGAAACGTGATCCCACACCAGTGACAATCAATTGCATGCAAAGGACTAATTTGAAGTAAAAGTACTAGCATTCAACTAAAGCATTCCAAAGAAAATATATACTGGAAACTTCCCTCCACAATTTCAGCATAATGTTAAACCATCTTGTCAGAAACAGCAACCAAAAATATCCCAGTAACATAGATTGGCTTTGATTTGCCAGAAAGTGGAAAGCAAGAAGCATGGATAAATGTAAAACTGAAATCAAATAAGGCCACCGACTCACCAAAGCCTCGTTCAACCATGCTGATGGAATGCCTAGGTCCTCAATAAATTGCCGCTGCAAGTCCTGAGAACTCCAAGTTTCACAGTACTGGAAGAGTATTTCCCTTATAAGAGCAGCTTGCAAATAAGGACAATCTTCACGGTGAGGCATGTGAAGCACCACATAGACAGCCCAATGACATTGACCAAGGCATAGCAGCTGAGAAATGAAACTAATGTCTAGCACATGAAGATCATTAGAACTGAAAGCACCAATGGCTTCTAAAACAGCTCGCTGATGCCAGATCATATGGTAGTCAAGGGGATCATCTGTTGAAGCAAAGGCACTGAACATTGTCTTTAGAGCACTGAAATCAATTTCTTGATTGGCATGAAGAAGCATAAGATAGTAACCGAGGTCAAAATGTTTCACTGCATGCCAATTCATTGACACTTCAATAGGTCCTTCATCAATATAAACTGGAACTGGAGATGGAGCTTTTCCTTCATTAAGAAGCCTCTGATATGTGCGGAACACAATAGGCAATTCAGTTTCTGGTGGAAGTTGATACCACATCAATAACCCCAGAAACCTTTTCCAGTCAATGTCTACATCATGCAATGCTCTATGAATGTTGCCAGCAACCAACTCAAGAACCCTAATCCTCTCCGTCTCAACAAAATTGAAGTCCAACCCATTCACTCTCCAAATATCAAGCTGCCTAGCAACATCAGAACGATTAACCATTGAACCACCAGCTTGGCTAAGAAGACATGCAAGCCTCACATCTCCCCTAGAAGTCGCCAGTTCCACAGCAGCATCCAGCTGCCGACCAGTTAGAAGTAAAAACATATGTTGTAGATCACTTGAATCATTCAAAGAACTTACTTCTTCCTGTACCCTGTGACAAACACTCTCTTGCAACCAATAGCTGAATTCTGCTCTCCTTATCAATGGAAGTGCTTCTGGATCAACATCTGACGCAGTTTCTCTCGCATCAGGTATCATATCTTCCTCATCCTCATCTTCAAGAGATTTTAATTTCCCACTCAATTGTCTTGTCGAGAAAAGCACTTTTATTAATTCCCAAATCATTGCTTGGTGCATCAGAAGAACACGGGATGCTGGAGATAAGTCAGGAACCTCCAATTGCCTCTCAATGACACCAATATAGCTCCGACATACATCTGAAAGCATTAGACGATCACACACAAGTCTTTGAAGCTTTAACACAAAGGGTCCCTCCCTGAAATCTTTGGTTTCATGAGTAATTTCCTTGTGAAGATGGAGAGCTGAATCAAAACACAAATCAACAAGTTCCTCCCTAAACTTTTTATTTTCATCTCTAGCTACTTGGTCAAATGCAACCTTCTCCAAATTGATTATTGAGGACAAATATTGATTGTCTTTACTACCAACTGGAGCGCCAGAATGAATAAGAACACCATTAGGCCCCCAGCCAACTCCAAACGATCTACCCATGAACAATCCTGCATCAACAACATTACAAGAGTAGGTTCTACTTATAGGTGTTTGCTGCCTGACATCCAGCTTGAAACCTTCAGTCTTTGTTGTCTTTAGAAGCACGCCCTTATTTTGTTGGGTCAACAAAATGGACCCAGGTGAGTCCGAGCCAAAACTACCATGTTTGTATTCAATCAAAGCCAATGGAGTCTTGCGAGTTAAAGGTGGACTAACCCTCTGGTATTTATACTGCAAAGGGGATTTTGAAGATTCTTTACCGAATTGTGGTTTTCTATCAAAAGGAACACCATGATAATCATCTATATCCTCTTCTTCTGCTGGAAACATCAGCATTCTCATTTCTTTCATCTTTACAGGATCTAACCCAAGATGAGCAGGAAGAGAATGTGAAAGATCAGTTGTATTGGCTAAGAAGGTTTCTTCATCAATGTCGGAAACGTCTCCTCCGTTCATATCCACGGGATCTTGAACTTCTGGAGACACATCATCAACTATCATATCTTCATCTTCTTCCTCATCATTCAAACCAAATCTGCTGAAATGCTGAACGAAGAATTTCCATTCTCCATTTGATGGATCAAATGAGATAAAACGCGCTCCTTGTCTCTCCGTTCTAAGTCTTAATTTCTCCACCAGTTCTCTAGAAGAATCCACGTCATAGTGTTTGGAGGATCGTATTTGCAGTAGCAAAGTTACTTCAGCAGGCTTGTTAAGCCCCATGCCAACTGGGAGTTTCTCATTTTCATCTTCATATACAATCACCTCATGTCTTCTAAACTTAACAATTCGATCCAAATCCAACCCCCTAACATCTGTTTCCCCAGAAAATTTGACAAACCCATAGCCAAACCTCCCAACGGTAAAATTTTCAACTTTACTGCAATACCCTGAGCTCATAAGCTCCCGAACAGCCAATTCACTCAAGCATGGCTCAGTAAAATAATCAGGAGATCGCAAGGTAGGTAAATCAGCTTCGTTCTCTCCCAAAATCTGATCTAAAGCAGAAATTTTTCTTCTTTTACATTGAGATTGAGAAACAATAAGTTGTTCAGGATTCCCTAAATCAACCTCCATTACTACGTTACTTCTTCCAAAACCTCTACAAGTTTTGTTACAAATGCCTGATAATCAAATTCAAATAAAAATGCACATATTAAACTTCCATGGGTAACGCAACAGTAACAAAAAATTAGCATGGCTCAGACTAAAGAGTTAAGGGCATTGAATGCGCGAAAAACGAATCAAAGAAGAAAAAAAACAGAAAAGAAGCAAGGCAGCTCCCAAAACCCTAACAAGTTCGAATCAAAATCTACCACAGAAAACGAAGAAACAGTAGTAGAAAATGGAATGAACTTACCTTCTACTAATGATACAACAATTAGGGCTTCTTAGTGTCACTGCTTCTCAGAGTTCGTCTTCATGAATGTAGCTGAGACTGTGGAGCGAGACGAAGGGTTTTCGCTTTGCTTTCTCAATTTCCCAAACTCCCGCCCCTACCCTTCTCGCGAACACCCTGGTCAGTAACACGTGCAAGCACGTGATACGTTAAAGGGTAAAACGGGAACTTACACCTTTTGAATTCTTTCAAACTTATAATAAGGTTTGATTTCTGATCTAAAAACTCACTAATTTTGAGTTTTAACATTGGACTTCGTAAAGTGTTTTGGAGAAGGATATCTTTGTCATTTGATTATTTTAATTGGGAATTAGTTATTAATTGATCTGGTATTATTATCCCATAATCTCACATTCAATATGGTATAAAATACTAATACCAAGGTTATGATAAAATGATTTTGGGATTGTTTATTCTGAAATAAATAATATTGACTAAACACGAAACAAAATGAGCCTATATTTTATCTAAAAATTATATCATTAATTATTTCAACTTCAACTTGTAACGGATAATTTGAAGTTGAACGTTAGAAGTATTTTGAGTGAAACAATAATTTTACTTACAAAAGCACTGAGAAAGAAAGCAGTAGCTGCAATCCCATAATGAAATTTTATGCATGAGTATCATCATTTTGCCTAACGTAAAATCTGCTTTCATCATTAACTATTTTTTCCACACACCATGTTTTATAAGTACTTATTACTTAGTCACATCAACAAAGGACCTACAATGAAGTAGTATTGCTAATTCATGCATGCAGATTCGATTGAGAACAAATACATATGCTCGTGATTTGTATTTAAAAAATCACTTAATGAACATTGAAAAAATGAATTATGAATCAATACTTCCAATTGAATATAAGTATGGATAAAAGATTCGAGCAAAAATAATATGGTGATATCTCTAATAAATTGTCATCATGTTCTTCGCAGATAAGCATGATTACAAGTGAAAATACGAGCCCCTTTTGTTGCATCTGAAATTGCTCATGGTAGTCTAATCATAGAGGAAAATAAGAGTAGTAGTAAGTTCGTTAATAATTATAATATTGAATGCTACTTCATTTTAAATGAAACTTAATATTCATAAATACTGGATTTGGTAGTTTTGAATTTATTTTTAAGTGGTGAGACGAATCACTAAATCCCATATTTAATTTAAACCCTTCAATTGTTGATCGGAAAACATGTGTTAATAAGACTTTCTTTCGAGGTTGTTTGGTACATGGGATATTGATAATAGACTAAAATTTGAGATTAATTTTATCCCCATATTTGATATGAGGTATTAGTTAATTTTGGTATTATTTTATTCGATCATTTGTACTAAAATAATAAAATTACTATCCCATATAAAAGATGAGATAAAATAATCTCATGAAATATCCAAATTCATAAGATATCTTTGCTTATTTGACAATAATTATGGTAAACAAAAAAGTTATGAAATAAATTGTAAAAAAACAAACAAATTAATTAAACTTGATAAGAGTTAGACGAATTGATTATGATCATTATTTAACATGTTTTGACATTGCTTATCTTAATCCAAATAAATTTGAGCTTTATAGCAATTCATTTATTAATTCACTCCATGTTTAACAATAATTCAACTAGTTGTTTATCGCTCCTACAATTTTACTTGAGACAGCTTGCCGAAATTTGGCACTGTTACATCAAAATCACCCGTTGGCATCAGTCTCCAATGAAACATGCATGATGTAACAAAAATAAATTAAATGTCATATCCTACGTATGTATGTCTATTTAGAGATAAAAGTCAAATATTTCAGCTACAAAACTAAGACAGCATGCAGAGAAAAAACGGCTTCAGGACCAGGTTCATATTATATGAGATTCTCATTTTTAATATGTCAGACTCAATGGCTGGTAGAATTTTAAATTTTATTCTTATACGTATTTAATAAATTTCTTGAAGGTAAATTGATATATTCCAAAATAGTAATGTATTCTTCCTTTATTAACTAAACTAGATGATGACTTTAACGACTCGTGCAGTAGAGGTGGAGACATGAGAATGCCCCATCTTTCGACCACTAATATATACATGATTTAAATTTGTTGAATTCATATGCATCTACGTCTTGAGAGAAAAAGTCGAGATAAATCTGAGCTTTAACCGTGGACATGCAGCTTGCACTTGTACCACAATTAATATTTATACAATTCGCGTAAAATTGTGATATCTTCTTGTATAGCACTTGCGGAATTTCATATTGTGCGCCAATCATGCTTTTACCACACAACCATGCATTCTCTATTCCTAACTTTGCATTCTGATTTGTCCTCACCAAAACAAGTACAGAACAAACAACTTTATTAATCCATATTTTTGTTCCCACACAAAGTCACAAACTCCATTCCTTTTCTGCCTTTTCTTTTATAAAATACAATAATTTGTTTCCTTACTAATATTCTTTCATTTATTCTAGCTCATTTAGAAAAGAATGATATACTTTTACATTTGAAAAATAATTAATTTTATACTCTCCTTTATACTCTTAATGAAATTTTTTTATAATAACACAAATGTTATGATATATTACTATAAATTTAAAGATTCCTATAACTATATAAATATTACAAAATATATATTTTAACTCTCTTTTAACTTTTTCATTAAATTACACGTCGTCTCAAATTATATTGCATAAAATAGCATAAACAAAATATGGAAAGCTATAGAAAGTATCACACCACCAACAAAGGATGAATATAAAAAGAGAATTTTAGTAGTTGAGGAGCGCTATCATCTAATAAGCCCCGTCCAATACGAATTCAGATTAGTCGAACTTTAAAATGGAAAGCCATGTGGGGCCAACCCCACAATAATTTCGAGGTGAAGGCCAAAAAGAGTCGCTTACAAAAGCCCCTGAAAACCTTTAACCTACTTCCCCTGCATCTCAAATAGCCATAAGAGTATCGTATATACTTATCACTTCCCCTACTTTTATAGCCTCCTCTAAAGTTCCCTATGTCTCGACCACAACAAAGATATCGAGGAGTTCGCCAGCGGCATTGGGGATCTTGGGTTTCCGAAATTCGCCATCCTTCATTGTAATTCTTCTCAATCTTTCTCTCTTACTTACAATTTGTTTCATCAGTCAGAGCTAGCTTAGACTTTTCGTAATTTCGTAGCTTTTTGGTGAATTTAATTACTATAGTTGTTTGATGTTTATCACAAAATTATCCAGGAAGACAAGGATATGGCTAGGAACATTTGAGACATCAGAGGATGCTGCTAGGGCATATGATGAAGCAGCAAGACTCATGTGTGGTCCAACAGCACGGACTAATTTCCCTTACAATGCCACTGAGACGACAAGGTTTCTGTCTTCTGCTTTGATAGCTAAACTTCAAAGATGCCATATGACATCTCTGACTACTATGTCAAAAAGACCTGGAAAGACAAAATTGGAAGACAAAAGAGAGAATGAGATATCTCCATTAATTAGGAACAGGGGAGATGGAGAAGAAAGCCAGAGTGAGAATGCATCACAACAATACATGAAGGCACTGGAAGATGAACATATAGAACAGATGATTGAGGAATTGCTTGATTATGGATCTATTGAGATGTGTTCTGTTCTCAATGAATAAGATTATAAATGCAATAAATTAGCTTCAAATGGAAATCATTTTGTTTTTCTGCCTCGGTTTTTGCTTGATCACTATACTAAAAATAAATATTACGTAGATATTTTTACTTATTCAGTTTGAAAATTAAAAAATAATTTATCCTTATTATTGACGGTAGTTATTTCTTGACAAAATATTAAACTTATTATATTCAAAAAGTAATATAATAGAATTATCATTCTACTTATTTGTTTATTAACAGATATGTCAAGTTAATACGAAACAAAAATGGACAAAGAGAATAGTTAAGTGTTATGTGTAATTGGTAGCTTGAAAATACTCGAGTTAATTCCACATGCGTATCCAAGGCAGGGTTCAGTTATATAACATACATTCATTCTGAATAAATATATTAACTCAAGTAAATTCATTCTGAATTAACATGTTAACTCTAGATCCTTGATTATCTTGATCATTGTTCGCATAGTGATGATTGTTAGGTCTATTTTTATATTCAAATCTCTTGCACAAAAAGCATCCTGCCTTAGCAGAGTTTGAAAAGAAGCTGGAAAAGTTTAGATTCTTCAAAATCTCTCAAATATGAAGTACGTACTAATAATTATTCTAATCTCCTTATTAAAATTTCTGATTCCGCAATAGCAAGAAAGTGTGAATTCTAGAGGGGAGGGTATGAACAGGTTTTTCAGACTAGATACTAAGAGCCCGTTTGGATTGACTTAAAATAAGTAACTTTTAAAAAGTTATTTTAAAGTCATTTTAAAAATAAGTAGTTATGTGTTTTTGATGTGTTTGACAAAAAAGTGTTGAAAGTTACTTTTTTCATCAAAATATCTGAAATACCCTTAAAGTTTTAACATTATAAAAGAATTAAGGGTAAAAAAGTAATATACTTGGTCAAAGTAGAATGATTTATAAGTTAAAAAAAATAAGTAGGGGCACCCTACTTTTAACTTATTTTAAATTACTTTTGACTTATTTTAAATTATTCTTTAATTATCAAACACTTTAATAAGTCAAAAATTGATTTAAAAGTTATTTTGACCAATTTATAATCCCATTCAAACGGCTCTAAAATTGTCATAAAGTCTATTGCTTGACAGTGCGTTAATTAGAGGGGTATGATCCTTTTTCTACAAAATTCTGAAACTTTAACAGACACGGATACCTTGGGAAAGCAGTAAACTTTTTGACTATTGATTTCACGCTCGTTTGAATTAACTCCAAAATTTGGCTCTTTTCTCTTGGACTAGATCTGGAGAATCCACAACTAAAGCTTCCATTAGCAGAAATCTTGCATTCATAATAAGGTCACATCTCGCAACCGTAACAATTTACGTGGAATCTTTCGAATTTCAGAATCAAACAATTTAACTTTAGTTGTGAATTTTGGCATAAAATATAATTTTTTTTAATTATTTAAAAACTACGTAAAAAATATTATAAGTTACAATCTTATAATAGTTTGGGTACACACGGAATTAGGGGTGAGCATGATATGACATGGTACAGTATTTGAAATTTAATTTGGTACAGTAATTTCGGTATTTGGTTTTAAAACTATTATACTATTATCATATCAATTAATTCGGTATGGTTCGGTATTTTGAAGTTAGATTTCGATATTTTGCGGTATGGTAAATTGGTAATCATAGTTTGTTTAACTTCGATTAAAATATACTTGTATAATAGATTATTATAACTTCGACAATACAAAAAAGGGTCTCAAATTTATTATAATAACACATTACACATGTAGAAATATAAATTCAAAAGAAAATACAAATAACTCATTTTGTTAATCAATTACATTTAAATACATTTCAATCAAAATAGAGTAATCAAAGTTTTAACTTCTAAATATTTAGTTTATACTAATACTAGGTTGCATATTTGTTAGTATTTCAATAATTTATATATGTTATTTATGTAACTATATATTCGGTATGATATTCGATATATCGGTATATTGTTTCTAAATATCAAATACTATATCGAATACCAATTTTTTAAAAATGTATACCATAATACTACATCACGATATCAAAAATTTTGATTTGATATGATAATTCGATATATACCATACCATATCCACCTCTACCCGGGATCATGCTAATCTTCTCCCGTATAGTTCCAATTTTATCGAGTGCCTCAAAAGGGAATGCATCCTAATCTATGCATTGTGCGATAGACCTACATATACTACAAAGAGACAAAAAGAAATTATAAATGCACTAAATTAAAAGAAGTTCAAAACGCAAAACCAAAATGACTTGATCAAATTAGTCTTTTCTTTCACATCGGTAACAGTACATTAAATAGGAAATGCCTAATTGAATTTGACCAAGACTACAATTAGAATGGCGACATCTTGAACAATAGTGGTGACATTTTAACAATTGAACAATATATCAGTTGAAACAATGTCAAATTAGTTGAAATTTGAAATATAAAGGTTAATACACAACAGTAATGCAATTATGAAAAGCCGAATCACGTTTATTAGGAGCGTTTTAATGTGAAATTTTCTGGTGTAAATTCAAATTTAATCGGACTCCAATGACACCCCAAGAAAAGCAGACCTTTTCTGGTGAGCAGTGTCTTTTGGGCAAGTGCTGTTTGGCTCTCATCCCAACACGTGCACGTTAATTATGACGTGACATAATTCAATGATATTTTAATTTGTTTGACTTCATATAAAGTTTCAAAATAAATTAATAAATTTTATTTTAAATATACTATGATATAAGCAATATATAATTTTCAAAATAAATAAATAACTTTTTAAAAATATATTATGATATTCTATGCTTATTAAATTTTTATTTTAAATATGTTATAATATTTGTATGTATTAATACTTTTTTTCATATTTTGTGCCGGTCATTTATTTATGCGCCTCTGAACAAATTTTTTTGAGCATAAATTTATATTTTTATATTATAATATCTAATAAATTATGCCTGGACATGACTTCATTTTCTAAAAAACCTATGCCCCAGTAGACATAAATTTGATTGCTAAAGGAAAAAAAATAAAAATCAACCTATTTGGATGGAAAACAAGCAATTTTATGAATCAGTTATCAATTTTATTGAAGAATTAATATAAATGATAGCTCACCCAACTGCTTAAACTACAGATAAACTGTAAGATATATAATATACATATAATTCATGTATAATATATTTATAACCATTATAATCAAGGATTTAATTCATAATCTACGTATGTCAGCTAAAAAAATAAACTGTAAATTCGTCGGTCTATTTGTGTAAAATCCTAAAATGCAAAATTGTCTTCTATTTATTTCTCAACCTTTTAGTTTCTTGTTGGACCTATGATACCCCAAGATGCTGGGCTGACTATTACTTCAACCTTGGGCAAATTACATTCAGCCCATATTTTCAGCAATCTCCGATAGTTGTCCAATTAAAACAAGGATATATTATTTCCTCAGTTTACTTCTACTTGTCAAAAGACAATTTTTAATTTTTTCTTACCATCAACATTAATTATTTATTTGTCAAATCAGACAAAAAAACTATACATCAATCATACTCAATTAATATATATATTATGATAAAATATTTAGGGGTCGTTTGGTATGATGGATAAAAGGAATTAGTCCCGGGATAATTTTTAAGTGGTCTTTAATATGTTGTTTGGTTGCAAGGGTTGTGATAACTTATCCCAGGATTAGCAATTAGTCCTGGGATAAGTTATCCCTCCTTGGGGGTGGAATAGTAATCCCAGGATAACTTATCCTGAGATAAAGTATGTGTAATAACAAAAATACCCCCTTAAACTCTCTTTTATACACCCACCACTTTTACATTCATGTATATTAACATAATTTTTAAAAACTACAATAACATTCACAACCTTAATTAATCATTGTTTTTATGATAATATATTTTTCTATTAAAAAATTACATTTTATAAATACAATTTTTATTTGTGAATATATTATAAGTTGAATTTATTTGCCTAATTCTTATGTTTATCTATATTTTTTATTTCTCTTAAAATATTCACTCCACTACTAAATTACATATTTTTAATTAAGTTTTATTACTCACTTAAAAATTATATTTCATGTATCAATTAAAATGTAGATAACTTTAATAATAAAATTTCTTTTACTTTGATAAACTTAAAATGGAAGTTTTATTTTAAAGCTAAATAAGATGGAAGTTTTATTTTTAAGCTAAATAAGATGAAAATTTTATTTTAAAGCTGAATAAGATGAAAGTTTAATTTTAAAAACACACGACACAATTATGGAAATGCACACACAAAAATATTTAAGCTAAATAACATGAAAATTTTATTTTTAAGAATGAATAAGTAAAGCTTGCAAAGAAAATGTAAAAAAAAAACTAAATAAGGTGGAGGGTATTTTTGTAAACAAACAACTTATTCTTAAAAATTAGGTAATGAATATAAGTTTGAATATGTCAAACCAAACAAGCAATAAAAACTACTCCCAGAATAACTAATCTCAGCACAACTTATCCCAGCATAATTAATCTCAACATAATTAATCCCAGCATAACTTGTTTTCAAACTAAACGACTCCTTACATTAAAGTACAAAATAAATAAGTAAAAGTAAATGTGCGGAAAAGTATTTGATCTTCGTTAACCAATTATGAATACTCTATCGAAACGTGCAAAGTCAAGATAGTGAATATGCGTACTTACATATCTAACCTAGAAAAATTCTGTTAATTAATATTCCACTAATTAGGTAGAGTTGAAGTATGGCAGTCGCTACGTAGTTGTGTAAGTCCACCCTACACACCCAATAATACATTCTTTTTAGGAAAATAACTTTTTTAATACTCATATATTATTTTCCAATCAAATACTATCATATTAAAAAAATTAAAATAGAACATAACAAATGCTTGCCTTTTATTTAATTCATATCTAGTTAGAATTTGTTTGTCCTAGTTCATATCGGAATAAGTTTTGTTGTTAGTCTAATTTGGTTTCTTAGTATTATAAACACGGGTGCTCTTGACACATTTTTTTGTAATGAGATTTAATAGCTTTTGGTCATTTCTATAAGTAACAATATAACTTTATGATTTATAGTCATGTTAAATCAAACCACTTCACATAAATTAAGACGGGGGAGTATTAGAATAAAGAGAAACCAAAAGGGAAAGAAATTAGTAATTACCGCTAGTTTTAGTCGGTTTAGAATAATTGGCTGGGAGTAAGTAACTCTCACTCAATCCGTTACCTTAGTAAAGCTTAATTAGTTGAATTAATGGGAGTCATCGTACTATAATAATACTACCTATTTACTTCAATTCAAATCTCAATCTATTACACAAATCCGTTAATACCAGACCTAGTCAAATTATGTTTCATATATTGTGATAATATGTTTGATACATCGTCTCAACAATGTTTATCATGAACAATAATTTCTGATTAATTTTTATGTGTGTGTTATATTAGTTGTAGCTGACAGAAAGTGAGTAAATTAAACATGGCGGATCAAAAGGAAACCGTCAGCTTGGATGATATCAAGAAGGAGAACGTTGATCTTGTATGTTTTTTTCTTCATTTGATTTTTATATGATAGTATGATCGTCATTTGCAATTGAAAATGTGATTTCTTTTATCTCTTATGTAATGTTTGAATCTTCGTGATGAAAATTCTGGCTCCACTATATATGCTTATGTATTATGTTGGTGTATTTATGTACTAATTAAGAATGAATATTGTTCATGTATTGTTTTGTGTGTTATACAGGAAACAATACCAGTGGATGATGTATTTAGGATATTGGTAAGTTCCAAGGAGGGATTGGAATCTCAGGATGCAGATAAAAGGCTTGAAGTTTTTGGCCAAAACAAACTTGAGGAGAAAAAGGAGAACAAAGTCTTAAAATTTTTGGGTTTCATGTGGAATCCCTTGTCATGGGTAATGGAAATTGCTGCTATCATTGCTATTGTATTGGCAAATGGACAGAATAGGCCACCAGATTGGCAAGATTTTCTTGGAATTGTGATCTTGCTTGTCATCAACTCTACGGTCAGTTTCATTGAAGAAAACAATGCAGGTAATGCTGCAGCAGCCCTGATGGCAGGTCTTGCTCCGAAGACAAAGGTGATAAGAGATGGTAGCTGGAAGGAGATGGATGCAGCATTGTTAGTACCAGGGGATGTGATAAGTATAAAGTTAGGGGATATTGTACCGGCTGATGCTCGTCTACTTGATGGAGATCCCCTGAAGATTGATCAATCTGCTCTTACGGGTGAGTCATTACCAGTGACAAAGAACCCAGGGGAGGGAGTTTACTCCGGTTCCACATGTAAACAAGGTGAAATTGAGGCTGTTGTTATTGCAACTGGAATCAGCACCTTTTTCGGAAAAGCTGCTCATCTTGTTGATAGTACTAATAATGTTGGCCACTTCCAGAAGGTAAAATCTTACATTTTTTATTGAAAAGTTGAAATGGAGCTCATCCAGCTGACTTAGATGATTTTGACAGGTGTTGACAGCAATCGGAAACTTCTGCATATGCTCTATTCTAGTTGGAATCATCATAGAAATACTGGTAATGTACCCAATTCAGCACAGAAAGTACAGAGATGGAATTGATAATCTGCTTGTTCTTCTCATTGGAGGGATTCCAATAGCCATGCCTACTGTATTATCGGTCACTATGGCTATTGGATCTCACAAATTGTCAGAACAAGGTGCCATTACCAAGAGGATGACTGCTATAGAAGAGATGGCGGGAATGGATGTCCTTTGTAGTGACAAGACAGGAACTCTTACATTAAACAAGCTTGAAGTAGACAAAAGTTTAGTCGAGGTTTGTGAATTAACATGACATTTCTTGTATTTGAAGCGATAAGCCAAAGTGTAAGCTAACTAGATTGTCTTATTCTTTGGGAGGGGTGGTACAGGTCTTCGCCAAGGATATGGACCAAGACACTGTTATTCTTCTTGGGGCTAGAGCTTCAAGGGTTGAAAACCAGGATGCTATTGATGCTTGCATAGTTGGAATGCTAGCAGATGCCAAAGAGGTAGAAAATTTATCCCTTTATTTATGATAGGCATCTTAAGCAACTTTCATCGATCGATAGGAAGTGCATCAACTTACTTGTAGCTGAATTTTTTATTTATGTGTGTTCTCTAGGCTAGAGCTGGGATTCAAGAAGTGCACTTCCTGCCTTTTAACCCTGTTGACAAGCGCACAGCTATTACATACATAGACACCAATGGCAATTGGCATAGGGTTAGCAAAGGTGCACCGGAACAGGTAAGCAATAACACTTGATACTTCTTTCTGTCTATAACTGAGTTGGTTATATACTTAATCATTTGAATTCTTTTACCAGATTGTTGATCTTTGTCGCCTAAGTGAGCATGTAAAGAGGAAAGTTCACTCCATCATTGACAAGTTTGCTGATCGTGGTCTTCGCTCTCTTGCAGTGGCTCAACAGGTGAAAAATTTAATAAACCAAAGTCTGTAGTATTGTTTTTTCTTTTTTCTTGCATCAAACTGAAGTCAGTGGATGGTTCTTTGTGAATACAGACAGTACCAGAGAAGACAAAGGAAAGTCCAGGAGCGCCTTGGGTCTTTGTGGGGCTCTTGCCTCTTTTTGACCCTCCAAGACATGATAGTGCAGAAACAATTAGGCGTGCCCTTGTCCTTGGTGTTAACGTAAAAATGATAACTGGCGATCAGCTTGCCATAGGCAAGGAGACTGGTCGTAGGCTTGGCATGGGAACAAACATGTATCCTTCTTCCTCCCTCCTGGGGCAGCACAAGGACGAAAGTATTGCTAACCTCCCTGTGGATGAACTCATCGAGATGGCAGATGGCTTTGCCGGAGTCTTTCCAGGTAACTAACTATTTCCCATATATTTTTTTTTTACTGTTAGTAAGCCATCCTCCAGACTTCTATTATTAACAATCTTTATACTTGTTTTTGTGTGAAATTTTTGGAACTGTGTAGAGCACAAATATGAGATTGTGAGGAAGCTCCAAGAAAGAAAGCACATTTGTGGTATGACAGGAGATGGTGTGAATGACGCCCCTGCTTTGAAGAAAGCAGATATAGGCATAGCTGTGGCTGATGCTACTGATGCTGCTCGTAGTGCATCAGACATAGTTCTCACGGAGCCAGGATTAAGTGTGATAGTGAGTGCTGTTTTGACCAGCCGAGCTATATTCCAGAGGATGAAGAATTATACCATTTATGCTGTTTCTATAACCATCCGAATCGTGCTAGGCTTCATGCTCATTGCACTAATCTGGAGGTTTGATTTCTCACCTTTCATGGTTCTTATCATTGCTATTCTCAATGATGGAACCATCATGACCATATCTAAAGACAAGGTGAAGCCATCACCCATGCCTGACTCATGGAAACTGAAAGAAATATTTGCCACTGGCATAGTTCTTGGCACTTACCTAGCCGTGATGACCGTTATCTTCTTCTGGCTTGCTCACCAGTCAAATTTCTTCAGTGTAAGTAAATTTTGCACTACTAAATTAACAAAAAATATAACTGAAATGCTTCTTATGCATCCAACTTGTAATCTATTTGCAGGACAAGTTTGGTGTAAGATCGATTAGAGACAATATACACGAGCTCAACGCTGCACTGTATCTTCAAGTCAGCATTGTTAGTCAGGCACTCATTTTTGTAACTAGGTCAAGGAGTTGGTCTTACGTAGAACGACCTGGTCTACTTCTGCTAGCTGCTTTTTTTGTAGCACAGCTGGTAAGTTGGTTAGATTCCAGTACCAGATTAGCCGCTAACACCATAGAATTTCAGCTCTAATGATTTGTTTATCTTTCAGGTTGCCACCATAATTGCAGTATATGCAAACTGGGGTTTTGCTAGGATCCATGGTATTGGTTGGGGTTGGGCTGGTGTTATTTGGCTTTACAGTATTATTTTCTACATACCTCTAGATTTTCTAAAATTCGCAATCAGATACATTTTAAGTGGCAGAGCCTGGAACAGTATGATTGAAAACAAGGTACTTCACATCAATAATGTTCATATCAATAAAAAAATTCACCTAACATGTTATGACTTGTGACACTCTCCTCCTACTGTGCAGGTTGCATTCACAAGCAAGAAGGATTATGGTAGGGGAGAAAGAGAGGCACAATGGGCATTGGCTCAACGCACATTGCACGGACTTCGCCCTCCTGATTCTTCACAGATGTATGAAAACAAAAGCTATAACGAATTGTCTGAAATAGCTGAGCATGCCAAACGTCGTGCTGAAGTTGCCAGGTACTTCTGATTGATATTTCCATATTGCAGTCTGCAGGGTTCATTTTTCAATAGCTTAACGTTTTTCTTACTTCGATTCTTTTGCATTTGTTAATAGGCTAAGAGAGCTTCATACACTCAAGGGGCATGTGGAGTCTGTGGTGAAGCTCAAGGGACTTGACATTGAGACAATTCAGCAACATTACACAGTTTAGTACAGCAACCACAGTACAAAAGTCAGTTGGCAAATAAAGAGTTAGAAATAAGAAATAGAAAACTGTTTCTAGGTGCCCTCTTTCCCTTCCTTTCATTGATGATTAGAAGATGAGATATGCTCTGGGAGTAATGTAGCAAAGAAGGTCGGAAAGCAGAGGTCTCGTAAGAGAGCTAGACAGTTTCCTTTTTAGCTTATACTTGTATTCTACCAGCTTTTAACTACTTTAATTGTAATTAGCCAAATTTAGAAATTGCAGCATTTCAGTTTATGCAGATGAGATTCACTTTGCCGAAATTTGTTCTCTTTACGACAAACATGCGGTGACTCGTGAGATTTGAACCAAATTTTAACAAGGATTTGAGTAGTGTACCTCTCCAGTAGCAACTCCATCCTGCATTACTTTAAGGGCATGGTTCAAAAATATCATTCCGCGCTAGCTAGTCTCCACAAAGAACAAAAGATAATGAAGAGATTAAGATAGTTCCTTATCTAATCAAAAGACCAATAAAGAAAGAGATAATCACAACGCAACAAGTCAACAAGTAGTGTTAGCTCATATATAATGAACATCTTAATTGAAAAGGAACATCTTTATACACTTAAGTCACATAGCATTAAGATTATATTCTTTCTGTTTCTGTTTATAAAATTAGGTAACAAGTTAATTCAGTGCTTTAATCTATAACCAGCTTGGTTTAGAAACCACAATGCTCCTTCAGCAGCATTCTCTGCTGCAGCTTTCTTCTTTGAATGTGGATTGCCCATACACTCTATAGTTGTTGTACGAAGTCCTCTTATTTCCACAATTACCTTGAAGGTGAACCTGCATTTTAGCTTCTCGATTATTCTCACTACTCATTATATTTACCAGTGTTCTAAAAGGCGAGAGCGTACTTCTAAACTGGAATAGGGATGAACTTACAACTTATGGTGATCTGGACCTTCCTCATTGCAACATTCAAATAATGGTGCTTTCCAATGATTTACTGCACAAATCTCGTACAAATGTGATTTGATGGAGCCCTGATTTTGAGTACCTTAACCAGCAAAAACATAGTCTCTGTTAGAAAAATCAAACACACTTTTTCCACTCGAAATCTATGGCCAAACGCCTACTTAAAGTTCGTGTATTTGGCAGCTTTAAATTTACCTTTGCCTTTGGAGTTCCCATCCATGACTGCTGAAGCAGAGAAATTCGGGTTGGGTACTGTTTCACTTCTATATTCTCCTCGGAAGCCGATGAAGAACTCTTTCAGCTTCACTATATTCCATTATGTTCCAGAAACATCCAAATTAATCTTGTGATAAACTACAATTAATCATCAAATTACAAAAATAGAGAGATGTTATAATTGTGTGTTGAGTGTCGATAACGAATTAGTATTAATAGGGAGAGATTTTGGTAAAGATTTTTTTAATTCTTATTTTGCATTTGTTCCAGAATAATCCTTCGTTCCTTACTATTATGATCTTATTCATTTTGTACTAAGTGTCACGTAGTAGTGTTAGGTTAACTGAATGAAATGTAGAAAGTTCAAATAAGTACTCCAATTAATTAAAGTTAGGCTCCTCTTGAATTTATTGATTTATAGCCGTAGCTTTCCCTGCCGTGTCATTGTTGATGGGTGCGTGTACGAAAGTAGTTTTTCGAGGATTCGATACGAGTGTGACAATTTTAATTATTTTTTTTTTTGAGAGTTTGAGCAACATGGCAAACACATATGTACAGACACAATAGCAATATTAAAAGAAAAAAAATCATGTTTGATAATTTTTATGTTATTCTTCTGAGATGCTTTCTAGACTGGGAAGCCATTGATTGAAAGACGAAAGCCTTGTGGGCGAAACTCCTGTTGATGGTTCATTGAGATCCACAGTTCTCTGTTTTCTGTTCAGAATATTTGTTTCAGAGGATCCCAAGCTGTTGCTTGATGATCTTGTTTCTGTACTCATAACATTATTTATACTAGCTGATTTGTTAATCTTCATCCCCGTTAATAAGCACGCAAAGCAATTTTCATTCTGCGATTGTGAATCTCTGTTTTCTTGTCTCAGAGAAGAATAAGGAACCTCTGAATTTTTGGTTGAATTTCTATGGAACAACCAGCAGTTAGAAAAACTGCCTTCCTGACTGTCTGTTGTATTTTCTTTAAGACTTGATTGTTTCTGAAGTTTATGAACGAGAGCCGGAGAGGATTTCAAGGCGAGGGATTGAAGTCTTTTAAGGGTGCTTATAGGCACAATATAGAAGTTTTGGCCAGGCATGAGAGTGGTTTCCGGTGGCAGAATGGCCCATGGCTGCTGGAAAATCGTTGGATGACAAATCCAACTTTTCGGGTTTCTGTTGATTATTTCTGATGCAAGCACAGGCCTGTCGTGAAGTTCTACATGTCCTCCTGGATGAACAAGTTTTACAAACATGTTTTTGGTATTACCACTACATATCCAGTTCGAGAAGGCCATGATTTTTTAAGTATATAACCCGAATTTGTTTCCTTTTCCAGGTGCCAGGGGTAGAGTAGAGTCAGCTGAATTAATAGTTATGAGCTGGGATGGTTAATGAAAAAGATAGCATATTTTTAGAATACCGTTGTGTTTGATGTATAAATTCTTAGATATTGCCGCGAGGTTACTAAGAACGGAATCTTACATGTAAACAATAAATTCCTAGGTGTGTCGCCTAGCAACCAGGATTTTGTTTTAATTTGTTCTTTGAAAGGAAACTGTATTTGGAAGTATAAATATTGACAAAGGAAATAAGTGCAGCTGGAAAGTGTATATAACGGAGTACAAATGAAATTTGATCGGATAGTATAACGGCAGGGGTAAATTTGGCCTGATAGTATAACAGAGAGTAAACGTAGACAATATCCGAAAGTAGAGAGGTATATTTGGCCCTTCGTGTTTGTGTACGAAACACATCTGATATACCCAGGGGCGGACCCACATAGAGCCCGACGGGTGTTCGAGCACCCATTAATCTTGTATCGGACTATATATATCTATGTAGAAGTTAAGAAGCATTGGTATAAAATTAACATAGAGCACCCAATAAATAAGTGGATTGATTGGTTCAATGGCTCATGGTGGGTGCTTAAGGTTGTTTTGGTGTTGTCAAGCCTGAGTTCGAATCTACCCACAACTTTAAAATTCTAGATCCGCCACTGGATATACCGATGGTAGCCAAGTTGCTGTAACTGAGAACTTCAAGGAAACATGATATTGACACTGGTTTTCCAGAAGGAGAATCTTCAAACTAGGATGAAACAACACTGTCCTTTTGTCTTTCTCAATGTGAAATTGTGAATGCTGGTTTCACTGAAAGATATGTACGTGACTATCTATGACAATGAACTGGATATTCTTTTCCCCCTCTATGGATAAAGAGTTAACAACTCTTACTAATAAATATGGCTCCAGTTGTTATTCAACTTCAAAATCAACCGATAGGTTGAGGGTTCGAGTTACACTAGAGGGTACGTGGGAACACTATTGAAAAAAGAAAAATCAATCTAGCCAGCAGCTGATGAGGAAGGACCCTTCCTTAAAAGAGGATGGCATTTATCATTTTTAGCATGGGCACATGCAATCATTTCTATGGTCCCAGATCCACAAAAATTGTAGGACATGGTTGGCATTCATGACATATACATTTAACTTCTATATTGAAGATGTAGAAAAAGGCCAAAAAGGCAAAAAAGATGAAACCAAAATTAAATAGTCGACTGCTTGAATGAGAGACAACATTGTTATACATAAAAATCAGCACGTGAAGCTCAACTAGGCGGGGAAAAGGAGCTAAAAAGCGGTCCATAACTATTATTGATGGACAAGAAATAAGAACAAAAAAACTATTGTATGCACAAAAATACTGGAATATTTCGTACGTCATTCTTTACAGTAGAAGCATATTAATTCCTCTATTACATAAAACAACCATGAAAGGCCAAAAACTTGAGGAAACTTGAAGTGAATCAGAGCTTTTGCTACCTCAAATTTACAATTATATACACACAGCATAAATTTTCTTTTGGTGAGTGGTCCTACACTAAATTCATAGCAAAAATTGCAATTGACAAATAACAAACCAAAGATGCAAAAAAAACCAAGAGGAAAGGTCAAGTTGCTCATTCAATTACCAGCTTCAGTGTCTATAGTAAACTTTGAACGAAGCAACCCATCTTGTTAAGCGCTAATAGATAGTGCAGAATCTGCAACTCTCAGGGACCCACCAAGGTCAATTGGTACAAGGGGAATGAAGGAGTGCAGGACATCTGTTATCAGTGGTCGGTAACTTGGTTCTGGTTGTACACATAGCACGGCTACAGCAGCAACCTATCAAATCATCCGTTTTGATTCCATAAGACAAAATAGTAAAATGAAAATAATAATTTGACAAAAGATCCGGGTGCTCTCACTTGATACAAGTGCTTCAGGTCCATTCCGTCTCTAATGACAGAATCAACAATATTAGGGAGCTTTGACCTGTCAGTTAGTTGTGGCATCGCCTGTTTGACATGAAATTACTTAAACGTGAGCCCAAAGAGATTTAGAGCAAATATTCAAGTATGATTAGACTATCTCTTGCATAACATACCCACGTGACTATAGATTGGCATTGAGCTCCCTCTAGTCTCTCCACTGGTCTTCTCCCCAGCAAAAGCTCCAGAAGTATAATGCCGAAAGCATAGACGTCACTCTTATCAGTTAATTTCCCTGAAGCGCAGCAAAAATACAGGCAAAAATGTTTTAATTTCAGAAGTCTGGTTAGGATGATATTTCATATGAGGAGAGCGTGAAAAACAAGATTTAACATTTACATTGTTAATTTGAGAAAAAGAAAAAAGAAATTTAGCATTCATTTCTTTTTCATTAGCATACAAAGTAGTGTGGACTAGGTAAGAGCTTTTGCACTTCATTGGAGTATCCTTGATCTGTATCTGCAATTTCCTTCCACTTCAACTTAATTAGCCAAAAGCTAGGTAGCAAACTAAACTCTGCCTTTTGAAATAAACTAATCCGGGAATATATTTTTGGACATTAACATTTAAATATCAATCTCAAGATATAAGTCAACATTTTGCTTTTCCCTTTTTGTTCATCGTGACAAAGAAACAATGTTGAAGCCTTGAAGGTAAAATGGTCATCATAAGGGAGTCAAATCATTAATGTGAAGTTCAGGCGTATCTTGGAGAAGCAAAGTTATCATACTAGAGAAGAAATGAGAATCTCGTAAGCAAAAGAAGAGAAGCCTATCCTCTTCATATAATATAATTGTTGATAAATCAATTATGTAGCAATAGCAATTACATCAGGAGCTCAGTGATGATGGTGCTTCTTTGTATATGCTTTTGCAGATGGGTATATGAATTCGAGGAGGGACCAATTTTTTCTAATCTTAAGAGAAGCAAAGTGAGGATAATTCTTGGGGACAATTCTATGACACGAAACAGAAGACAAGATAAGTAAATTGGACTGTCTACTAGATGAGGCACCTTCAAACAAATTAACATCAACATCATCTTCATTTAGCAAATTGTGATAAAATGGGGAGTCTCACATACCATCTAAAAGGTACTCTGGAGCCACATAACCCAGAGTTCCTGAAAGCTTTACGTTGCTCTTGCTCAAGTTCCATCCAGCTATAGCAAGGCCAAAATCGGAAAGCTGATCAAAGTAAAAGCTGACCGACTCAGACAAGCCAAACCATACCAAAATGATTACAAAGGAGAAGCAATTGAGTGAGATCTATGAGTTTATATTGCTAGTTTACCTTTGCATTAAAGTTGGAATCCAGTAGAACATTAGATGACTTGAGATCTCTATGGATTACAGGGGGGTTACAGCGCTCATGGAGGTATTCTAGTCCCCTGGTCAATTTCAACAGCTTAACTATACCATTAACTTCCGAAAACACAGAACTGAGGGAGAAAAAAGAAAGAGGTAGCACTAATAAATCATAACATTACATACCTAGCCACATCCAATGCAATTTTCATGCGAAGATGCCAAGTCAAAGCTGATCCACGAGGAGGTCCTGATCAAGCAGGTCAACTCAATTATGGAAAACGGAGAATAATTTAGATAGCATATATACACTTGTTCTCTTTTGTATTTTATATCAGGACGTAGATATAGCTATTACCATGCAATTGGAATTCCAAAGATCCATTCTGCATCATTTCATACACCAGGAATTGTGCATTGCTATGAATGCAGTACCCAAGAAGCGAAATAATATTTTGATGCTGAAATTTACTCAACAAGTCCACCTCATTCTGAAACTCAATCAGATATCTGTTTTAGCACAAAATAATTATCACTATGGTAACATTTTGGGTCAAAATCTATCAGACTACCTCAAATTCTTTCTCAGAATCCTGTTCCCCACCATGAGTTCTTTTAACAGCTGCTTGGACGTCGTCACTGAATTGAGCTTTATAAACACATCCAAATCTACCTTCTCCTATAGCATTCTTTTCATTGAAATTATCAGTTGCATCTACTAACGACTGGTACTCGATCACAGCAACTAGTCCTTTCTTACCGACAGCTTTTAAAGAAGGGAACTTGGCCATTATAGGACCCCATGAAAGCCCCTTCACAGGCTCTACATCATAAAATTGGAACAAATAAACAATGTGCAAGCTTGATACAGAAAATGAACAACTTAAATAAGTAACAGAAACTCCAACCATCCTTCAAAAACAGTGACTTCTTGTAATATCAAAGTTACCTCCTTTCTGATCGCCTTGTTCGACAGATTTCTTCCGTGTTTTCAGTCTGTATATCCAAAAGCAAGATGAAAACAGCAGAATTCCAGCAAGGAGGGTTGAAGCAACAATAAGTGAAATCAAAATTCTCTTGTTTAGATCCTGGTGGTGAACCACTTTCAACTCTGCAACTCCTGATTTGAAAATAAGGGTAGATTTAATGGATTAGAAACTAAAACTACAAAAAGAGAAATGACCCTTTTCCATTTCCAATCTTTAGCTTATTGAAAGAAGAAAATGTGGTCCTTTTCAATTTTAGATTTTTCTTGAGAGCGTCATTATGTCTGCCATCAAAAGGGTAATGAAAATTTCAAAAAAGCAAAAGTACTCTGCAAATCAGTTCAAAAAAACGAAGAGGGAAGTGACAAATCTAAGTATCAAACTGCAAGTTCCTTCTAACTTCAACATAAGTTAACTAATTGCACATTCAATGTATACCCATCAAGAAGGAGAAGAAGATCCATACAAAAAAAAATTACCAGGAGAAGGAGCGTCCTTATCAGAAGAAATTTGAAAAATGGGTCCTTTCTCAGTAGGAAGAACTGGATCGGCACTTGGAGACTGTGGAGTTACATCAACTGGAGCCGACAACAAAGGAGTAACAAAAACCCAAATGGGTATAAGCAAGATGAGTAACTTCATCTCTTTTCTTGCTTCAAAATGACATACAAAACTAACAATCAGTGATATTTCTGCAGAAAGACTCAATTTTTTTTGAAAATTGAAATGTGGATAGCAGATGTGGTTTAATGGGGTATCTCAGTTATGCTTTTAACCAGAAAAAATGGAAAGAAAGGGACAAAATAATGTGGCAGATGGTAGTCAGGAAAATGAAAAAGGAAAAAGGAAAAGCAAGTTTGTTTTTGTAACCTGAAAAAGCTAAAAGGGGAAGAAAGACACAAGAATCTCGTGGCAGTTATCAAAAGTTGAAAATCCTTTCATCAAAGAGTTAAGAAATTCACGTATTCTATATAGTGTATGGCCTGGCTGTATTGGAGATTGTGCTTGTGGGCTTTTGACACTATTTTGTTAAGTATTTGGGAAAAGAGAGTGTTGAGTGTGAAATTAGTGCTTACTCTATATCTTAATTATGTTAGTTAATGATTTCCGAGAGTCAAATGATGCCCTTAATTTTTTATATATTTTAAATATTTTAAATTATCAATTATAAAATTCTTTGTTCAATTTATATGATCTATTTTATTTTTTAATATGTTTTAAAGAAAATGTCATTTTTCTCTAATTAGAAAGAATTCAATTTTAAAATTCATTTATTTACCTTTGATGAAATGAATTATAACCATATAAATGGTCAACGAATGTTTTAAACCACACATTTAAAAGATTTTGTATTTTTTGTTAAATTTTGTGTCAAGTCAAATAGTGTTAAAATGGAGAGAGTTGACTTAGTACTTCCTCTGTTCCTTTTTAATTGTCATAGTTTTTTTTTTTAGAATCAAATTATATGAATTTTGACTAACATTTTAAAATATATTTTTTCATCATATTGATATGGAAAAGTTGCAATTTGTTGTACTTTTCATATAGTTTTTGAATATCTAAATTTTTATTTTAAAATATAGAATTAGTGTAATCTAATATAGATTTGAAACTTAGTCAAGATGACTCTCGAAAAACACAATGTGACAACTAAAAAGAAACTAGGGAATAATTTTTATATAGTTTTTAAATATATAACTTTTCTATAAAAAAGAACAATTTTATATTTGAATTTACGATTATATATAATAAAACTTAACTCAAACATTTGAATTGAATGTATGGAACATGGGAGTACATGTTTTGATATATATATATATATATATATCGGCTTAAGTCATATGTGGCCCCTTGAAGTTGTCCATATAATTCATTTAGACATCTTAACAAACTTTGTTTCCTATTAAACACTTCAATCTTAAAAAATAAATATCTATTAAACATTTTTCTTACACTTAGTAAAAAGAGAAAGCATGTGTAATACACATGCATATGAAATGGCAAAACAACAAATCAAATGAAGACACGTGGAATTTTAATTTAAAATAATTATAAAAATGAATTTTAAATATAAACAAGTTAAAATCTTAAAAGAAAAGACTTTAAACTAAAAAAAAAAAAATTTAAATTATACACCTCCTCACCGCACCCCACTCCACGCCACCCCACCCCACCGCAAACCTCTCCATTTCTTCTCTTTCCCTAACAGTTAGTGTGTCCACCATTGTAAATCCTCCATTTAGAAAAATTAGAGGTTTTAACATATACTATGTATGAATTTATCATTTTTATTTCTTTTTATGCCTTCTTTCTTATTTCCATTTAAATTGATAGTGTTTTCTTAAAAAATTCGTTCTTATTTTGTTTATTTTAATTTCAATTTTTTTTTTCCGTTTCTACTTCGATTTGTGAGGAAGGAGTGTAGGTACAAGCAGTGTGTGTGGGGAGAGGTGAAGAGGGAGAGAGAAAATATTTGAGTAATAATCTTCAGTTTTTCTAGCAAAGAAAATGTAGATGGTCTCCATTTTTCCCGGCAAAGAAGACGTAGATGATAATCTCCATTTTTTCGATAAAAAACTGATGATCTACATCTTTTTCTGGAAAAAAGATGACGGAAGTAGAAAATAATAAGAAGATTAAAAAAGAAGAAGAAGGAAATGTGTAAAAAAAAAAAAGGCCATGGATTGTTTGTTGTGAAGAAGTGGCTGAAGTAGGTGTGTGGTCTTGAAAGAGAGGACAAAGAAAAAGATGATTATTTTTTTAAAAAATAATGAGAAAAAGAAAAAGAAAAAGTTGAAGAGGAAAAGAAAAAATATTAAAATATTGATTTCACCCGCTTACCAAGACGTGAAATACATTTTTTATGCCATGTGTGCATCAAGTGTCTAAATGGTTCAAATTTGAGAGGGTAGAAGTGTTCAATAGGTACTAGTCCTAGTTGAGGTGTCTAAGTGAATTATGCGGACAACTTTAAGAGGTTGCGGATGACTTAAGCCTATATATAGGTACCATCTCATTTTATCACTAATGAATCTTTTAAAGCTCAATGATAACACATTTTTAAAATTATAAGATTCAAAAGATAGTGATAATGTGTGTATATATATATAAAACAATCAATCTCATTTTATTGCTAATGTATCTTTTAAAAATAACATATTTTTAAAATTATAAAATTCAAAAGATATTTATTTTTTGTTACACACATCATTTTGATCAATTGGACGTAAACAATTTTACTTGAAAAGTTCAAAAGTTTTATTTTACATTAGTAAATTTCATATCTAATTAAACTACGACACATAAAATGAAACGGAGGAAGCCTGAAAGCTACCATGTGGCCCTTGTGACTAATAATTTTTATTGTACACCGACTCCTAGCCTGGAAAGAAAAATCAAACCCCTCAACAACTCTAGACTTATACACATAATAAGATAAAAAATAATCTGATTTGACAATGATAGTTCATAATTGAGTACCATTCGAGATCTAAAATACTTAATCACTCCCCTTTTTGGATGGATCCCACTAATATATATTATTACTACTAAGCTATAACGCAGTATTATAGCTTAAATCTACTTTTAATCCCTTTTTGTCTATTACATTATTTTAACCCCAAAAAAAAAAAGAAGATTCTCCAACTGAAAAATTATATATACACAAGTTATGCCAATATGAATTGGGTGGACTACATTTTGAGTTTTGAGTGTAATTAGGAAGATAAAATTGAGAGTTTGTTTAATTTTATAATTTAAAATAAAATATTATTACTACTATGTATTTATTTATTTATTTTGCTGAGATATGTATTTATTGTTTACCAGTTGTAAGTGCAATTTGAAGAAAGACGACAATCAACCCTAAATAATCTCCACGAGAGTAACAGCCCAACAGTTGCTGACTGCTGGCTAGTTAAATGTGCGCTGTGTATTGCTTAACCAAACTATATAAAATACTCTCTCCGTTCAGATTTGATTTGGCACATTATTAAAAATTAACAAATAAAATAATAATAAAAAAACATTATTTCTAATTATTATAAATCATCTTACTAATTGAAAATAATTACTTAGAACTTAATAATTAAAATAATAAAAATGATCAATTATTTTTAATTTTAAAACTGTACAACTAAACGTGTGATAGACAAGTAAGCAGGAAGTAAATACTAGTAAGTAATTAGTTTGTGTATGCACCCACTCGCGTTTTCTACTCGTGATAATGTTTATATACATTTTATCCTTTTCAAATCTTAGTGAAATTTTACTGGCTATGTTGTTATTGTCCGTCATTGCTCGATTCGTCTCAAATTCGTTTACATACAATAATTAAACCCCATAACTAAACAATAATTGTGGAATCAATTTTATACATTAGCTAGTTTTCCTCCCCAATAATTGTGAAATTATGACAAGACAAAAAATGTAACAGTAATAACTGATGGAGTAATTAAGGCTGACAAGAGGAGACCTTGAACTTCTTTTGAGACAAGATAAGGAAACTTCAATAGAATAAAACAAAACAAAACAAAAACAAAGAGGGTTGAGGGTACGCATGCTCGTCGTGTATTGTATTGTTACCACGCGCGTATCAGTTATTTTGTCAGCTTACTACATTGGTTTGTGCTAATTTGCATAATGGATTTAGTAAGTCAATGCATTTCTTATTATCGTAAGCTTCGATTCTACAAATTTCATAGATTAACTCAAAATTCAAATAATTGAATACTTTTTCGACAGAAAACAACAAGAAAAAGAAATTTCAGACCCACTCACACGCATTTCTGAACTACTAATATCTAATCCCCAGAGCCGGAGCCATGATTTCTACGGGTTCAAAATCGAAAAAGTAGACACACAAATAAGCTCAATATCTATATATAAACATAAAAAATAATTTTATCTATGTATAAATAGTAGGGGCTCCGCCTTTGATCCCCACAGCCACAATATTCAACTTTCAACTGTTCCAAATTTTTACTTGGTCACCAACACCCATGGGCCATGGATTTGGTTATGTTGGGCTTCTTCTGTGCATTCCAAGATGGGCAGGGCCTATCTACAGTAGTAGTACCCATTCTTCATCATAAAGATTTTCCTTACAATGTTTGCTAGCTGAAGTGTTTGTTATAGACAAGTTTTTTTCACAAACAGTACTGTATATAAATCGTGTTCATACGATAAGTACGATAACTCATCTCTCATGGTAGACAAAAAATGTTGTTAAACCAAATAAATGCGTATTACCTGCTCTACTTGACAATGTGTGCGTTTTCCTTTAAGCAATTGGTAAAAGGCATTTCATCTTTGACCAGTTCAATTAAGCTACTACCTCTGTCCCTGATTACTTGTCCACTTTTTCTTTTTTAGTTATCATTAATTACTTGTCCATTTTGACAAATCAAAAAAGAATAATTTTTTCCCCTATTATGCCCTCACTTAATTATTTTGAAAAAGGTAGAACTTCTTGAAAATCTTAAGTTTTTAATTCATCCACTTCATAATTATTAGGGGTAAAATGATAAACTCATCATGTCAATTATTGTTTTCTTAATAAGTGTGACAATTCAAAAGTGGACAAGTAATTACGGATAGAGGAAGTATTAATTTAATATCCCGTTACACAACAAAGATCAACCATATTTTATCTTATGTTTATAATTTAATTCTAGGAAAAAATTAAAGTGAAAGTACACATCACTCAACAATGGTGTATGATAGACACATTGATTGATTTGGTAGACGCGAATAATTTTTTATCGATAGTGTTATAAAAGAAAGCAAGGGCAACTAAAAGGCTAATATCTTACTCCAACAATTGCAAGACAGAGGAAAAGATGATTCTTCTCTTGATGACAACAAGGGAGCTTTTTTAGTGAAAAAGACAAGACATAATTTGTGTAAAGAAAAGCCCATGGACATGGAGGAGTTTGAAGTTCCAATTTTTTGGTTTTTGCCAATCCAATTGATTGGGCCTCTCAACACAGAGTAGAGAAACAACATTAACACTTGTTTGATTATTTCTGGTGTATGGCTATATCCTTATCGAATTGTAGTAAGCCATGGTTTATCCTTCAACTCTGCACATAGCCTGCATGAGAATTAAATGCAGAATTAAACATTTCTAGTAAGTTATCTCTTTTACATTCAACTTTGTTTTTGGTCAGCTCTTTGCTGAAAGGATCAAGAATGGCACATATAACAAGACACTTCATTCATTTCAATTGCCGCATTTTCTGCAAAATTTACTTCTGCAAATGATCATTCATCAATCATCCCTCCAACTAATCACACATATGCAGTACATTCAACAACTAAATGACACTAAACTCTACTCAATCATCCTGCAAAAAACACAAGCTTAACCTTTATAAGCAGATAGACTCCGGTCAAGTTCACATTCCATCGATATTTGTGATGCATTAATTTACTGTTGCCCAGTTGTTGCATGGGACGCATTTAACGTATGAATTATGATCACTAACAGATTCCATTTCCTCAATAACTCTGTAAATCTGTATATATATGAACATGCATGATATGATTATCAAAACATTGTACGGAAAATGAAGGAAACATATTGAATAATTTGAGATGAAAATTAACCTTGTTATTCTGAGTTTGATAGCCTTGCTCTTGATTACTTCAACCTTTTTAGTGGAAGCTAGAAGTAGGAATAATGAAGAAGAGAAGAGAAGAAGCCGCGGCGGTGTAGGAAGAAGTAGAAGAAGCAGTAGTGGGAGAAGATCAAGAGGAAGGTCTTCGTCATCTTCGGGTTGTGATCCTTTGTTTTCATACCTCTTTGGAAGTTGTGGTCAATGGCCTTTCCCTCGTAATTCACAAAACAACCCATTTACGCAACCAATTTCCCCTTCTCCCTCACCTCGCCGCCCAGCTCCGACGTTCGGTCCTCCGATTCTGCCGTCTCCTCCGCCAGCGGTTATACGGCCACCAATTATCCCGTCTCCACCACCTCTCTTTCCTTCACCTCCTCCACTCGTTACCCCGTCACCTCCACCAGTGGTAGCGCTATCACCACCACCCGTAGTTGCTTCTCCGCCACCATCCCCACCACCACCGGTCTTCCCACCTCCTCCGTTAGCTCCATCTCCGCCACCACCTTTAGTTCCTTCCCCACCTCCACCAGAATCTCCACCATTCTTTGTCTTCCCACCACCACTAGTTGCTTCACCACCTCCACCAGCGGAACCTGTCTTCCCTTGGTTGTCTCCTCCTGACCCAGACGACACTCCTAATTTTCCGCCGTTTTCTCCTCCGCCGTTGGTACCCGATTTTCCCTTCCCAACACCTCAACCACCAGAAACTCCACTTGTGCCCATATTTTCTCCACCACAACAAGATTTCCCCCCACCTACACCACTTGTTCCAATATTTTCTCCACCAGAACAAGATTTTTCCCCAGCTGAACCAATTTTCCCCATATTTTCTCCACCTCCAATTTTCACTCTTCCACCCCCGGAACAAAATTTACCTCCAGCTACACCACTTGTCCCTATTTTTCCACCAGCAGATGACCAGCCAGTGATTCCCGATCAACCACCAAACAGCTTTCTGCCGTCTCCACTGTTTCCTGATCAACCACCGACAAATTTTCTGCCTTCGCCGGTGTTTCCTGATCAACCACCAAACAACTTTCTGCCGTCACCGGTGGTTCCTGATCAACCACCAACCAATTTTATGCCGTCACCGGTGTTTCCTGATCAACCACCTGTCAATTTCCTGCCGTCACCTGTGATTCCTGATCAACCGCCCGAAACATTTCTTCCGTCACCGGTAGTTCCCGATCAAGCTCCGCCACTTGCAGTAATTCCGCCATTTTAGCTTCCGCCTCAGCCGGACTCGCCACCATTCGCCTAATAATTAATGGTCCACGATCTCCGTTTTAATGGTGATCATGGAGCCGCTATACAATTAAAACCCCATGTTTTTAATTTTCTGTTATTTTGCATTTTATTTTATTTTTTACTTTTTCCCAATTGTAGTTAATTAGACCCCAAATGCTACTGTAAACGATCGTTTTCTTTTTATTACTACTATAATTAACATGATCTTTAAAGTTATCAGCAGGACTTTATCTTAAGATCAATTTACATTTGCTCGTTTCACTTTGCAAATTCTGATAAAATTTAGATGATTAATTTAATTTTACTGCCTTCATTGAACTCTTTTTATCCATTGCTACTTCGGAAACGAGTCCCTAGATGGATAAAAAGTAAGTATATAAGTTATCATTACATAGACATATTATATAAGAGATAAGTGGTTAAAACACACTTAAGTCGTGTATTTTGGTTGTTAATAGGATGGTATTGAATTTTGATTGTGTATTTTGGTTGTGAATAGGATGGTATCGAATTTTGGTCGTGTATTTTGATGTTACTAAACATGGTTACTAATTTGTAGCCCAAGTAGTTTAAACTGTTGTAGGTTGCTCTGCGAATTGAATCATTACTTGGTTTTAGTGTTTTTGTACTACACAAACTAGAGCCAATCAATTTTCTACTTGGAGTTACTTTCAATGCTTTGTTAACTTTCGTCATTAGCGGCTCATAGTTGTTCAAATAGTCATAATCAATGATTGATGAAGTAGTTTGTAAAAAGCGACAATTCAATAGAAAGAAAATATGCTCTGTTTGGTGGCATAATGATACCACAAATAGTCTAATTAGTTATTAAACAAAAAAAAAAAATCTAATGCAATGGACAATCATTCACCCCTCAAATTATTAAAGCTGCCAAAGGGTGTCGTGGATTCCTTGTATGGCATCATTGATATACAAATATCAGTCCCCTTTGAGCTTACTTAAGCAACTAGTCACACGTATAATTTAAGGTGTGTTTTTCAAATCTCTGAGTGATAGTTTAGGTGTGTTTCTTACCTTCCTAATAGTTTAGGTGGGAAACTCATAAAAAATTATAGTTTAGGTGTGTTTTTGACATTTTGCTTTTAAAAAAAGAAGAAGCAATGTGGACGAAAATCAAGGTCACACGCGCGTAAAAGAGTGTGTACACACACATTTGATCCAGTCAGCATAGAAGTGTGTTTTTCAAACTAAAGAAGGATAGTTTAGGTGTGTTTCTTACACTTTCAATAGTTTGGGTATGAAACTCAAAAAATAGGTATAGTTTACGTGTGTTTTAACCACTTATCTCATTATATAATGATAACTTTGATTTCTTCAACAAACGTATATATCATACTAATATCTTACATAACAATAACATACCCAATGTAAGTTTCACATAATAGGATCTAGAAAAAATAGTGTGTACGCAAATCTTACCTTTACATTGGAGGTGCTGTAAAGAGGTTGTTTTCGATAGAACATCAACTCAAGACAAAATCAATCTAGTAAAAGACATAATAAAAATACAATAAACAATAAATATTAATAGAAATAACAAATAGTAACATAACAATACTAGGACAAAATAATACTACAAACATACTACACGAAATAATAAATAGTTATAAAAATTGAAAAAACAAGAAACTACAAAAGTGGTCCAACTACGAATAGTAAAGATAACAAGACAAACCACTCTCATCCACTTGCTAGTAGGGACACACTCATACATACTAACATTTTACCCTAATTTGTATCTTTTACATCTTACGCGTGTATAATATATTTTTTAAAAAGTACAAAAAAATTCTTCGCTAATCAATTATACAAAAAAAATGTTTCGACAAAGATAAAATAATCAAAGTTCCAACGTCGAATAGTCCGAGAGACCCTTATACTTTATATGGTGTTAATTTGTTGACTCGAATGTAGTGTCAAAAAATTTGATTATATATAAATTCTCAACACTCTTCTTCCACTACGTCTCCATCCTCTTCTTCATCCCTCTTTTACCCCTTTACACATCAACTCATCCCTACCCAACATCTTAGAATATTTCACTATCTTATTCGTAAACTAGATTTGCTCATTTGAAAGAATATATAAAAATTTGAGAAGTTTGAATAATTTTTCATAAATTGTGAAAAAATTATATTTATAATAAAAAATATATAAATTACATGTGTAAATAAAATTCAATTTCAAAACAATACCCTTAAAATAAGAAGGGAGTTATTTCTTGCCGGATCTCAAATTTAAATTTTGAAATGGACAAAATCAAAAAGTTGTTGGCTTGGTCCATAAATAACGAAAAGATAAAGACCCAGTTCAACAATTTGTTAAAAGTAGCCTCAATCCAAAATTCACTTCTAAAGTACACTGAATTCCAAAATTCGTAACTGAATTCCGAATTCTCTCTCGATATTCGAGTCAATTTCATTTGTAAATTTTTAGCCCTAATTAGCTGAAATCAATCATCAATGGCGAATCGGTGCAAGGATTTGCCGGTAGAATGCTGGGAACTGATATTCAGTTGTCTTCATCACAAATCTGACTTGGAATCGTTTTCTGTGGTGTCCAAACAGTTTCTTGCTCTCACAAATCGTCTGCGCGTCGGTATATCGGTGATCGATTCGACTCTGCTCAGTCACGGTACCATATCTAAACTCATTCACCGATTTCCGAATCTTAATTCCATTGATCTTAGTAATTTCAGCGGTGACCTTGATCCTGTGCTTGTTGATCTTGCCAATTCCGTTTCGTATACATCCAATCTCGAACAACTTGACATCTCGAATCATAAGAAATTACCCGTTAAGGGTTTGAAGGAATTAGGGCGGAAATTAAAGGGTTTGAGGGTTTTGACATGTAGCAATCTAACTCTTTTGCGTGATTCTGATTTGTATGTTATTTCTGAGTTGTTTCCGTTTTTGGAAGAGTTGGACATTAGCTATCCGAGTACGGATTATGTTTTGGATTCTGTGTATATTGCTTCAGAGGCTAGTAATTTGGCTGTGACTGATGCTGGGGTTGAGGTTTTGTCGGTGAATTTGAGTAACTTGCGTAAGATCAATGTTTCTGGGAATCATTTGATTACTGATAGGTCGCTTGTTGCGCTTTCTATGAATTGTTTGAATTTAGAAGGTCTTGAAATGGATGATTGCCCTTTTATTACCTTAAAAGGGATGCTTTCTATACTGCGTACTTGTGCTGCTTTGAGTTGGATTTCAGTGTCTGAGATTCACATTGCTCAATCGAGCTCTGGTTTTGAATGTTTGGCTACTTCTAGCCGAACTTTACAGAAACTCGAGGTTTCCAACTCGATTATCACGGATGAATTCCTCTTCATGGTGGCCAATGCTTCTCTCCCTCTAAGTACGCTTTCACTTTGTTGGTGTACAGATTTCACATATTCTGGTATCTCTAAGCTGTTGTGTGCGTACCAGTCTCTGAAGTTCTTATCATTGGTTCAAGTAGAATTTTTGACTGATGAGTGTATGAATGATTTATCCCAATATCTACGATGTCTTGTTACCATGGATCTCAGTGGTTGTGGGAGATTGACCAATTTGACGTTCTACACACTTGCAAAAAACTGTCCTTCACTACAGGAAGTTTACATGGAAAATACTGGTTTTGGGACAAAGGATTGTTTTCATAATGGTGTAAAGAACCCGAGAATCAAGTCTGTTAATTTGGCAACTAACCGGTACCTAGATGATGACTCTCTCATGAATGTTGCTTTGATGTGCCCCAAAATGGAGTTTCTTGATGTGATATCGTGTACTAGCCTTACAGAGGCAGGTATTATTGCTGCTCTCGAGGTGTGCAATCTGATAAGGGATTTGCAACTTGATAACTGTTCAGGGATTAAACATATCGGAAAAGGCTCAGAATTGCCTAATCTTGAGGTAATTAGTGCTGCTGGTTCAGCATTAAATGATGAAGGTCTGGCCATGATTGGAAGCAGATGTTCTCGACTGCTGAAATTAAACTTGGAGAACTGTAAAGGAGTGACAGCAGAGGGCTTACATGCAATGGTGAAGAATTGTAGATTATTGAGAGAGATAAACTTGAAGAAGTGTCCTCAAGTTAGTATCAATTCTCTGAATAATTTGGTGTTTTCTTCTTCATCGCTAAGGAGAGTTATTCCGCCCTGTTGCTCTGCTTTTACTGATAGCTTGAGGGGATTTTACTTGCACCATGGATGTCGAGTGTACTCAGGCTAGTTTTTGTTTGGTGTATCATGTATGTAGCACATATTATACATTGTGCCCCTTTGATTTCAAACATTTTCCATTTTCTTCACCCTTGGTGTCAATCGTGTCATAGAACTAATCCAGTTTTTCTCATCTGTTGTAAATTTTGATGAAAATTGATATAGACTGTGCAGTCTGCGATTATCTGTTCACATTTGTTTTACAGCTGCATGCTGCAATCATACCCCCTCCCCTCCTCATCCTGCGTTTTCCCGTTTTTCTCGTTCGTTCTTATTAATCAGATGATGTGTTCTCCTGTATTAGTTGAAAGTGGAAATAGAGGAGCAACTTGCTATCATGTTGGATGTTCTTTTTTTATAGAGTATAATTTTATGATTAAGTTTTGATTCTTCAGATTATTTCTGGGGTTAGATATGATTTGATACAAGCATGTACAAATAGGTGCACACTGCACACTAATCATTCAAATCATTTCCTCTAGATCAATCTTTCGCATGGTATAACAACGGTTTTGGGTTCGAGTTTCATTGTCACCTACCCACATACTTAGCTCATGAATTAGAATTAGGCCTGCAAATGAGCGGCATGTGAAAGACATAAGCAAAAATGTGTACTCTAGCTTAAAACTAGATCTCAGACATACAATCCAATTCTTTCTAAACTCTAGTTCTCTTCCTCATTTCCAATTGACTTCGCCATTTCACAGTAAGCTGACTACAAACCTATAATATTATCCATTCTGCCAACTTTTTCCTTTCTCTTCAGAAAGCTAATTTAGTTTCTAGCTTCTGCCTCGTTGCTAAATCCAATTCTTTCTCCATCTTCTTCTTCCTCCCTACTCCTTGCCTCTACCAGTGTTTCTACTATACTAAACATCAAAAGTTTGGTAACGGCGTGTGTTTATTGATGCCCTCACGTTGATGGCTCTTCCGTCTCCCCTCTCACTGCTTCAAATACTCCTGATCCTACTGTCATTGATCAATGGCTTTATGAAGATATCATGTTTTTCTTGGTATAAAAACCATCATTTTGTTTATATTCTTTTTGTACACAGTTCGGAATATGTCAGATAAAATTAATGATTGGATCAATTAGTATTTAAATTTGAAATGGATTCCGCTAGTTCTCGTCTGGCCACTGATATGAACACATGCATCATTTTAATCAGCAGATAATTATATTAAAATTTTCACTACTGTTGCGCTCATTTCTTATTTTCCTTTTTCTTTCGTATTCTCTAATGGCCTGAAGTTGGAACCATAATGTTGAACTTCAGACATAAACATGAAGTTTTGTCTACACACATCGATCTTCAGGATACATGACACTCTGTCTCTGAAGTTTGGACTGTCTAAACTTCAGTTCACTAAAGCTGAAACTCTAAAGTTTGAATTGAAAAAATTAAACTTAAAGACTGTGTCACGAAGTTGTGTACCGGAAAATTTTGAACTTCAAAGACACTATATCCTGGATTTGATCACAAAAAAGTTGAACTAAAGAATGTTTTGATGTTTTAAATGGGAAAATTGAAGCGTCTTAACTAAAGAATTGAACTCCATTACACATTATCTTTAAGTTTGAGAAAGCGGAGAAGAAGAAGAAGCAACATCTAGACGTCTTTAAAGTTGTGAAACATTAAGGGATCGTTTGGTTGCTGGTTAGATAGGAAATTATTCTTGTATTAAATCCATCATAGATTCATAGCTTATTATCATGAAAGAGAAGATTGAATAAACAATTCAGGAAACATTTATAAATTACGATTTCCAAATCAATTTATGTATTACTTTACACTAAATAAAAGATTGAATAATAATGCAGACATTATTTATACATGGATAAAACTACTGAAATAACAAATTTACTCTCTATCACTCCACACTTAAATTCAAAACTTTGATTCAAGCGCTTTTGACGTGCCAATTATATTCTTGCCTTGCCTCATTTTTAAAGAACAAAACATTGTAACTAAATAGTGTAGTAGTAATTTCTAATACAACAAAACAGAACTTTTCCGAAGAAATAATTCATATATTATTATCTATTTATGCATAGTTAATAAGTCGGGTATAATTAAAAGTTACCTATAGAACAAACAATTGAAATGAACCAAGGAATATATTAGCTCTTTCGGAGCACAAATTTGGATTTAGTCGGGGTCCAAGATGACACCGGAGGCAAAGAGCAACGGCGAAAGTGTGGAAATATTTTCCTGAAGAATGTTGGGAACTAATATTCAATCGTCTCCATCACAAATCTGACTTGGAATCAGTTTCTTTGGTGTGCAAGGAATTCCTTGCTATCACCAATGGTTTACGCCTCCATTTGTTTGTAATACATCACGCTACATTATCTAACTCATTCACCGATTTCCTCATCTTAATTCCATTGACCTGAGCAATTTCCACGGTGATCTTGAGCTTGGTGTTTCTGGGAATTAGCAAATCGTTGAATTTACAAATACTTTGGTAACCTTGAAAGGGATCTTTTCTATAGTGCGTGCTTGTGCTGTTTTGAGTTGGATTTCAGTGTCCAATATTCCAAACATTGGTCTATCATGTTTGGATGCTTTACAGACACTTGAAGTTTCTGATGAATTCCTTTTCTTGGTGGCCAAGGCTTCTCCCTCTCCAGAGGTTTTCCCTTTTTTCATGTACAGATGTCACATTATCTGGTATCTCTTCACTTCTGTATGTCTTTCGTATGAAGTTTAATCATGTAGATAAACACATCCTTCACCTTCATGCTCAGTCATCATGTCATTATTTCAAAAATAAGCCTCAGTTGGTTTTGATATAATGATGTCTGCAAATATATGCAGTCAAGTAATGTCAAGCAACTATGCAAGTGCATGCATCAATTGAGAAAGGAAAGTTATGGTATTCAAGTAATATGATGGAGTAATATATAAAATAGTTACATTTTATCTGTAGATATTTCCAGAGAGAAACTAAGAAGGAATGAGGGTTGGCCCCAAAGAATCGGACACTGAAGAAACCTGTCAGAAAAAAAAAAACTGTCTACTGCAACTAGTAAGTTAGGATCTCTAAACTATGGTTGATACCTTCTCAAAGAAAAATCACAGATCCTAACTACCCTCAGTACCTTCATGACTAAAAATCCACTTTGGCAGCTTCTGTATGGCAAGTGGTGAAGGAAAGTCCTTACTAACTACTGACTCCATAATTCATCCTATAACAGGGTTAGCCCTTACTAGTTTATACTTGTCTTTCTTTGTTAGAGGATCCCCTGTTATGCAGAAGTATTTCAGTTCACCCCAAAAAGAATGTCAGAGCTAGAATCCTCGCCAAATGGAATATTGAGGTCTGGGAGTACAAATTTAGACTCCAAAGCTCCAACATCTTGCTGCTTTTCCAGAGATGATGGCGATTCTGCAACCTTGTTTGCAACTTTTTCCAGTAAGATGGGAATGACTGGATAACTTGGTAGAACTTCTTGCTGATACTGACCCGAACTCCCATCATATGCAACAGTTGTACCTCTTTCATTTGCCTGCTGATGGTGCACATCAAGCTGGAGAAAAGGACATCAAGTTAGTATACAGTTTCTATACCTCCGTTCTTTCTTGATCTGTAGTGGAGAAAAAGTAGGTAATGCTTGCTTATTCGTAGTCTCAAGTGGCAATCTTATGTTCTTGGTGAGGGTTGAAAAACTACTTAGGGAATACATCAAGAAAATACATCCACATGTTAATCATTCACGCTAACCATTAAGTGATCTTGATTCACTAGCAAGGATAAAATCAGTCTATAAGACAGATGTGCAAGAATATTAAGGTTGCCTCAGATTTTTTTTTAAAAAAAAAGCAACAGGTATCATACAGTATAAAATAGACCAGCCCGCCAAATAGATAACCATATTACCTTCATTCTTTTCAGGTGTTGATTTGTATCCCTCTGATTCTCCAAACTGGCGCGTACTAAAGCCAATTCCTGCATAAAGAGTGGTGTTAATTGAGGAACTTATGACACAATTAAACTAAAAGTATAACTAATCACAATAGCCAAGAAGAATACCTTCTTCAATTGCTTTCTTTCCTTAATTAGCAAGATCTCATCCATTCTCAGCTCAGCCAATGTCTGCTCATAACAGAAGGGATAAAAAGGAAAAATGAATAAGTGATTTAGTACTGGTATAATGGAAATAGAACATTTTACATCATGGGGTCATGCACTTAATAAAAATCAAGTAAAAGTGATGAAGCAATGGGTCTTTCTTTAAACTACAAACTTTTTTGCATTTACAAATGTTACACTTGTGATGAACTATTCTATCTCAATTCCTAAAAGAAAAATGTGCTATATATAACTTAGTGGAGGTAAAAACTGACCTTTTTCTTTCTTGACCTCTTGCTGGTGGTAGCATCACTAGTACCATTAACCTGAGAGTCCAGCAACGTCTGCAGATAAATGATATGTCCAATTAAAAGCGCGCTCGCTTTCAAGAAAATAGTGTATAATAATTTGTTGCAAAGAGAGAGTGTATATTAAAGGCATGTCGATATATCTGCATACATATTAAACACACTACAGTGTGTTCAAAACATTAATCACAATGTAAGCAAAAAAATATATGGAACACAATCTGTGACCAACATGTCCTCCTTCCTTGTCCAAACACCAAAGAAAGTTATATGGTCTACAAATTTCTCAGACAAGTAAGAGAAGTAGGGACAGTAACTTGTTAATGAGCCAGAGACAAATATAAAATGAAGTTTCCTTTAACAACTATACACCTATTTTGTCGTAGATAATAACCCCTAGGACGACTTTTTACACATGCAATTCTTATAAACCCCTCCATTAAAAAAACACTTCTTTGACTAAACACTTTCACTTCTACAGCTGCCACTTCTTGATTAGCCCGCTGAGAAGTACTTACAACAAGAAGCTGCCAAGCAATTGGTAATTATATTACACTTTTTTTTTTATGACCGTGGTATCCAAACCATCTTTCGCACGGCTCAACTAATTTCACGCGATAATTAGATAAAAATTTGGTAGTCCCAACTTTTTGACTGTGACAGAATTTGAAGAAATTTTGTTACTGAGTACAAAATAAAAAGGTGTTGTAGAAGCTGCACATATTCTAAATTTCTAACAATCACTGATATTTGACTACGTACGGTTGTGGGGTGCCCCAAAATATTCCTTTTCATTTGCTGTCAACCAAATGTCGTTTAGATTGTGGGTATGAATAAAACGACAAAGCTTAAATTGAAGATTCTGACTCTGAACCCACAGTTTAAGCTATCTCTACATCCTACCACACTTTATAATTCCCCTCAACTTTCCACGTTTACAAAAAGGAAAAAAAAATTACTCCACCAAACTGCTTAACCACTAACAAACACTACCACCAAACTGAACGCAGACCTATTTTGCCACGAACACACGCCATCTTCAAAATTTCAAACCAAATATTCCAATGGACGTAAATGCCCCCACTAATTACACTTTAAGACACAAATAAGTAAGTAGGCATACTAAAAAGTGAGGACAAAAAGGGGTTTGACTAATGGAGGAGGTGGCTTATTTTGCAATTCAGTACCAAATCCAGTGGTACAAAAGTGAACCGACCCCGACAATGTTATAGTCACTTCATGAGGTTGGCCGAATTGACTCAATTGCCCTTAAGATAGGGTTAAGCCATAAATTTTAAATTAAGATTTTAAAAATTTATCTTCAAAATATCATCTAGGAATTAAAGGGTGTTTGGGTAATTTTACATGTAGAAAGTGCGACACGAAGACGCCACAAAATAATGGGTGATTCGGGTGGTGAGAGAAAAACGTGAAGAGTCATTCAATCTTGTGCGTCTGACAACATACGTTGAAAGTAAAGTTCACCACTTTTTCTCCTCCTTGTAAATATTCATTTAATAGTAACTTTAATAAAGATAAGTTAACATTAATTTGGAATATGGGGAAATTGGAAAGTCCGGAGATTTATATATGGTAAGGGGTATTTTGGTCAACACGCGGAGAATAAAACGGAGCCACCAACGACGACCGCCGTATACTCACCGGAGACCTGCGGAACTGAAGCTAATCCGATAAGTGAGTTTGTTATATTTTATTAACTGAAAAAACAGAGACTGGCGATGAAACCAATGAAAACCACTGCTATAACTATTTGCTTCCAATGGACGCTTTGAAACTATAAAAAAGAAATCCTAATTTCTGGAGGAGTCACGAGGAACGAATCGAATGACACACGCGACTCAAATGAAGACGCTCACGTCAACGAATAAACAACTCGCCATAACCACCACACACCAGATAAATTAACACAGAATCCGCCGTTCACTGTAAACGATATACACGATTGACAAACAAATAATCGTACACGAAAAGCACGCAAATCGAGTGTGAGAGAGAGAAGAAGAAGAAGAACAAACATCCAAACCTTAGATCTCGTGCTGCTTGGAGTTTTGTATAGCGGAAGAGGAGATCCGCTAGACTCCTCACAGCCACCATCAACGGCGCCACCACTACCTCCGCCACCTCCACAACTAGCAGATGTAGCACCACTCCATGACAAAGGAGTAGTAGGACTAGCACGTGGAGCCGCCTTCTTAGCATTAACAGAAACTGGTTTAGACCGGCTCCGACGCACAGACCACTCAAACGGTGAGCCCGTCTTCTTCAACTTGGCCGGAAACGGCGACGGAGACGGAGATGGATTGACCTGGTTGAGACGCAGGAGTAATTCAGCAACGACAGAGTCATCCATGATTGCCGCTTTTACCCACTCTTCTTCAGCCATGACGGCGATTTTTCTTCAATGGAAAGGGTAGGAAGAGGTTGGAAAAGGAAAAGGTGTAAGGAAGATGAGAGAGGAATGAAATGAGATTGTGGGGATAGTGGTGGCAAAGGCAAATAAAAATCGGCAAATGAAGTGTAGCTACATTAATTTATATACTATTATAAATGGCCAGGATGACATGAAGTGGCTATATATATACATACACATTATCGAAGTGCGTGGATGTGTCTTTTTACTAAGGGGTCCCGTACACTAATGTGTATTAAAAAAGATTTTCAAACTTAGTATATAGCTTCGGATTCAGAATTTCAACTTTATAAATTTTAAACTTTAGACTAGTATATATCATGTTAGTAGCTCAGTTCTGAATTAGTTAAAAAATTATATACAATAGAAATATAAAGTTTGAATTTAAGATACTGAATTCAGTTGAATTCGTATATTGATTTTTAGCTTAGTCATTACAGATAGAGTAAAGATTTGAAGTTCATTGATATTATATTTTAATTTGTTTTTTTTGAGTAACTGAGATCTCCCTAATAATTTATATGTATTTACTGAACTGAAATAAATATAAAATTTAAGCTAAAGTTAATCAGTTTATTCAATTTTATCTGCGCAGTGAAGGTTCGAGAGCTTGTTAAGGAAGATGGGTAAGTGTCGATGAAGGGTGAAAACGTCATTTGTGACACGCGTGAAGGGCACGTGCAGTAATAACAGATTTTTGAAATCGAAGCTGATGGTAACTTTGAATCTGTTATTTTTCGCGCCCCGTTTGGCGCTATTGTACATAATATTGTAACCGAAATTCTTTTTATCTAATATTAATTTAAATTCATGTGCTTATCATTTATATTCTGATTTCGCCCCTGATTATCTATTCCATTAGTATTAAAAAAGAATTATAAAATTAATTTTCACATGATATGGAAAAAGATATCCCAATTCTATTAGTTTTAATTATTTTTTAAGTTTACCAATCATTAATACTTCTAAAATTAGCTATAGTTATTTTAAAGTGATTTTATTATGTAAAAATATGTTTATCGTTAGTTATTAAGCTTCTCGTTTCAAAAAAAGTGTTGTCTTAATCATTTTATATCCATTAATATATATATATATATATATATATATATAAGTACAGCTTACTAAGTTATCATTACCTTTTACTCTCTTCGGTGTATTTTACTTTTCATCCTTAGTAAAAATAGATGGGCAAACATAATTATTATTTTAAAAAATTACGGGTATAATTATTTGTTTGTTTTCATCTTTATCCTTAGTTATAAATATAGAAAAATATCAAATAAAGAATAGTAATAAATAATGATAATTAGTCAGATTATCTTCTGATTAATATTTTTCTTAAAGAGTAGATAAAATCAAAACATGACAAATACAATGAATCAGATAATGTAAATATTTCTTTAGTGTTGACTGCTATTATAAAAATACTTATTAAATATAAATAATTAAACTAAAAATATTTTTTTATTTTTTAAAAACGATACTTATTTTGAGACTATGAATATCAAGGTCTAAATATGGAATTAATGTAAATGTCGAGATGCCAATTGACACACACTTTTGTGTTGGTGTTGAATGGAAGGCAAACAATTGGAAATGAGATTACAGGACCGTAATGATGGACCCACAAATTGAAACGTGGCATTGAGCAGATAGAAAAGATGATGGAGATTTTGAGACTTTGTGGGTAACTGTGGATGCACGCGCTAAGGGGTGCGAGTGGTTAAGAAATTAATAAAGGGGATGGGAGAATGGTGATGTTGTCTGTTTGAGAGTTGAGTGTGGGGACCTAATTGGCTTGTTTTATGCTTACATTATGCCGCATATGTTCTTATAGATTCAATCTTCTATCCAATCAAAAACTTACATTATCATATGTTTTGAGTTTTTACTTGTTTTGAACGTCTAGTGTGAAAAATAGTCACCTTCAAGATTTAGCGAGATAAGAACCGTTGTGTGGACATGATTTGAAACTACGCTGATTTAAAGTATGTGTTTTTGAATCGTATGGGACTTGACACTCAAATTCGACATACGATAGATTTTTGAAGATAAAGTCAAAACACAATACTCTTTGCCCTATACAATTTTGCTATCACACACGGAGAGCACGGAACAAAGCCTTTTTTCTTTCTCATTGAAGTATATGCAGCGAGAAATTGAAGAATGAGACCCGATTAAGTTATGTTGTATTCATGTTTCAGTATATGAAACTGTCCTTAAGGAACTAGGAAAGAAATTACTAAAAGTGAAAGGTTAATAATAACTCCTCCACCCTTGTTAGTAGTAGCCAACATCATGTTGTAAAACGATTGATTGGTGATGAAAGACAATTTACTAAAAAAGTACATCTCTATTTAAAGATTTTAAATTATTTTTTTTGGACATGCAATTTAAATTTTATTAGTGATATTACTTTTCATTAACTAAAAAAGACTCATAATTTGTGAAAACCGTCTAAATAAATAGTAATAAAATATAAATTTATTAGTCAAGTTTTACATTTTGAATTTAGATCCAAATCCTATGCCCAAAGTCCTAGTGAATGTTGGTGTTATTGATTTGAACTTTCAAATTCCGAGGAAGAGGTTGAAATTCATTTGAAAGGGTAATGGAAAGAATTAAAGAAATGTAAGGGGTGACGCGCGAGGGAGAAGCATGGTACTTGCCTTTAAGAAGTGAAGGGTAGCTACTTTACTCGTTTACTCTACTTTTAAATATACTACTTTAGAGTTAATTGTCACACAAAGCATCATGTCATTTCACGTGATACCTCCTTCATTGGGGAGAATATAAAATGATGATGATGAACAACAGAAAAAGTCGTCTTTAAACTAGTAAAATAGGGACTACCATAGTCACCCAGGATCGTTTGGTTTGAAAACAAGTTGCGATAGAATAAGTTATGCTGAATTAGAATAAGTTATGCTGAATTAGTTATGATAGGATAAATTATGCTGAGATTATTTCTTATTGGGTATTTACAAAATTACCCTTCACTTTATGTAGCTTTTTTATATTTTCTTTGCAAGCTTTCATTAATCAGTTTTTAAAAATAAGACTTTCATCTTATTGAGGTTAAATATTTTTATGTGTGAATTACCATGATGGTATCGCATTTATTTAAAAATAAAACATTTTTCTTATTCAGCTTAAAAATAGAATTTCCATCTTAATTTTGTTAAAGTAAAAGAGGATTTATAAGAAATCAAAATATAAATAAACATAAAAATTAGTCAAATAAATTCATAAATAAAAATTATATTGATATAGTGTAATTTTTAAATAGAAAAATTATCATAAAATTAAGGAGTAGCGAATATTATTATACGTGGTATTGTGCTAATATTTTTGTTTAGTGAAAAAACAAATTTATAGTAAGATTTGTACTATAATTTTGTATTACATAAATTTTTTTTAGTAATAAGGTGTTTTTTTTTTGTAAAAGAATTATTTAAGATTAAGGAAGTTGAAGACTTTCAAAAATAGTTATACATAAATGTGGAAAGTGAGGTATAAATAGAGTATAAAGGGGTATATTTTTCATTTATGTATTTTATCATAGGATAAGTTATTCCGGAATTACTATACCACTCAAGGGGAGGGATAACTTATCCAGTACTAATTATTAATCCTGGGATAAGTTATCCCAAACTTTGCAACCAAACAAGAGATTAGGGGTCGTTTGGTGTGAAGGATAATACCAAATAGTCCTGAGATTAAATTAAAGTGTTACTTAATTTATTGTTTGGTTGGCAAGTCCGGGATAAGTTATCCCTCCCCTTGGGTGGTATAGTAATCCCGGGATAACTTATCCCTGTATAAAACAAGTAAATGACTAAAATATCCCTTTATACCTTTTTTATACATCACTTTTCAAATTCATTAAGGGCATTTTTGTAATCAAATAAATTGTTCTTAAAATTGATTATTTTGAATACAACAAACCAAACACTCAATAAAAAATAATCTCATCATAACTTATCCCATCATAACTTATCTCATCATAACTAATCTCATTCTAACTAATCCTATCATAATTTATCCCATCATAAGTTATCTCATCATAACTAATCCAATCATAAAATTTATCTCGAAATTAACTTTCCTTATCCATCACATCAAACGACCCCTTAATAATACAACAAAGCATTAAAAGGCCAAAAGAATTGTGAGAGAGCTCCAATAATGTTTTACTCTCTTACCATCATACTTAGATGTCACGAACTCAACCTTTTAACTCTCAGATCATATTTTTTAATTAGGAATCAAAATTAAAAATTATTTCGTTCATTCATTTTCACTTGTTGTCTTATCCCAACATTAACAACTCATCAAATTATTTCTCAAATCTATTAAAATTATACACGCATTAATCGATGCACATCGAATCATGAACACACCTTACTAGTGATTAGTGAGTGGTTAGGAATGAAGGGTGTGTTGTGATGAGGTGACAATGGGAAATTGGAAAGGAATAAGGATATCAATTTATATCGATGAGTGTTTGTAGTGGAATAATAAATACTTCTACATTCTTAATTAGATATTTCTAGTTTATATTTTTCTGAATACAAAGTTCCCTTTATTAGGGAATACATTACCCTAATATGAAACTATTCAATATAAATTCAAATTTAATTAAATTTCGATGTGAATAGCGAACCTTAATAATTAGGATAGGAAGGTCGTCAGTGTCCAACAAATCCCTACCAAAACTGACTATCCATTTTATGATTTTGGAGCGTGCTACTCACACACTCTTCATGCCTCTACACGTATTTGGAGACCCCCCCCCCCGCCCCCTTTTTGTTTGCGATTATTATTTTTCGTACTTGCTATATTTCCCAAAGATATTATTACTCAATATTGGTTTCCCCTTTATGAACTACCGCATGAATCATTGTCTCCCTCCACCGCTTTCGGTCTAAATTTATTTTATGATCCAACAAATAAATGTAAATATGCATCTTTGTATCATGTATTTGTAATTTAATCATAATTAAAAAAATATATGATTTTACCTTAAACATAATAAATTGGATATGAATATTCGATGCTTGTTAATATTTATTCGTTTTAGTCAAAATAATGTGAAACTTTAGTTAAGACGACACAGCATTGGGCCAGTGACCGCCGTGCGTACGTAGCGATGGAGTTTGAACTTTCTTAGTTCACCTATCAAAATGGAACAATATGAATGTTGCTAGAAAAGTAACGAAGTCAGAAATTTTATTAAAGAAGTGTTATGAAATAAAATAGCAGATAGAAGATATATATATATATATATGTATGAAATTAAATTTTTATCTTGCTAAAAATATTAATTTTTCCATTTTTATTTTGTAGTGAAAATAGTATTGGCGTGAGGAAAGCTTGTTAAACTCCAAAATAGTCAATGATTACGCGTGACTAAATTCTTGGGTGTCGTCGTGGACTCAATCGTAACTAGTGTTTCTCAATTTGTCAAATTAATTTAGCACGTTCTAATTTTTAAAATTTATATTTTTTTCTTTATTTCACTTTCTAAATATTTTCTACTCACACAAGGTATATTTTGAGCCATTATTGGCCCAACATATACATTGCCACGTCATTTTTATGGATCTATATTAAGCATTAACACCTTTACTTAATTAAAAATCTATGATAGTATTTAAGTTATTTATGATAAACATGTAATTGTTAATCTAGTAAAAATGATAACTGATATTCTATTACAAGAAAAAATTCACTAATAGTACCAAAAAAAAAAATCCTTAGATTGTTTACGCATGTAATTTATATTCTTGATTTATTTAAGTTTGGAGTTTAAATGGTACTAGTTGAGAGGAGGTGATATGATATAACCGTGTTATAATCATGAATTCATGATACTCTATGGTAGAGTTTTATTATATATGCGGCAAGTGGATTTTGTTCTCACTAGCTAATTAAGTCATTTATATATTAAATTTTGCAGCCATAAAAAACTTAAATTAGGGGTAAATTTTTTTTATCTGCCGACCATGGCTTTTACATGCAAAATTGTAACTACTGTAGTAAAAAAGTGCCCTCTAAATGAAGATTACGTCTATATTTACACACCATCGAGGGAAGATAAAAGAGATTTTGAATTCGAATCTTGAAATTAAGAAATTCATTGGTGAAAACACTTCTTATTTAATAGGTCAATGCCGTGCAAATTAAAAATCGAATTATTAAGGAGTATGACAAAATAAAAGAGATTTTGAATTCAAACCTTGAAATTAAGCTTTTTTTTTTGGAGAAAAATACTTCTTATTTAATAGGTCAACACCATGCAAATTAAGAATCAGATTAGTAGATTTCGAATTTCATGTAATTATAAAAAATAAAAAGAGGAAGTTCCATTATAAGACAATTGCTCAAAAAAATAATATAATTTTTTAATGCAGGACACATTTGTCAACTGTTCCACATACCATAGTCAAGGAAACAGAAATGTCAATGGCATTGCGAGTAATATAGCAATAGCCTTATTGTATTTGTGTTGCAATTGCTAGGATTGGGGAGAAATCCATGAATACGTTGACTTATGACTACTATTCCCCCAACACTTTAATTATTAATTTAGTAAGCATATAAAAGGGAGCCGAGGGAATCACGGTTTAGTTGAGAACCCCTTTAATTAAAACAATGGTTGATGATGCATTGTCTCGCTATCTTATGATCAAGCGTCGGATCTAAATTTTTCACTAAGAAAGTTTGAAAAATAAAAATATAGTGGTTGAGATTATATAACTAAGATTATTGAACTTGAACTTAGACTATATATTTAGCTAACTAATTACCTAGCCCATAGTTAACCGGAGATATCCTCTTTTCCACTCTCACTATAGTCGTTACTTTCCTTTATGTTACTTCGAAAGTAGTTGTTGTTGACTGGCACCTGTACTTTCCAACCTAAATTATTAAGCATTTTAATATGCATAAAAAATATATAGATGGTCACAACTTTGCTCGAGAGAATCACCGGTTAGTTTGTGATCCTAAGCTAATATGGTAGATGGACATAAATTTTGTAATAATCTTTATTATTTTAATTAAACAGTTTTTTACCGAACAATTCTTGGGCCTAAAATGGGTAAAAAATGAAGAGCAACTTTCACAAATAGCTACTCAAAATATTTTAATTATGCTCTATAGCTATAGTTTGATAATTACAATTCGTAGCTACATGTTATAAGGAAGAGGGTGGTGAGCGAGACTGGGAGAGAGAGGAGAGAGGCGAGCGACAGAGGGCAGAGAGTGGAGAGAGGCGAATTGTATATGTATAACTGTCAAAATAATGTATAAATGTAACTGATATACATATGTATTTGTATATCTGGTGAGCGAGAGTGGGAGATGGAGGAGAGAGGCAAGTGAGACTGGGAGAGAGTGGAGAGAGGCGAGTGAGAGAGGGCAGAGAGTGGAGAGAGGCGAATTGTATATGTATATATGTCGAATTATACATATGTATATATGTCAAAATAATTGTATATATGTATATGTATCAAGTATTGTATTTGTATATCTACATATAATTTGAATTTGTATACAATTGAATCAAGTTAAAACATTTGTATTGTATATCCAATATCTCTCGCTTTATACAAACACAAATGTATAATTTGTGTTTTTATAAAGCGAGAGAGAGAACTGGGCAGGGCAAGATCCAATCTCTCTCACTTTATACAAACACAAATTATACATTTGTGTTTGTATAAAGCGAGAGAGAGAAAGACAAAAGAGAACTGGCCAAGGGAAGATTTGTATATGTATAATTATAAGTGTATAGGGTGGAGAGATATGTATATGTATTTGTATATCCCGTCTCTCTCGCTTTATACAAACACAAATTATACATTGTGTTTGTATAAAGTGAGAGAGAGATTGGCAGAAGAGAAGCGAGAGAGAGAAACTGGGCAGGGAGAGGAGAGTGGCGAGCGAGAATAGGAAGAGAGGAGAGAGGAGAGAGGTGAGAGAGAAAATGAAATTATACCTTAAAGTTAGTTTCAAATTGTAATTAATGCAAACTATAGCTATGGTAGATAATTAAATAGTATAAGTTTGCTTAGCTACGTAATTTTCCCAAAAATGAATGTGTTAGATGGGCTTGGGCCTATTAAACGTGTCACTCTAAAATGCCATTTACTAGAGAGTAATTCAATACTATGTATTGACATATTTTGGCAAATAAAAGCTAAAAAACAATTGGCATTCTATAGCAAATTACTTGCATTTACTATAAATGTAAAAATTCCCTTACTTATTTCAAGCTTCATAAATATCTTCCCGTTAATTAAATACATATTTCCCAAAATAAATACAATACAGTTACAAAACAACGAATTAAATACTTCCCTTACTCCCTTCGTGACACTTTTATTTGTCCACAATATCAAATATAGATTTTCACTTTTATTTATTCAATGGAAAATAAAGACAAAATTTATCATGTAGTTCCTAATTATTAACTGTAACTATTTTCAAATTTATTTTTTTAAATATTAAATTTATTATAATCAAAGGGTGATAAAATTAAAGGGAAAATTTTCAAAATGTCGATATTTTAGCATTTATCCATACTTTCAATAAAATTGTCATTCTATTTGTTGCATGGCAAGTTATTTTTTGATAAGCAAATTTGGACAGAGGGAATAGTTAATTGGGCCTGCTCGTAAGATTTGAGTTTAGGATTTTAACCCGATATTTGTTAAAATGGAAGTGAGCTGGCCCAGTTGTTTGATCGATTTACAGCAGCCAGGTTTTAAATGTTACGAAAAATAACCAATTCTCCGTATTATATCCTACTAATTATTTTATTACACCTTGAATTGCGTCACTTTCTTGATATTTATAAAAGAATTCTTATACCTATGTAAAGGATGTTGTCTACTTTATATTGGGTAGATGAGAAGGATGAAAAGTATTTTGTTGAAGATGAAAAAGAATATTGCATAAAATACGTTTATAATTTTAGTGTTGATGTAGTGAAAGGTCGTAATTTTATATTAATATCTTGTCCAGAGTTTAGGGGTGTCAAAAATGAGTCCAACTATAAGTAATTCGTCCAGTCTGATCAAAATTTTAAGGGTTGGGCTCGAGATAATTTGGATTCGGTTCAATCTCAACTCATTCAAGCCTTAATCAACTTCAAGAGAATTTCCAACTGAGCCTAATTATTTAATCTCTAATTTCAACCCGTTTCAAGGCTCTTTATTTGCATTGATGTCGTGTATGTTCCTATATTTAAGGTATGAATTACTATCTATTTTATATCTTTTAGGATTTATCTAGGCGGAATGACCTGAGAGATCCATGTACTTGGCTCCGTTTGTAAGTTGGACCCTTATACTTCCGACTTTGCCAATTGAACCCTTAAACTCATTGAAACATAATATTTTAAACACCTCTGACCATTGACCAAACACATGTGCCACCAATATTGCTGACTTGGAATATTGTGTGATTCCACGCGTTTTAAAGCGAGTTAAGTATAATATTTTATATTAAAAAGAAAAAAAAGAAAAAGGCCCCCTAAAATTGAAGAAGTCATCTTCTTCAACCTTTCGGTCCGCTGCCACACCCCCACCCCCACCCCCACACACACAACCCAACCTAATCAAATTTCTTTTTTTCACACCTCTTTTTTTCTTCTTCTTTGATCCACCCACCATTTCTATCTCCTTCTTCTTCTTAAAGCCCCACATCACTGCCCCACCCCTAAATTTTTTCTCAAATTTTTCTTCTTTTGCTACAGACCAACACCACCTCTAATCCTTTTCGTTTTGCAATATTTCCACCTCCAAAATCTCAATTTCGTGAGTATTTTTTGAATTTTGTATGAGTTAATGTGAAGGTTGATAGTGGGTATTGAAGAATTGAAGAACTTCATTGATAAGCTTGATAAAGCTTCAAGAATGACAAATGGGTTTTGTAAATTTATGAAATAAATTCAAAATTGTAATGGAGATTTGTTGGGTTTGTGTTTGTGAACTGAAGTTCAAGTCAAATAGGCAAGAATTCCACCAATTTGACATGAATTTGATGCTCAATTTGAGAGCAAATATGGAGAAAATAATGTTCAAAATTTTCTAGAATATGTAAGTAATATAGTATATATTTTTTAACATTTAATTTCTCATGTGGCATTAAAAATGACGTGGAATTCCACGTGTAAACGGGTGTATTACACACACATATAGGATAAGAAAATGGTGTAAAATATTGTGTTTAAGTGAGTTTAAGGGTCCATTGGCAAAGTCGTAAGTATAAAGGTCCAACTTACAAATAGAGCCAAGTACAAGGGTCTCCCAGGTCATTCCGCCATTTATTTATCCATTTTAACTTTTTCTTTAAAATTTTCTTGAGTTGAAATTCAAATTGTGGTTATAAAACTTAAATGACGATATATTAAAATTATTGAAATTAAGCGGATCAAATTGAGTGGGTCAAAACCCAACCCGTTTTTTAACCCATTTGATCCCAAAGTAAACTTGGGCGGGTCAGAACCCAACCCAATTTTTATTTCAACCCATTTTAATATCTTCAATTTCAATCCAACTTTCCCATTTGACAACCCTACCAGAGTTATACAATATTGTCAAATTGTTATATATCAAAGGGGACTAGTGAAGAGTGATACTGCTAAACCGGTGAGAGTTATATCTTAGTGAACTTGAATCTCCTTAATTGAGGAAAGCAAAATATACACAAATCAACCTAAATATTTTAAATTCGGTAAAAAATTTGATATCTACGATATATACGAATGTGTTTTTCAAACAATTTTTGTTAAAGAAAAAAGACTTGAATAATGTGATTTTTCCTTGTTTTTGTTTTAGAAATACAAAACTTTTGTATGCACAAAAGTAGAATTTTTGTGAAGAGGAATATAAATGAAGGGATATATATGTATATATCAATCAATTGTGAAGCATGCATATATCAGAAAATCCTTCAATCAATAGATTATGATGATCGAATCCATCCGGGATATCATGCTTGGATTCTGCTGCCTCTTCTGTTTATCACTGTTTACTCATAACTATTACCTAAGAAAACCATTTTGAGTCATTTCATCGTACATCTAAATACAAAATAAGATTCTTTACATTAAATTTTGATGTGGTGAGATGAACCGGCATTGAAACCTGACTAATTCGGATTTGTGCTCCATAAGGTCTCATTTGAAGGAAAGCGCTTCCTAACTAACAAGGAATTTAACATATACATGGTTCGAACTCGAGACCTATAATTTAGAAAGGAATAACATCATTCACTACACCACATAGTTATGTGTGATATTTTCTCGCTCCATCTCAATATAATTCATATATGTTGAGATGTTTGATTGGACAAAAAATTTAAGACAAAAAGATTTTGAAATTTATCGCTTAAATCGAATCATAAACATTTGTAAAGCTCTAAATCATATGATTAAGAGTAAGACGAGAAATCTATAATTTAGCTATCAAATGTATTATTTTTTTGGTAAACTAAAACAAAAAGTGTGTTACATAAAATGTGATAAAGATAAAATACTATTTTTTAATTAATTTTTATATGTTATGAAACAATTTCAAATTAAATTTCTCATTTATCCGTTTCTATAACCATGCAAATATTTACATTCAAAATACATGCTAAAAAATCTATCTGTTCTGTTCCCAAACAAACATCAATACATATGCAATAAAGAAACTGTAATTCATTTTACTTTTAATAATATAAATTATTTTAAAATTAGAATTATATAACATTCCATCTGAACATACTAAAACGAAAAATACGTTACACCCTATGTTTTAATTATTTTCTTCTTAGTTTCCTTAAAAAAGAATATATCTTTCGGCTCTTACAACTTTTAAATTATCAAAAATCTCACTATTAAATATATTTTAATACATTTACTATATCTTTTTATTAGTATATTTTATTTAAATTCTTTATCAAATCAAAATTAACCGACCAAAACGAGTAATAGAATTTTGAAAAGTTTATAGTCAAAGCAAAGTATAAATTTGAAGGGTACAAGTTTTGGATGAAATCGAAAAGGTAGGTTACAGCATGACAGACTGAATTTACAGTTTCCCACCGTACTTCACTGTTAAGAATTCTGGGAGAAAATGTACTTTGCCCATATTTCAGTCTCTCTGAATATAGAGTATCTAACCATCGGATCAACCAGAATTTTCTCATCTCTAAATTACTAAAGTACACACCTTTAAATATATTATTTTTCATTTGTTCATATGTTTTTTTAAAATAACTAAAATTTCTTATTTTAATAATGTATCCGTATTAATGTATTAATATATCCGTACTTGTATTAATGTATCCGCGCTTTCATGAATGTATCCGGATTGGGTTAATTTTTATTTTAATAATGTATCCGTATTAATGTATTAATGTATCCGTGCTTGTATTAATGTATCCGGATTGAGTTAATTTTTATTTTAATAATGTATCCGTATTAATGTATTAATGTATCCACGCTTTCATTAATCTATCTGGATTGAGTTAATTTTAAGGGATTATTGTAATTAGAAAAAAAGTAGGGATAAATAATAATTTCATCTTTACACTATGTGATTTATGTAACTCACCCTTAAAAATAATGTAAGGTCATAAATAATAAAAAATAAAACAATTACTCTCTCGGTCCCAATTTATATCTTTTTTAGTCAGTCCCAAAAAGAATGACAAATTTCTATAGTAAGTAACAATTTCACTTTAAAATATCTATTTTACCCATAATGAAATGATTTATAGTCACACAAAATTCTATCATTCATTTTATACCATAAGTTTTAAAAGTATTTCTTTCTTTCTTTCTTAAAGTCCGTGCCGAATCAAACTACCTCACATAAAATAGGACGGAGCGAGTAAATATTAAACAAGATAAATTGAAAAAATAAATAAGATAAAAACACAACCATAATAATCAGTCATCACACAAACTATTTTTTCTAATCATGATATATTGATAAATTTAATAACAGAAAGGTAATAAATTGTAAGTAGTAATGAAAATAAATATTATTTTTATTTTAGTTTATAAATCATATTTGGTGCATTCAAAATCTTCAAATTCTGATTCGCTTCAAGTATATAACTAAAAAAAATTCACGGGCCATACAAGCTATTAATATTTGGTAGTATATAACTAAAAAAAATAAAAATCAGCGGGGTCATCCTACTAACAATCGTCCTCAGAAACCCCGCCTTTCGTGGGCGCCTTTTTAGGCGTTACAACGTCATTTATTATTACTCATCACGGTAAAATTAAAGTCACTCCCTCTATATTTTCTTCCTCTACTGCTAGTTTTTGTTTGAGTCACTTGGAGTCTAGGGTTGGGCATGGTACGATATGGTATTTAAAAATTTTGATATCGTAATTTTGATATTCGATTTTTAAAATATTATATCATTATCATAACAATTTAGTTCGGTATGGTTCGGTATTTTAAAGTTCGATTTTGGTATTCTACGATATGGTAAGTTGGTAATCATAGTTTGTTCAACTTTAACTAATATATACTCGTATAATAGGGTATTATGACTTCAACAATTAAAAAAAGATGTCAATTATATCATACTAACACATTACACATGTAAAAATATATATTCATAATAAAGTACAAACAATTATTTTTTTTAATCAATTACATTTCAATTAAAAATAGAATAGTCAAAATTTCAACCTCTACACATTTAGTTTATACTAATATTAGGTTGTAAATTTATTAGTATTTTAATAATATATATATGTTATTTATGTAATTATATATTTCGGTATTTCAATATGTTATTTCTAAATATCAAATACCGTATCGAATACCAAAAAAAATTAAAATGTATATCATATACTATACCAGATATTATAAATATCAAAATAACGGTATTGAAAATTTTCATATGGTATGATAATTCAGTATATACTATGCCATGTTCACCCCTAACTTGGAACATTGTTATGATATGAAGTTAAAATTTATTTAATCATAGATATTAATTTTTTTATGTTTTATGTTTTCTTTGAAATATTAAAATTTTATAAAATGTAAAATTGTATAATACACTATAATAAATATATTCTTTAAAAAACAACATTTAATGATCAAATTTTGATTGAATAAAAAATAAAAAATTAAACATAAGTTATATGTGCTAATCTCCACAAATTGAATTTGTATTTCTTGAACATATGACCGAGAAGAATTAACATTATTACTTTGAGTTATTATTTTTTCTTTAAAGTTGATTTGAGTTAAGTAGTAATAACTTTAATTGATAAATAAATTTGATTAAAAATAATATATTTGATGAATATAAATGGTAAAGTAGAAATTAATTTAAATTAAAAATAAATTTTATGTCTATAGAACAACCGTTATATGAGATATAAATGGGTTTAAGAGTAATGATAAAATTATACATTTTATTTAAAAATAAAATAAATGATTAGTAGATATAAATGTGATTTCTTTTTACAAAATATAAACTTATAGATCAATTTGATATTTTAAATGTTCCAAATCATGATTTGAATTTCCCAATTCTTAAAAATTTAAGATTTCGTCTCATAACATAAAATTAGAGTAAAATCAATGCATGTCCACCTTCCCAGCATCCAGTTTTTGGTAGTTGAATTATGATTAGTAGACCAAACGAAAAATAATGAAGATTAACATAACCTTTTCTTGTTTTTTCTTCCATCAACACTACAACAAAATCATAGCATACACTTACCAGAAAATGACATAGTAGTTTCATTTACACACTAATATTTAAAAACTATAATAGTAGTTTATGCTAAAACACATACGATACCGAACTAGCATTAATAGAAACAAGTTGTTTCGTTGGCTCTACTTCCTCTCGAATCCGAGCTTTAGATCAAGCTCCACAGTAACACTTACCCCTTTATTACTAAATTCATTTGAACTGAATAAATGCGCAGCTGAAGTTACCACTGAGCATTTCCTTTTATTATGATTATTAGCAAGACCGCTACCATTCTTTTTTTTCTTTTTTATTTCACGAGACGAATTGGAAGATGATGACATGGATGTTGGTGAAGTACCTTCTAATGGCAGAGGAACAACTGGAGGAATTTGGAAATTTGTTCGCGCTTTTGACCCTCTCAACCACCTCGCCGCCGCGTCGTATGCACGCGCCGCCTCCTCCGGTGTGTCGAATGTACCCAACCAGTGCCTGCACCGCCCTATACGGTCGCGAATCTCCGCTGACCACCTCCCCCATGGCCTCTTTCTCACTCCTCTGTAACTCCTCTCCAGTGATGGAACATTATTATTATTATTCGTCTTTTCTGCAGGAGTCGTGCGTTTCAGAAGCGAAATTGTTGAATTTGGATCATCATTCTTGTTTTCATTATTATTATTGTTGCCGAAAAGTACATGTTCTCCGACTACTGCAGCAATTCCTTCAAGAACAGGGGATTTTTCATTTTCATTTTCAGAGTAATTATCCCAAAATGGGTTGAGGGAATTAGTGTTGTCAATGGAGAAATTATGGTGGGTGAAAAGATGATTTGGTTCATTTGGGTAAAGGGGTTTTTGTGTAGAGAAGAAGAAAGGGTCAGCTTTTTGAGTAAGGGAATTATACATTGTATTGTGCTAAAGATGGAAGGTGCAGAAGAGAAAGACAAAAAGATTTTTCTTAGATTGTGATGATGAGAACTCAGAGTTCAACTATTTATAATCTCAACGGAAATTGATTGTTTAATTGAAAATTAACAGCGCTGTTCCGTTTTAATTCATGTGGCACGTGTATCGGTCGATTCGATTTTAAGTATTATTGATTCGGTTTTTGATTTTTAAATATGTTAAACCGATAACTAAACCAATAAGATATTTGTTATCGATTTTTGATCGTTAAAGGTTGGATTTTCGATTTAATCAATAAGAAAATGCTTTCAAAATAAATATATGACTTCTTCAACAATTTGACGTAATAGAAGAATACATCGAAACAAGCAAATCAGACTATTGCAACTATAAAAGCCAAAACACAATATGAATTTCTGATGTTAATCGAATTGCAGACATTTACAATCGTGCAAAAACTATTATTAGTCAATTATAAACTAAAACTAATTAAAACCAAGAAGTCTAGTTGTGACCCAACTTTGATCTAGATATCACATCTCCATAAAGAGTAAATCGGCAGTTTATCATCCACTCTACATAATATTTTTTGTTTGATATTTATTTATGACTAAAAATTAAAATAGTAAATTATTATATTCTTAATGGGTTATCGGTTAACCCAGTAACCCAATATTGAAAAACTAATATCAAACCGATAACCCAATATATTTTTTTTATAAAACCATTAAATAACCAATAAACCAAGAACCCAATAACAATAAACCAACAATACTTTTTTCGGTTCGATTTATCGGTCGGTTCGATTTTTTGCACACCCCTATGTGGCACTTCTAATTTCGTCAGTTATTTTTTTTTTGTAAAAAAGGATTTTAAAATTATGGACTAAAATATACCATAAATATTTATATAATTATAAATTAAGATAAATATTTGGATTGAATATAAAGTTTTTTTTTAACCGAAAAGAATACAATTAAATTCAATTTGAATAACCTTAATTTTGATTGATTTTGATTTTAAGTCTTCAAGATCGATCATAACAATTAAAAACTCAGTTCTTCTAATAATTTAACAAGGATTTGGACCTCCTCACCGCCCCATATTGTATTGTTTCATTATGAACTTAATATTATTACAAATAAAGTCATAGAATTAATATTCATATACATTTCGAAATTCATAATTTTTTTTAAAAATTCAAAATCTAATATATCATTAAAAAAGTAGACTAAGAATATATCTTCTTTTTTTCAATTTAGTTGATCTACTTTCTTTTTTAAGCTTTTCATAAACGAATGATTTTTTTCTATAATTCTTACTTTCTTTTTTAATCTTTTTATAAAAGAATAATTTTTTTCTAGAATTCTTTTATGTCAACTTTTTACGTGGCATATTTAAAGTCATAATGATATTTTAATATATTCGACACATCTTTCATTTTATATTATAAAATTCTAATACCGTCTCACATTATTTAACTCTACGTTAACTTAAACTAAAAATAAAATTAAAAAAATAACATTCTAATTTAAACGAATTAAAAAATTAAAATATATCACATAAATTAATATATTAGGACGTCTAAGATTTTAATCATTTTATAGATATGGGTAGAGGTGTCAAAAATGAATCCAAACATAGGCAACCCGCCCAGAATTTTAAGGGTTGGCTCATTATAATTTGAGTTGGGTTCAATTTCAACTCATTCAAGTCTTAATCCATTTTAAGAGAATCCTCAATTGAGTTCAATTCAATCTTCAATTTCAACTCATTTTAAAACTCTTTATTTGCATTGATGTAATGTATGTTCCTATATTGAAGGTATGAATTATTATCTATTTTATATCTTTTAGGATTTATCTATCCATTTGTAAATATTTTTTTAAAAAAATCTTGAGTTAAAATTCAAATTGTAATTATAAAAGTTAAATATCAATATGTTAAAATTATTCAGATTGAGCGGGTCAAATTGGGCGGGTCAAGAACCAACCCGCTTTTTAGTCCATTTGAGCCCAAAGTAAACTTGGGCGGGTCAGGACCCAACCCGATTTCTATTACAATCTATTTTAATATTTCTAATTTCAACCCAACCCGTCCATTTGGGGTGTCAAATACGATAAGACAAGAATCCGTCATGTTTCTTAATCACCACTGTTATAAACCTGTCCTTACTTGCAAGCAAGGGATATACCTCTTTGTTAAAAGACTAAACTACCCATTAAAGCTCTTATCTCCATCCTTTGTTATTTTTATTTATTTTTTGATATTTTACTGGATGATAAAACAGATTTCTTTTTTTTAATTAAAAAATGGATGTAAAATAAGTTAAATTTTCTCCATTCTAATTTATAAGTTTTAATTTGATGGAATGCAAAATATGTTAAAAAGTTTAAAAGACAAATGAATCTTTTAATGTATTATATATCAAATTATTTTTATATACAAGTTTGTGCTTAAATATGTTATGTTAGAATATTTGATTAAAAAGTTCAGTATTATCTTTTTTGTTTTAATTTGAATGTCTTAGGCACTATTTGGATAGTCATTTTTAAATTTTAATCATAATTATTATTAGTTTAATAAAATTGAAAATCTTATATCCCATACGTGACCAAAGTTATTATTTTAATTTATGAGTCATATTTTTTATTTTTTTTTATTTCCAAAAAAATTATACTTTCTAATATATAAATATAAATTTTTTCATCTTATCTTTAGTAAAGTAATTTATAATTTTTTAAAATTATATGTTTTAAAATTAGTTTTATTCTTTTTAAATTTCATATTCAACTAATTAAGTAACACCAAATAAATTTAAACAATGCAATTATTTTTATCATTAAAAGAATAAAATTAGATTATTTTAAATACAAGTCTCGTTTTTTTAGAATGGATTAAACTAAAAATGTCATAATAAATGCGACTTGAGTAAAGTAGGAAATCTGATTCAGGGACTTAAATGTCATTGTGGAAAAAGTGACTGATACGAAATAATCAGATACAGAGAAAATAACAAAACAGAGTGAATATTACTCTGTCTCTCTCTCCGTAACAATTTTTGTAACTCCATTTTATTGTTATAAAATTTAATAAAGATATGCTCTTGAAAACTGTAACTTAAAATTAATCTTAAATATCTACATGAAATTATTTTATTTAAAATAAATAAATAAAAATTAATTTCTTTATAATTAAACAGTGTTATTTTTTTATGATAGACTTAAAAAAAAAATGTCACAGTAAATTATCTTTTTTTTTCATTTTATTTAACATTCGTTCTTTTTTAATCCGTTCCAAAAAATTGTCACCTTATTATAATTAAAAATAATTTAATTTTAAAAACTCATCTTTTATACTTAATAAAATCATTTACAATCACACAAATATTTTTAAAAATTATTTTAGACTATAAATTTCAACTATCTTTATAGTTCTTTCTTCATTGTTAGTGTAATAAACTACGAATACAATTTATTACATTTAAAAATTGAATGAACCAAAAAATGAATAAATAATTATTTAAGCTAATGTGCGGATATCTCGCTCTTTTTAAGAAGATTCTAACTCATTGCGACATAATTTACACTGATCCAACAGTTATATTTTTGACTTTTCTCCTCCAGGATACAACAGTTCAATAACATCGTATAATTCAATAAAACTCCATAAAAAGATCACCTTGAGGTCATATAAAATAATGAAACTTTATATCAAGAACACCTTCATAAGTATCATGTGAAGTCAAATAGTGTCGCGTAAAATAAATAATCTGAAGAATTTAATAGTATTAGAGATCTAGTAGAGCGTAATAAGGCCGTAGGATCACTGTATAATGAAAGGCGTCACAGTGGCGTCAAGCGGAAAAGATAGTTTGACTGCTTCTGCATGGTTTTGGCATGATTGCTGCTTTTTAACCAGAGGAAGATTTGGGTGTATGACAGCTGCATTATTGTAACCGTGTAGTGACTATAAATGAACCATCATATACAAACATGCACAGTATAAAATATAAAACCAAGTGTGTAGGTTTAATCAGATATTAAAGATGGAAAGATGAGTAAGTTACGTGCATGGACAAATAATGATCATCATCACATCAATCAAGGGAGTTATGAGGTAATATGTTAGATAAATTGTGGGACAAAGTGGGAAGCATTATATTTTTGGATGTGTATCAAATGACAATAATATATATGTAAATCTTTTGGAGTGTAGTAAAAGGGACCTTTATTATGCATATCTACTACTCCCTCGATCATAAAAATCTTAGTGTTTTTATTAATTTTACTTTTATCTCTTAATTCTTAGTATACTCTATTATCTTTTGGTATCAAATCCGTTAAATTAACAATGAATGACTTCTTCTTCTTTTTTTGTTGAATTTTTCAATATTTATACCTTTATAAATAAATAAATTAATATCTTAATTTGACAAAATTAGTTGTAACTGATTTGAAGAAAGATGGAATGGTGGGAGTATACTAGTCTCACTCTTTTCTGCTGATGTGGTTCTAAAGATTTTCATTTTAGAAACAAAAAGAGCTTTCTTTTTTCTTTTAACCGATTTTTGAAACATTAATTTTGACGAGTTTAAATTATATGATTTTTAAAAAAGTTGATTAAACTTGTCACAACCCTTACAGAGCGGATCAAAAAAAGGTTTATCAAGTCAATTTTTTAGGTTGACAAACTTTTGAAAATAAAAACATCGTTAATATCTTAATCTTTGCATCGATTTTACTAATTAATTTCATCCTAATTAATCAATTTCATCACGCAAATATCATGTTCGACTACTCGTACGCAATTGCCATTATGTAATATCATTTTAATACCTGTTTTTTGGAGAACATAGAAGCATCGACAGTGACACAAATCACAATTATTTTACTTTCGACTTTGAACCTAATGAATTACGTGAATGGATATTAGCGTTGACGATGGTGTTATCATATATCTTCGGACATAATCACCAATAATTTAAGCAGTGTTTACTTAAGTAGAACTCTTATAACTCGAATCAATTTTCTTAAAAGATAGATTTCAGTTATAATATTATATAGACGAACCATATAAATTTTATTAGTATTATTCATCGGTGAATTTTAACTTGTAATAGTGGTTATTTATAACTACATTATTAGACATACTTCACTATCATATGTTCTATTATTACCTATACTTTCAAAATATTACATGTTTTATCACTAGTTAAGAGTTTCGTGCATATCTTACACTTAGATACATGCATTTTTGCTACCAAAATACACAAAAATAGAGAGAGAGGCGAACAAGATTGGGGATGGAGACAAGTGAGATTCCTATGTATCCCAAATAAATGCAAATCACACTAGATACTCACTAGATATATATATATATATATATATATATATATATATATATATATATATATATATCTGTATGTATCTACAGTGATTCGCATGTATCTGCGATACCAAATACATGGGAGAGTGGCGAGCGAGATTTGTTATGTACTCCACGTACATGCGAATCCACTTGGGTACTTCTAATTTTGACTTCATGTATATGAGATACGTATATCTGAACATCTGGAGGTACCAAAATCTGACAAAATATGTAATATTGCAAACTAGAGTGTATCTAAATAATTAGCTCCTAATTAAATTAGGGGGACTTATTTAAGTTACCCAATAATTTTTACAGTGTGTATCTTTTTTTCATGTTCACTTAATTATATTCTTATCGTTTAAAATCTGTTTGTTGCTGGATGGAATATGGCCAGTTTGGGACATACTTCGAGGAAATGTTGGGTTGGGTTTGCTTGCTATGTGATAGTTTAGGAAACATTGGCCAGGAACAAAACAGAATGTCGGTCTATAACTCTCTAAACAATATCACAGTTTAAACATACTTCATATAGACTTCTTATTTCTTTATTTTTAAGAAATTAAATAACCAAAAAAATGTATTGATTCCAAGGAATTGAATTGGATATGAGTCAATATGGTGTTTTCTGTAAATAAAAAGTACATGCACTCTTTTTACCAAGAGACAAGTCATGTTATTTTATGTTTTGGAAACACTAGGTTCTAAAGACAGTAAAGGAAATCCCCAAAAGAAAGAGGACAAACACTAAAATGTGTTATATTATGATACTCTCAATTAATAATCTACTTCATCCGTCTCAAAATATTTATCATGTTAAAAATTGAAAATAAATTATTTATTGTGTTATAATGATTTTTGAAGTTTATATGTACTTTAATTATCACACACAAATAAAAATAAAATAATCTAATATTTTTTTATAATTATATAAAAACATGATAAATAATTTAAGACGGACTGAGTAATTTATTATTACTATGATCGATATCTCTGTGGATTCTGCTTATTTCGATGTGTCAGTACTCACTATGGATTCTCTCTTATTTCTCAAGTTTAATGCATCGGAAAAGTAAAATTGCCCTATGTTGTAACTTAATTCACTCTTCATTTATTTTTGTCTCTTTTGAATATCCTTTCATGGCCTCCTCGTGCTTTCCTCTTCTCTAATCTACCATTTTCTAACCTACATAGGGTTGCGCATTTTTAAAGTATCATATTTTTGATAGTCAAAGCTATATTTATTAGCGCTCTATAGCTACAGTTTTACTATTTGTGCTTCATAGTAAATTCTCAGTAGTATAAATCGCAGACAGACATCTCGTTTGTATAAAAGCGTAACAATTGTATATATATATCTGTTAGATAATTGCATATATGTAACTACTATGTATATGTATCAATGAATGTGTTTGTATATCTGCATAAAATTTGAATTTGTATACAATTTAATCGAATTAAAATATTTGTATATCAAATCTCTCTCTCGCTCACTTTATACAACACAAATTATACATTGTAATTTGAATAATTTGTATTTGTATAAAGCGAGAAAGAGAGAAAGGCAAAAGAGAACTGGACAGGGGAAGATCTGTATTTGTATAATTATAAGTACATAGGACGAAAATATATGTATTTGTATTTGTATATACAGTCCTCTCTCGCTTTATACAAATACAAACATAATTTATATATTTGTGTTTGTATAAAGTTAGAGAGGCGAGCGAGAAAGGGGGCGAGCGAGATTCCAGAGCGGCGAGCGAGATTATTTTGTTTGCTACGAATTAGAATTAAATGAAACTATAGCTATAACATTTATTTTGAATTGATAGTTTGCTATTCTATACAATTTTCCCATATTTAAATAACTTAATTTGTACAAAAGGGGTTGCCGTTGAATGGAATAAGTATGTTTTTTTAATTCTTAATCAGATATTTGTGTAGAATTTATGAGTTACTTTCAAAGTGAAATTTTTTGATGAAAAATCCGAATTTAATCAATGCATATATCAAGCACGTTTGAATCCCCACTCTAATCATTAAAAAAAAAAAAGAAGCTTAATATTTGAACTATATATAGAATGCGTTTCCGAGTGGTTCAAAAACTTTAGCCGTTTGATAACTTCATGAAAACTCTTAAAATAAGTTGTGTTAAATGTTTGAATTGCAGTAATATTTATTATAGTGGGTGTTTTGATATCAAAGAACATTTGAAATACTTTCGAACTATTGTGTTAAGATACATTTTTATTCAAATTTCATTGATTACCACACATTTGAATAAATTTGATTATATCAATTCATAGATCATTAACCTCATATTCTAAAGTGGCAAGATACATAGGCGGGATAAATATTCTCAAATTCAAAATATAAAGAAATAAACATAAATAAAACATAGATAAATATTCTCAAATTCACCTTTACTACCTTTATTTAGTTGTTTCTTCTTCTTTTTAATTAGAGTTTCAAAAAAGCATGTTAGAAGGGTCGGGTCAGCCTACGTCCAGCTCAGTTAAGCCCATAAAATTCCACACTTTATTCAAATTTCATTGATTACCACACATTTGAATAAATTTGATTATATCAATTCATAGATCATTAACCTCATATTCTAAAGTGGCAAGATACATAGGCGGGATAAATATTCTCAAATTCAAAATATAAAGAAATAAACATAAATAAAACATAGATAAATACTCTCAAATTCACCTTTACTACCTTTATTTAGTTGTTTCTTCTTCTTTTTAATTGTTTACGACTATTAGAGTTTCAAAAAAGCATGTTAGAAGGGTCGGGTCAGCCTACGTCCAGCTCAGTTAAGCCCATAAAATTCCACACTGGGGCGGTCCAATTTGACTGAAAGGGTTGGGCTGGGGATATCATTGAGGTTGAGTTGGGTTGGTGGGAATGGGCCAAACAAGACACTGGGCTTGATAGACCAGCCCAGATGCTAGCTCGGGTTTCAGCCCACCGGGCATCTGTCCCGACCAGCTACGTTGGGAGCCTAAAACATTTTCTTTTACAATATTAGTAAGCTAGTCTGATCAATTCAAATTGATGTCCTTAATTTTTTTTACTAAGAATTTGTGACACCATAACAATTCACTTAATATGGATGAGAGGAGTAATATGTTGGGACAGCTAATATTTTGAAAAATCAATAATTTGAGACGGAGTGAGTGTGGACTTAGGAGTAGCAAGCATAGTTACAAATTCACAAAAAATGCATATTGGTAAACACAGAAGAGTCCATCCTAATAATGAATTGTCGACATTAATCCAACATTCAAAGATCAAACAACTAGAATCCAAACAGCAATAGTAATCTAGCACATAGCAAAACACTAAATAGTTTAAAACTAGAAAATTAAAGCAATGTGCACTTCATTTAGATTCATCAGGTAAGGTCGCAAGCCAGGCAGGAGGCTGCATTCCAGTTTGCTCGTGCACAGTTTGAAGCAGTGGAGGCAGCATACGGTACAAACCCGCAACATCCTTCAATCCACTTCCACCTTCGCCACCATTGCTTTCACCTCCATTAGCGCCTGACCAAATGCTAATCTTTGGCTGCATACCTTTCACTGCTTGAGCGTTGAGTTGGGCAATTTCCTTATAGATGCCATTGTTGATCATCAAGTAGTCTCGGAAGGCAGAGTAATCGTGATTCAATTCCTTAAGAATGGATCCTAAGTACATGGCTTGTGCTTTCCCAATCGCTGCTACTCCTTCCGCTTCCTTCTGCTTTGCATACAGCTCACTGTTTGCAGCCTGCTGACGAGCATAGAGTTCAGCATCTGCACTTGCTCTTTGCGCCTCTGCTTTCTTCTGGCTCTCAAATAGAGCGGCTTCTGCTTCTTTCTGTCGCTTGTATAATTGTGAGTTTGCCTCTTGCACCTGTTCAAATTAACATGTATATATAATTAGAACAAATAAGGGGTTATATCTATATGAACTAGAATACTACTACTCATCTATACTATTATAACAGCCAATTTCAAATGTTTATGTTAAGGAAATTCAAGCAAAACTCTCTTTCAGCTACCAAAACAATGTTACAGACTATACAACAAAAGGTACAATAATTAGTACTGCAGGCATGCTTGGCAAAAGGATTCTACTATAAAACCTAATGTACTACAAACTCGTTTTCATGCAGCTAAACAACGCACATAAATTGAGACAGAGGAAATAGTAAGGAAATACCTTAATATCGTATTCAACATTAGCCTTGCTGAGAAGATCAGCTTTGAGCTTAGCAGTCTGAGCAAGAGCTTTCTTCTTCTCCACTTCCATTTGCAGCTCTGCCTCTCTTATTGCCACCGCCTTCTCGGCTTCCACCTCTGCCAGCCTGGCAGTCTGAGACCATCCGGCTTTCTTCCTTGCCAGCTCAGCACTTGCCTCAACAACCTCAGCTTCTCTTTGGTTCTGAAATATTTTGACTTCAGTGTTTACTCTAACTTCTTCCTTCTTGCCTTCTCCTTGCCTTCTGGTTGATATGATCATTGTCTCAGCATCAATCTTAGCAGCATTCTGCTTTGTCTCTCCATCTCTTTTCTTTGAACCTATCTCTCCTTTCATCCTCGCCTCCGCTACATCTATCTATAGGAAGACAAAGCAAAAACAATTAACAATAAATTACAGATATTTATATATATGAGTGAATAGGTTATCACCATTTCGCCAGTTTCACACCTAAAGTACTATTAGGTGTATGTTCCTCACTACAATGCCTTTAATCTTACATTAAAACCTCCAATTGAATATAGCAAAATGTTGGGATAACTTGATGAAAGGAACGTGGAAGATGAAAAAAGTTTATAAATTGAGTCCACATGGTGCAATGAGTTTATGGTAGTTGGGTATGCGAACAATCAATAATTTAGGTATGAAACTCAAAAAAAACAAAAGATAATATTATAAAACTATGATATATGTATGAGCAATACATATACATGAAACATTATTTTCCGACCATTCAATCTTACACATCATAAAGAACAACAACAACATACCCAGCGACATTATAAAGAAACCGAATATAAATAAATAAAATGAAGATTAAGACGTACTTTGGCTTGGTTGGCAGCTTCCATCTGAGTTTTTTGTCCAAGGTAAGAGAAGTATTCATGGCCAGGGACATCTACAAGTTGTTTAACATTAGCATTATAGATATAAAGCCCAAATTGGTTCAATTCAAGTTGCACTTTCTCAAATACTTCTTTCTTAAACTCTTTAGTTCCCTTGAAAATCTGTTCCATAGTCATTGAAGCAGCCAGAACACGCGTTTCTCCTTCGATAATTCCCTTTACAAGTTCTTTCACGTGATTTGAATTCTTATCATGATTCGATACAAGCTGCGCATACTTAATCAGACTCTCATTGTTTTCGTCCAATTGTGGACCAATTGTGAAAACAGCAGGGAGAACAAAAGGGAGTTTTTCAGCACTCATAGCTTGGACTTCGAAAGAATAGTTCACAGGTGATATGTCGAGCCTGGTGCATTTTTGAAGGGGCCATAAAAAGTGCTTCTTCTTCAGTGTAATTTCTTTTATGCCACTTCCGGTGATGGCAAGTATCTCCGATGGACCAGCGACTATATACTGTGGAATACCCATTGTTAATTACAGAGTGCGATGGATAAATTATCGATTTGACGATGAAGCAAATGAACAATTTCTAGGGCAGAAATTAACAAAAGATCGAACTATATATAGAGGAGAGTCATAGTCCTATACGTTGTGGAATACTAATAATTACAATGACGAAAGAAGTGGGAAATATCGTGCTAGTAATCCTTGTGCTGCGGTGTTTACAGAGGCAGAGACGGTTACGTATCTGACGAGTCCTTTCCATTAGGTATTCTCTCCATTTGCAAGATTCGTATTTGGATGAAAGCCACGTATCATAATTAAGAATTAAAGGTTGTGATTTAATGATTTAAATAAATCAAGGTTCTAATTATGACTAAAGAAAAACCTATTTAAAAAAGAACTCGTAGTAAATAGGAATAGAGAGAAATTTTAGATTTATTCAAGAACTAGTGAACTTAGCCGCGCTTCGCGTGATTATAAATAGTTCGTTAAATTCGCCAAATAATTAATTTTTAAAATAATTGAGTGCAAAAACTATTCTAAAGATTCTTTGTAACGTTTAATTCAAATATATCAAATTTCATTCTTAATTAAGTTTATTAGTAATACTTAAGTTTTATATCTTTTACAATTTTAAATCGCTTAAAAATCTTAGGTCTTCTGGAAAAAAAATATTATATCGCTAAAATTGTTCACCTTATTTTAATAAGAAAAGTAAGTTTGATTTAATAAGTTGAACTCTTTATCTATATGTGTATCTATACATAAGTTTTCCTTTCATTTATTCTAAAATATATAAAAGCTTATACGCTTAAAAAATGTAAGTATATTTAATAAATATTTTTTACAAAATATGTATTATTTTTTTAGTATCTATCTTTTGTTCCTTTAAATCGAGAGTTAGTTTTTATGATATCAACCTATAATGGTAAAATTATATATTGTATTTACTTCAATTGAATTAGTGTTAAAATGTGTTAAAACTATAGGGTGTGTGTGTGTGTGTCTCTCTCTCTATATATATTATTTAATGAGTCAGCTTTTTTTTCTTGATAAATATATAATTTATTTATTTTTAAACATATTTTATTCCTAATAAAAACCCTACTCTTAAAGAACATTATTCTTCAAAATGTATGGTTCAGATAGTAAAGTGTCCAAAAAATTATTTTCTGCATAAGGTTTCATAAACAAAGAAGGCTTACAAAAGAAATCATATTAAATTACACCAAGAAATAAAATCGTCAATCCTTCCAAAATTAAAGAACATTATGACACATTACGACACAATTATTTATTTTCTCTTACACTTGTATAACAATTGAACTCCTATATGTATCACACTCATATTGAATTTATATTCATTTAAGAATTCAAATAAAAAATATGAATAGTAATATTATATCCAAAGAAAAAAAGATTTTATCACACTCTCAATAAGTATTATGTTTGAGCACGAATGTATACAAATTAACTTGTTGAATTTTCAGCTTCGAAAGTTAAAAAGTTTCATACTATTTGCAAGATTATTGATTACCAATACAGGTCAATCGTTTCATCAAAAGTGTCAGTAGAGAGGGGTGTTTGTCCGTTTTTACTTCTATTGTAAAGTCATAGACACATTCCTTTGTATAATTGTGAATAATAATTATCAACGGTTGTAACGATAAAAATCATTATTTCAACTATTTTATAAAAAATTAACTTATCTAATTAGTTATTGATAAAGATGAGATCAAAAGTAAAAAAAAAGATAAAAATAAATAAATAAATACTATTATTGACAAAAGAGAGGTGTTACATCATTATTATTTTGTCTAGCTTAAAATATATGTAATGTATAAATTACGTAAAAAGAATTGATGAGACATATTAATAAATAGAGAACACAAAAAGATAAAGTTTTTTTTTGTAGCTCATGAAATATATAATTAGATGTAATAAACATGATAGATTCTCTTTTAGTTATCAATCAAATTGATTAATGAAAAAAATAAAAATAAAAATAAAAATAAAATAAAATAGAAAAGATAAAATATAAATTATGATTTTCTAGATCATAAAAAGTGACCACACCACTTTATTTATATCTAACTTTACTATAGATATAGATGTCACTAGAATAGTAAGACATTAATGCAACCAAAACTAACAATTTAAACCTTTCCATTATCTTTTAAAGATTTCTAGTAGATGTGTTTAGGTTTAAAAAATAAATCACAATTTCATAAACTTAATTAAGAAAGAGAAACAAATTAATTGATCATATACCTGTTTCATTCTTGACATTTTGAATGTTTTCTCTTTTACTTTTTTTTTTTTTTTTTTTGTTTATATGAGCTTCTTGTTCTATTCCTATTATTTTTCATTTATGTAATTCTATCTCTCTTTTCAGATACATTTCAAAATCATTTTCGGTTCCACCATTTTTCCGCATTCCTTTTCAATTATTTATTTTTGCCTATTTAATATTTTCAGTATCTTTCCTTTACTATATCTCCAAATTAGTTCACTATTCTGTTTCTACTAATTTTAAGGAAAATTCAAATTTTCTCTTAGTTAACTTTTTCTTGTATATTTATGATATAGAATTAATACTGATAATTATAATTATAATTGATCATCTTTTTTTTCTATATCTATTATTTATTTTAGCTAATGAAGACCATATGTCAATAAATTAAAATGCATCAAAGAATATATTATAATGTTTCTCAAGAGTTCTTATGTTAATGAAAACTTTAGTTAGTAATCAATCTTACTTTTATAATTTTGTATGACTTTTTCAAATCTATCTTTCATTGTCTGTACATGTTTTTTTTTCTTTATATCCTCCTCATGAATAAAAATATTAAATCAAGTGATCTAGTGAATTTAGAAAGCTAAAAACATCAAATGATATTATCTCTTTGTTCATCAAATAAAAATAATTCTAAAATATTTGTTGAGATTCAAGTAGGATCAATTGCAATTGAGAAAATGGTCTAAAGGCCCCCCCAACCAATACCCGAAATCCCAACTACACACTCCAACTTCACGGGTGTCCTATCACCCCCCTGAACATTTTATTTCTCTATTTATTACACACTTGAGTGCTGACCTGTCATAGGAAGTGAGAACACCTCCTCTAGGCGCGTTAGAAGCGGAAAAAACGTTTGAAAAAGCAGTAAAATTGGGAGATGGGCAACGGTCATCTTCCCCAAATTAAATAAACCATTGTTCCTTCTTCCCCACCATTAATCCTCGTTTCTTCTTCAATATTTTGACGATTTTCTTTTGGGCTTAGCTAGAGTTTAGTTGTTTATGTTCATTTCAACTTTAAATCTTGAAGTTAGGGTTTGTAATCTGCTCTAATTTCTCATTTAGGTTCTTTGAATTTTCTCTAAATTCGTCAAAAATGGCAAATGAAAACTTGAATAAGCTTTGTATGGATGAATCAGACCCAATGCTCAACGCTGTAGTGAGATGCAAACATGGGATTTTGCTGAATTTGCAAACTTCTTGGATCATCACCAAGTTGAAAATACACACAAGAACGCTTGGATCATCACCAAAAATCCGTATTCAGATGTTGTAATCAGATGAAAAGGAGAAAAGAGAAAAGAAAGAATTGGTGGTGAGGGTCGTTCAATGTTTAGGAGGGAAAAGAAAAGGTTGAAATGGGGCCCGCGAGTGAAAATCACGTAATAAAAAGAGAAATAAAATGTTTGGTTTATGTGTACAGGTCAGCACTTAAGTGTGTAATAAATAGAGAAATAAAATGTTTAGGGGGGTGATAGGACACCCGTGAAGTTGGAGTGTGTAGTTGGAATTTCGAGTATAGATTGGGGGAATTTTAGACCAAACAATTACTCTTTCCATCCAAATATTATAGTCTCTTCGTACTTGTTCTATTTTTTTTCCTTTTAAAATTCATATTCTTCGAAAGTTGCTAGTTTTCTCTTTAGTAATGAATTTTTTTTTTTCACCTAAAACTAATCTTAGCTTATAAAATATTTATAAATCACTTTCTATCTTGACTAATTTTTACTACAATTATAATATACTACCTAGTTTATTTATATAAAATGAATAGATTGAGAGATACATAGCCTCAATTACACAAAGAATATAAAGTATTCAAATAATTAAACTCAAATATCAATAATGAGGAAAAAAGGATAAGAAAGAACACTATAAATAAGAGACATCAAACAATTAATAAATAAGAGACATCAAACAATTAAAATGAGAAGAGTAACATAAATTATATATTATACTCATCAAGATTGAATTTGAATCTGAATCCCCAAAATTACCATATGTTCATCTTATCTTCCACACTGTAAACAATAGAAGAAGTTAGTCACAAATAATCTATATATTATAAAATTATCCATAAACAAAGTGATGTACTTTAATATAAATATAATGAAGAAAGAAAAAAAATGAAGAAGAAATTCGCACTTAGTGAAGATGATATGCTCTAGTATTTATAGTGATGAATAAATTTGTAACTTAATTAAATAATATAAATTTAAAAAGTAATATAGTAATCATTAAAATTGTAACTTACATGGGCATTAAGTGTCTTAATTATAATTTAATAATATCTTTAAGAAGGAATAGAGAAAGGTATTAGGAAAAAGTGATTAATGATGTTAAATGGTGAGCAAAATAAATAAAATTATCTTTAATTTCTGCAAAACATCAAGGCAAGAAAATAATGAAAAAAGCACAAAATCTAGTGAGCAAAAAAAAGAAGAGAAAATGGTCTAAAACCCCCCTAATCTATTACCCAATTCTCAACTACACACTTATTCTTTACGGGAGTCCTATTACCCCCTGAACATTTTAAAAGTATAATATATACCCCCTTAAAAACGCACACCCAGATTTATATAAAAAAGTGAATTGCACACGTCCTGCCACGTAATATTAACTTTTTTTTAAAAAAAAATTCTTTATTCTGCAATTATTTTATATAAAAATATTATTATTCCTTTTCTTTATTTTATTTCCCTTTTATATTTTTTTCTATTCTTTTTCAGCCCATTTCTTCTTTTTTTTTCCTTTTCTTTGGCTAAAATTTTTCTGCCATTGAAATGGAAATTTCAAGTTCCATTTGTAATCAAAATTTTTACTTTCCTAATCTTTGTTTTAATTATTTCCAAAGAAGTTCCCAATTTTCTTATAGAACTATTTCAATATGCAATATTTGGACCTTTTTCTGAATTAATTTGTGGATCTTTTGGGTATTGAATATAGGATCAAGAATTTTCCTTTTATTGAAAAAAATTAGTTGAGTGTCACTGTATTGAGCTTAAATTTGTTTGGATTTGAAAGATTTTGGGTCCAAAATTTGGTGGCTTCCATTGATGCTCTACTAAGTTGCTTTGGAGAAGAAAGCAAATTAGAAGTAGAAATAAATAAGAAAAAAAAATTAAAATGCATGTATTTACGAAAAAATATTAAAAGTAAATTTTTAATATTTATTTTTTTATCTTCACTCTCTCAAAGAGAGTGCAATACACTCACTTTGCCATGTAGGCATTTAGGGTGGTAATAATTTTACTTTTAAACAGTTTAGGAGGGTGATAGGACTCCCGTGAAGAATTAGTGTGTAGTTGAGAATCCGGTCATAGCTTAAGCGGGCATTTGATCATTTTCTCAAAAAAAGAATGAATAAGAAAAGGATAAGAAAAGGTTTTATGAATTGATTAGTTGAGCTGTTACCGGAAAACAATTTTTTGGGCTTTTGTTGATTTATGTTAGTGACTTTTTCAATTCTTCAATAACATATTTAATAATTAACAATTAACGTAATAACTTATAGACAATAAAGTAATATGGTTAATTCTTTAATTTAAAAATAAGATAAAATGTCAAAAAAATGAGAAAAAGATAAATAACAATGGATGCCTTAGAGAGATGCCACATAGACTTGTCTACATTTGGCTTTATATTATATATAGAATGGGATAATTTTTACCTAGAATTGTGGGATTGACAATTTCTTAAAGTAAAAAAAATAAATTATTTATTATTTTAATCATGATTAGAACCTTGATTTAAGTAATTAAATCTCAACTTTTAATTCTTAATTCTGACATGTGGCTTTTATCCAAATAGTAACTTGGAGAAATGGAGAGGATGAGTAATGGAAAGGAGTCTCATCAAGTGGCCGAGATGAAAAAATATTTTGTTAGAGTCCTACTCAATATTGAAGTATATGTATGTTTCTTAAGTTTGATACTTATACACATGGACGAGTGTTTATATCAAATTAATGTATTACTTTTTGAAAAACCAATAATTTCTTAAAACATGATCAAGACCTTATTAGACCGATGTAGCTTAATTATCACAGTTAAGTGATTTAGTGAAGTAACTATATACATCAGTTAATCATTATTAACTCAAAGTTATACATTCAGACACGTGACATGTATTTATTGATTTGATGTGAATACAATTCTGTGGAAAGTCGTATGTACGGCTTGGAGGGAGATTTTTCATATCTTTCCAGATCCAGCCTACAATATGGGGTAAAAAAGCCAAAATAAGTGATTTTAGCCTTTATAAAAAGAAAACTGATTCTTGAACCCCTTTCACGCTCATGTCACGTGGAGGTACTGCAGCAAAATCCGATCCAATTTATCGTAATTGATTAGTTAACATGTTGGTTAATCGTATTCTGAAACACGGAAAAAAAAATTTGGCTTATCAAATTTTCTATCTAGCCGTGAAAAAGATTCAACAAAAGTCAGAAACAAATCTGTTAGTCCATATGTTTGGGCTGCTTTGTTATTAGGCCCATATGTTTAGGCCATTCTCTTAGTTAGGTTTTTCTATATATTCTCCTACTTCCTTTGTATTTAGACAAGCCTTCAGATTATAATAAAACTCTATTCTCTTGTTCTCAAAAGCATCTTCTATTCATAACATGGTATCAGAGTTAAAGCGATCCATGCTCTTTGATTTGTTTGTTGAAGATTTTGTAGCAGTCACCTACTGTGCGGATTGAACTCCGCAGTGAGTTCGTTGGGGGGTACGGGGGGCAGCGCGCCCCCGTTTGGGGTTCGGGGCGGAGCCCCGAAATTTTTTTTTTTAGTTCTCGATTTGCTGCTTCCGCTACTGTCTTCGTTTGATGCCACTACTGGGTTCTCGATTTGTTTTCGTTTACTGCTACTGCTATTCGTTTGGATTGGGTTCTTGATTTGGTTGGGTTCTTGATTTGCTGCTTCCGATCTAGGGTTCTTCGTTTGATGCTATTGCTGTTCGTTTGGATTGAGTCATTGTTTTCTTCCGTTGCTGCTGCTGCTGTTTGTTGGATTGGTTCGACCTAGGTATTTTACTTTTTGCTTTGGAATTGTTTGTGTCTTGCTGTCTTTCCCATCCCTTTTGACAATATGACTGGAAAGGATGATTCTCTCCAGTCCATTAGTACTCAATTAGATGGTAAAAACTATGCATATTGGAGTTATGTCATGAAAAATTTTCTTCGTGGGAAGAATATGTGGGGCTATGTCACTGGAGTTAAAGCCAAACCTACGGATGATAAGGTTGAGAATTTTGCACTGTTGGTCGACTCATGGGAAACTGATAACTCCAAGGTTATCACTTGGATCAACAACTCTGTAACTCAGTCAATTGGTATACAATTGGCTAAGTATGACACCGCAAAGGAAGTTTGGGATCATTTGGAGAGACTGTATACTCAGTCTAATTTTGCTAAGCAGTACCAGTTGGAATATGATATTCGTGCTCTTCAACAGAATGATATGTGTATTCAAGACTTCTATGCTGCCATGTCGGATTTGTGGGATCAATTGGCCCTTACTGAATCTGCAGATTTAAAAGGTTTTGCGCCATACATTGCTAGGAGGGAAGGACAGCGGCTGGTTCAGTTTTTAATGGCATTACGTTCTGATTTTGAAGGACTGCGTGGAACGATCCTTCATCGATCTCCCCTCCCAACAGTTGATTCAGTTGTTCATGAACTGATTGCAGAAGAGACTCGTATTAAGTCTCAAGTCGATAAAGGGTCTAAAGCAACTACTACCCCTGCCGTGTTTGCTGTTTCAACGGATCAGTCTAGACTACCACGTTCTCAGACTTCAAATCAATCTAGACAATCTCCTAAAGTTGCATTTGATGAGTGTGCATTCTGCAAACAGAAAAATCATTGGAAGGCTCAGTGCCCGCTATTGCTGAACAAGGCTAAACAGGCTCAATCTGGGCAGCAGCAGAAGTATGGGCAGCAGAAGTCTTGGAAGTCTCAGTCCCAATCCTCTGGTGCTCTTCCATGGTCACCTCATCCTCCACAGTGGAGTGCTGCTGCTGCTGCTGCACCATCTGAGTCTGTTAGCACTATGCCACCCTCTGCGTTGGATCCCCAGGTTTTCGAACAGTTCAGACAGTTTCTGGCTTCTAATCCTAGTGCCATGTCAGCATCTATGTCTCATTCAGGTCCTGCTACTTCTAGTACCTCAGGTATTCCTTCATCCCTGTGGATTTTGGATTCTGGTGCGTCTCATCATATGTCACCCTATTTGTCGTCGTTTGGTTCTTTGTCACCCATTTCACCAATCTCTGTTATGTCTGCTAGTGCTGCATCTATGACAGTCGAGGGTGTGGGTTCTGTCACTACTCCTCACATTGTTCTCTCTGATGTTTATTACATTCCCAAACTTGCTTTGAATCTTGCTTCGGTCAGTCAGTTGTGTAAGGCTGGTAATTGGGTGCTCTTTTCTGATTCTGTTTGTGTTGTACAGGACCAACACACTCAGAAAATGATTGGGATTGGCCGTAGGGTGGGGGAACTCTATGTCTTGGAGATTCTCAAAGTGTCTGCTGTTGCTGCCTCTAGTATTGATTTGTCTTCGTTTCGTTTGAGTCCTTTGTCTTCTCAGTTTTATCTTTGGCATTCCCGTTTGGGACATGTGTCAGTGTCACGTTTGCGTTTTTTAGCCTCTACTGGTGCTTTGGGTCATTTGAACACTTGTGATATTTCAGATTGTAGTGGTTGTAAACTGGCCAAATTCTCTGCTTTACCGTTTAATAAAAGTGTGTCTTATTCTGTTGCTCCTTTTGATATTATTCATTCTGATGTGTGGGGCCCATCGCCAGTATCCACTAAGGGTGGCTCGACCTATTATGTTTCGTTTATAGATGACTATACTCGTTATACCTGGGTTTATCTTATGAAACGCAGATCAGATTTCTTTGGCATTTACAGCAACTTTAGAGCCCTTGTTAAAACGCAACATTCAGCTGTGATAAAGTGTTTCAGGTGTGACTTAGGGGGTGAATATACCTCTAATGATTTCACTCAGTTACTGGCCTCTGATGGTACCATACACCAGTCATCTTGTACCGACACTCCTGAGCAGAATGGTGTTGCCGAAAGGAAACACCGCCATATTGTTGAGACAGCACGCTCTTTGCTCTTATCTGCAGAGGTTCCTAGTATTTTTTGGGGAGAAGCAGTCCTAACTGCTGTATATGTGATTAATCATATCCCTACTGCATTGACTTCAGGGATGTCTCCATTCGAGAAATTATATGGTCACCTACCAGATTATTCTGCATTACGAGTTTTTGGATGTACTTGCTTTGTGCTTCGTCCTCATGTTGAACGAAATAAGCTGGGGCCAAAATCAGCTATATGTGTGTTTTTGGGGTATGGTGTTGGACAAAAAGGATATCGTTGCTATGACCCTGTTAGTCAGAAATTATATGTCTCACGGCATGTCACTTTTTTGGAACATATTCCTTTCTATTCGGTTCCAGCAAAATCCCATGATGTAATGAAATCAGATCTTCGGCATATTGATCCCTTTGGCGTTGACATGGAGGTTCCAGTTCCAGATTCATCCATGCCACCTGATAGTGCTTCAGATCCGTCTGTACCTGAGTCTGCTCCTTTGATTGTTGAGACTGGAGACCCACCACCTCTGAGGAGGTCTACTCGTCCCTCTAAGTCCACCAAACTACCTGATTTCGCTTACTCTGCATACTCAGACTCATTTGCTACCTTTATTGCAAACATACATCATTTGTCTGAGCCTGAGTCGTATCGAGAGGCTGTGACTGATCCTCTTTGGCAGAATGCTATGGCTGAGGAACTTACTGCTCTTTATCAGACACATACATGGGATTTGGTTACCCTACCACCAGGTAAACATACGATTGGCTGTCGATGGGTGTATAAGATAAAAACAAAGTCTGATGGGTCTGTTGAGCGATACAAGGCCAGACTTGTGGCAAAAGGGTACTCACAAAAATATGGTATGGACTATGAGGAGACTTTTGCCCCGGTGGCAAAGATGACGACTGTTCGCACTATTATTGCTATTGCATCCGTTCGACAGTGGAAGATATTTCAAATGGATGTAAAGAATGCATTTTTGAATGGTGATCTCCATGATGAAGTTTATATGACTCCTCCCCCAGGTATTGATCACCAGCCGGGTGAAGTTTGTCGGCTTCGAAAAGCTTTATATGGTCTCAAGCAAGCCCCTCGTGCTTGGTTTGAGAAATTCTCCACTGTGATTACTTCTCTTGGATTTGTCCCGAGTAATCATGATTCGGCATTGTTTGTTAGATGTACGAGTGCAGGGAGAATTCTTTTGTCCTTATATGTAGATGATATGGTTATTACTGGTGATGATCATGGTGGTATTGAGTCATTGAAGCGTGATTTGGCTCATCGGTTTGCTATGAAGGACTTGGGCTTGCTACGTTATTTTTTGGGTATTGAGGTGGCTCAGTGAAAGAAAGGGTATCTTCTTTCTCAGACTAAATATATATCTGACTTGTTCAAACGGGCGCGTCTTTCTGATAACAGGACTGTAGATACTCCCCTTGAAACCAATGCACGGTACTCTCCTAGTGATGGTGTTCCATTATCAGATCCGAGTCTTTATCGGACGGTTGTAGGTAGTTTGGTTTATCTTACCGTTACTCGCCCGGATATAGCTCATGCAGTTCATGTTGTAAGCCAGTTTGTTACTGCTCCTACTTCTGTTCACTGGGGAGCTGTACTTCGTATTCTGAGATATCTTCGTGGCACTCAGTTTCAGAACCTCTTGTTTCCCTCGACGTCATCTCTCGAGTTGCGAGCCTATAGTGATGCTGATTGGGATGGCGATCGCAATGATCGTAAATCCACCACTGGTTTTTGTGTGTTTCTTGGAGACTCTTTAATCTCATGGAAGAGCAAGAAACAGGATGTTGTCTCTAGATCTTCCACGGAGGCTGAGTATCGTGCTATGGCTGTGACTACATGTGAGATTGTTTGGTTACGTTGGCTTCTTGCAGATATGGGGGTTCACATTTCTATGCCTACTCCCTTGCATTGTGATAACAAAAGTGCAGTACAAATTGCAAAGAATTCTGTTTTCCATGAGCGGACGAAGCACATTGAAATTGATTGTCACTTCACCCGTCATCATTTACAGCTCGGGACCATATCGCTTCCTTTTGTTCCATCATCCTTACAGATTGCTGATCTCTTTACGAAGGCACAGTCGGCGTCTCGGTTTCGTTTTTTGTGTGACAAACTCTCAATGCTCATTGCTATTGCATTGTGAGTTTGAGGGAGGATGTTAGTCCATATGTTTGGGCTGCTTTGTTATTAGGCCCATATGTTTAGGCCATTCTCTTAGTTAGGTTTTTCTATATATTCTCCTACTTCCTTTGTATTTAGACAAGCCTTCAGATTATAATAAAACTCTATTCTCTTGTTCTCAAAAGCATCTTCTATTCATAACAAAATCCACTATCTGTTTTATGTCAAGCAATACGTGGATAAGTATGTGTGGGTTTCTTAAGACATGCTTTTTGGATGTCCACTTTTTACATGCATCTAGGTGAAATACCTTTTTCTACCATAGCCTTTTACCAATTCATGACTTGATATACATTATTTCCAAATACATGAAAAAACAACTTCAATCCAAGCAGCACAAGTAATCAAGCAAAATGCAAAATAGTACTAATATATAGTTCAAGACCAGAAAATTAAAGCATAAATAATCCCATAGCAAACTAGAAAGTAACTAATGTGCACTTCATTTATGTTCAGGCAATGTCCCAAGCCAAGCAGGAGGCTGCATCCCAGTTTGCTCGTGCACTGTTTGAAGCAGAGGAGGCAGCATACGGTACAAACCAGCAACTTCCTTCAATCCACTCCCACCTTCGCCACCATTGCTTTCAGCACTATTAGAGCCTGACCAAATGTTAATCTTTGGCTGCATACCGTGCACTGCTTGAGCATTGGTATTTGCAATTTCCTGATAGATACCGTTGTTGATCATCAAGTAGTCTCTCATAGCAGGGTAATTGTGATTCAATTCCTTCAGAATGGATCCTAAGTAAATGGACTGTGCTTTCCCAATCGTTGCTACTCCTTCCGCTTCCTTCTGTTTTGCATACAGCTCGCTGTTTGCAGCCTGCTGCCGAGCATAGAGTTCAGCATCTGCATTTGCTTTTTGTGCCTCTGCTTTCTTCTGGCTCTCAAATAGCGCGGCTTCTGCTTCTTTCTGTCGCTTGTATAATTCTGAGTTTGCCTCTTGCACCTGTTTAAATAAAGATACATATATAGGGCTAATTAGAACCTAAAAACTGAAATGTAGTTCTCAAGTAGTAATGTTTATTCTGTTAACTTAGTCACAGAAAATGCTAATTGGGTAACATCACTCGATGTTAGGGAGCGTTTTGCCCCAATATTTGCAACTTCCTATAAAGAAATGAATTTTGGGCGTAACAGGCAAACTTGACAAACTAAAAGGTGTACAACAAGTAAGAAGAAAAAAAGTACTTACCTTAATATCATATTCCACAGTAGCCTTGGTGAGAAGCTCAGCTTTGAGCTTAGCAGTCTCAACAAAAGCTTTCTTCTTCTCCACTTCCATTTGCAGCTCCGCTTCTCTTATGGCCACCGCCTTCTCGGCTTCCACCTCTGCCAGCCTGGCAGTCTGAGACCACCCTGCTTTCTTCTTTGCCAGCACAGCAGTTGCCTCAACAACCTCAGCTTCTCGTTGGTTCTGAAATATTTTGACTTCAGTGTTTACTCTAACTTCTTCCTTCTTGCCTTCTCCTTGCCTTCTCGTTGATATGATAAATGTCTCAGTATCAATCTTAGCAGCATTTTGCTTTGTTTCTCCATCTCTTAGCTTTGCACCTATCTCTCCTTTCATCCTCGCCTCCGCTACATCAATCTATCCCATCACAATGCAAACATGATATAAATTAGTAGATTTCACTGAACTCAATAGCTTTTGATGAATAGATTGGTAAGTAATATTACGTACCTTGGCTTGATTCGCGGCTTCCATCTGAGTCTTTTGGCCAAGGTAAGAGAAATACTCATGGCCAGGGACATCAACAAGTTGTTTAACATTAGCATTATAGATATAAAGTCCAAACTGATTCAATTCAAGTTGCACTTTATCAAATACTTCTTGCTTAAATTCCTTTGTTCCCTTGAAAATCTGTTCCATTGTCATACAAGCTGCAAGTACACGAGTTTCCCCTTCGATAACTCCCTTAACTAGATCTTTTATATGAGTTGATTCCTTTTCACTATTCGACATAAGTTTTGCATACTTAATCAAGCTCTCATAATTCGTCTCCTCCAACACTTTTGGCCCAATTGTGAATACCGCGGGGAGGTAGAAAGGGAGTTTTTCCGCGCTCATAGCTTGAACCTGGAACGAGTAGTTCACCGGGGAAATGTCAAGCCTAGTGCATTTTTGGAGGGGCCATAAGAAATGCTTCTTCTTTAGTAGTATTTCTGGTATGCCATTTCCCGTGATGGCGAGCATTTCTGATGGGCCAGCGACTATATACCTTGGAATTCCCATATCGGATTGTAGATGATGATTGTTATACAGAGGATAAATTAAGAATATTGAGTTGATGATCATCGAATTAATGTTACGGTATGCATTTATAGAGTGGGGAAATACCGTAGGAAGGTGCTAGTAGTCATTATTAGGGCTGAGGCTGTTACGTGCGTACAAAAATAGGGGAAATGAAACCACTTCTGTTGAGAGTTTTAAGGCCAAGAGATTGTCCTTCTCTGGAAATTTCATCATTTTGTCCCTTAATTAGACGCTTGGCTCTATAGTATAACTTTAATTAACACATAGGATAAGATATAAGTCATAAAAAAAAAACGTGTAGATTAGGATCTAAGGGTTCAAATTGCAAATTACTTAAAAGAAAGGAGTTACTATCCTAAAAGATCATTTAATTATGAAAATTTATTTAACAAAATCGTAGAACTTTGTTTTGTATCAATAAAATCACGCAACTTAAAGTTTCAACCCTCTAAAATTACTCAACTAAACAATTTTTTTTTTTTAAAAAAAAAAATCACATCACCCTTCTCCTCCTCCTTTTCGTTAAGGTAGAAGATATGTGTAACAAATACTTTCTGACTTATGCCTATTGAATAGTGGTAGTATTTGTTTTCATTTAAAAAATTAATATTTATTTCATTCAGTTCCACAAAAACCTACCCATTGAAGAAAAGAAAAAAAGAAGTTGGAGATTTTTGTGCAACAACGAAACTAACTTAAGTTATTGATTTTATTAATACAAAATAATGTTCAGTTACTTTTCTTTTAGATAAAATTCTGAACTTTTGAGATATTAATTCAAAAGAAAAAGTCCAACTATATATTTCTTCTGTTTAAGCAAGTATAATATTAAAATGGAGAGGCGCTAAGTGATAAAACATATATTTAGGCACGGACTATCAAACAATTATATTATATTGCGTCCAATGAATGATCCTTCCTTTGTATGAGAGAAGAATTTATTTGATTACAAGATAGTTACATTGTTTGATGTCAAATAGAAGATAAAGGAACCTTCCGGGGTCATAAAAATTATTTTGGATAATTTATCTACTGTTTTTGTAATCCCAAAATATTTCGATTTGTTGTCACAAGCACACAATTTCTTCTTAAAGAATGTGTGACCTTTCATTATCTGTTTCCATTCCTATTAATAATACATAAGTACCAAGGTGGGTTGTTGAAAATTGGCACCCAAAAGATGAGCTTTTGGGTTTAGAGGGCATTTGGGGAGCTTTTTCATTTCTTAAGTTTTCAGTTTCTAAAACTCACCCACCAGTAATCAATATACAGTATACACCACTCAGGAAGTTGTTGGAGAAATTAAAAACAAGTGATTTAGCTAGGCCTCTCTTGCTTTTAGAGTGGAGATTGCAGGTACCTCATGAAATTAATTGAGATGCATGTAAGGTGATTTGAATATCAGTTGATGTTTTAAATGTAAATTAGTTGAGGTGTTTGGGTCAATTTACACGCACCTTAACTAATTTTAAAGACGGATATAGCCTTCTGATGCCGAGTTCATTTGAACCCCTTACTCAACCTCTCATATGCTTAATTGAGACTATTACGTTCGGGATGGACGCATATCATACTTATATTACAACACTCAAGAGAGAACCTACGTGCTATATATATTTCGTTCTTAATATAATGAGAATTGGAACACTTCTTTTTCCAAATTCAGACGATTGCTACTCTGTAATTTTTATTTTATTTTATTTTTCACATATATTGATGAAAGAAGAGTACTCCCACATCGGTGGGTAATGAGAAAATAATCTTCTTATATTCTTATATAATCTTGGACAATCCTCTCCCATTGAGATAGTTTTTCGAATTGAACTACTTTGTGTATTTGCTAGTAATAAATTTTAATTAGTAGTACTTATTATTGTATTTTACCTTATGGGTTGTTGGTGTAGATAATGGCGAAGCAGTAACGAAGAAGAAAACAGAGGTCTGCTAGGTGTGTTTCTTGTATGAAAAGGCTTCTGGAAGATTAGTCATAAATATTTTTTATTATCTTGTAATTATCTTTTAGTTTGTTAGATAAAGTAGGACACGTTAGTTTATTAGATAAAGTAGGACACGTTTCATAGTTGGTCAGTCACGTTCTTCATTATCTTTTCACGATTTGTTATTCACGTATTCGTGAGTTGTATATATACACATCTATACAGTGATGTCAAACATAGAGAAAAGAGATTTTTCTCTCAATCAATTTCTTCCTATTTTTTCATGGTATCCGAGCAGGTTTAGTGTCACAACCCAGGGTAGCTCCTAGATGTAACACGGCGTACAAGACCCCGAGAGGCCTCATACAAGCCTTTAGCATACATAACATACAAGATAATAGAGAAAAAAAGAGTTCAAAAGATCATTTTATATCAAAGCTTTACTCAAATACAGCGGAAGTCTACAACTCATGTCTCAAAACCTTCTAATATCATATAATACGAATAAAAGTGATAGGGACAGGGACGCAGCCCAATACAATCCAAAACTGAAAAGAAATGACATGAAAATAAGAACAACTAGGCTATGTCCTCGGATGGAGGAGGACTCACCAAGTCTTCTATCAATTCTCTTATCAAGCTCTAGCCATGAGTGGAAGGTGAATCGACACGTCCTACACCAAAGAAGTTAATGTAGGCAAGAGTATGCGTTAGCATAATTAAGTACTAAGTATGATAGCAATGCACATAATCACATAAATCATGCTAGAGAGAGAGACATAACCATGACATGCAATGGCCAAGCTAAAAACATGATAAACATTAGAAACATGAAACACAAAGCATATATTAAGGCCAAAACAAGCTAAATCATCTTTCCTTCTTTTCTTTACTTCATCATGAGAATACTTGTTCATTAACTTATGGGGAGAAGCTTTAACCGACATGTAATACCATGCGAGCTATCAACATGGAATCCGGTGTCTACCCCACACCGAAAAGAGGTGTCCTACTTGCCAAGGTAAGACCATGAATTTCTTAGCTTAGGTGGATCCACTAGCTAATGTCTACTTAAAGACAACATCCTATGGTGGAAACATAGTTTATGGGATAGAGATTGCTTTAGGAGACTCGGCCTCAACTAACGGGAGAGCTCCATCTAGAAAACCCGACCTCTACTAACGGGAGAGCTTTCACTAGAAGATCCATCTCAATATCCACTCGGTGCTAAGCATAATTCCCACGGATTAGTCATTAACATATTTATATCATTAAACATGAAAAGGTACAACTAGGGTTACCAATTCAAGCTAATATCATACTTATAGATATTCATCTTTCATGGACCTTGTCCAAGCTTACATCATTAGAATAGCTCCTTAAGAACATGGATAATCGCGTCTTTGTTCTTCATTTATCATAGTGGGAGAATTACGTGAGAAAATCTTTCACAACTCAACCATAGTATCATCATATAATAACTTTGGCAGTTTACTCTCAAAGCACCCTTAATTCATCATGCTCATATTTCATAGTTCATAGAGTTCATATGGGTTCATGCAAGTTCAACTCATATCATGCAATTCAAAGTAAGCTCATGCTTAGAAAGCCATGATTAAGACAATTCACCCATACTTGAAGGAACTCACATAATAGAGGAAAATCATGCTTTTGACTTGATCATGCTAAATTCATAAGATTATCCTTAATTCATTCATAATTCATGCTTGATTTCATAGAGAATTCATAAACTTCATTAAATCATAACTCAACCCAACAATTAAAGCATATATTATCAAATTGGGGAGAATTAGCTTGGGATCATGGGGGTTCATGCAATCTTTACATCACACGCTAATTCGTGCACTAAGTTACTTTATCACGCTAAATCGTGCTTTAGGAATCATAAAATCAATAATTGGAATCATAATTGAAGAATCCACAATGATTGATCACAAACCCTAATTCAATTGGGTTAGAGTAAACCTTTGAAAATCATGAAGAAAAGGAAGGGCCCATTGAAGGAAAAGACTCATAATGGTGAACACTATCATTCCTCAAAGCAATCCGCGAGAAATTGGAGAAGATTGAAGGTCTTCAATGGAGGATTCAAGCTCATTCTTCTTCCTTGAGAGTTGAGAGAGTTTCTTTTTAGAGAGAGATATATTTGAGAGAGGAGAGTTTTGGAATGAATTAGAATGAAATGAATTAGGCTTAGAAAGTATTTATAGGTCTTAGATTAAGGGTATAAACGACTTAGCTTAATAGGTAAACAATTAGGAAAAAGACTAAAAAGCCCTTAATTAAAAACTGTAGGGGCCAATCGACGGACAGGATCTACGGTCTGTACATCAATTGACAGACCGTCCTGTTCTTCTGTCAATTTATTCAGAATGTTCTTTTTGGGGTGAAAATTTGGCTAAGTCTAGAAGGCATCTACGGAACACATTTACGGCCCGTCAACTGGACTACGAACCATCATGCTGTTCCGTAGGTCAAAGTTCAGAAACTTGGAAATTCTGAAATTTCACGGTGCCATTGACGGTTCCCACCTATGGCCCGTCAATCCATCTACGGCCCGTAGGTGGCCTCCGTAGGTCACTGTCTTCAGGTGAGTTCTGCATAAAAAAAATCCCTTGGAAGCTTGTGGTGTTACATTTAGAATCTGCCTAAAATCCTTGTTTCGTTTTCTCTTTTATTCATCTTCTCTGCAATGGCACCCACATCTTCTACTTCTGATCTAATTATTGAAACCACTCCAGCTACTCTTTCTGCTGGAAATAATGTCATCGATCCAACTCAACCCTACTATATTCATCCCTTTGATTTTCCAAGGATGAATCTCGTTTCCACAGTGTTTGATGGGAAAAGCTATGGTGGATGGAGAAGGGCTGCTATAATTGCGCTCTCTGCCAAAAACAAACTTGGCTTCACTGATGGTTCACTGGCGATTCCAATTGCAGATTTGGCTCTTCAAAAGGCATGGTCACTCTGCAATGTCATGGTTCTCTCGTGTCTTCTCAACTCTTTATCTATTGAGATAGCTGAATCGGTGCTTTACTTCAAAAGTGCCAAAGAACTCTGGAGCGACCTAGAAGATAGATTTGGTCGGATGAATGGTGCAAAATTGTTCTAATTACAAAAGGAATTGAATGTTGTGGTGCAAGGTAACTCTAGTATATCAGGCTATTTCACTAAAATGAAGAGTCTATGGGATGAACTAGATGCGTTAAACATTTTTTTTGTTTGTGTTTGTGTGTGCGATTGTGGTGCTAAGGCAAAACTTTTAAAAGCCCACAAAGATGAAAGGTTGTTACAATTCCTGATGGGGCTGAATGAGTCCTTTATTGATGTTAGGAGCAATATTTTGCTGTCACCCCCTTTACCTTCTATTGGACAGGCTTATTCCTTGGTTATCCAGGATGAAAAGCAACGAGAAATCAATACATCTCCCGTCTATTCAGGGGACTCTGCATCTTTAATCGTAGCAAATCAATCAGGAGGAAATAGAAATTATCCTAGTTTCAAACCACCAAAGGGATCTGTCGAATCAAAGAAGAATTCAGGCATATGTGCCTACTGCAGAAAGGCAGGTCATTGCATTGACAAATGCTATAGGATTCATGGATTTCCTCCAGATTTCAAGTTCAAAAAGCAAAGGAAATTTCAAATCTTGGCTAACAATGCTTGCCACCTTGTAGAGGAGGTTGATCAAGGGGGCAATGGGTTCTCAAATGCAAAAACTCTAACTCAGGAGAACATAGGAGAAATTTTGCAATTACTTCAACAATTCAAATTGGGACAGCAAAGTGATAGCAATGCCGAAGCTACCACAAGTGCCAATTGTGCTGGTATGAAAATGTTTTTCAATTCTTATGCATTTTTTATTAAAATAGACACCAATTCTTGGATATTGGATAGTGGTGCATCTGAACATATGACTTTTAACAAGCATCTTCTTTCTAATTTTAAGTCATTATAAAATCAAATCACGGAGAATCTTCCCAATTCTCACAAAGTTAAGGTCACACATTATGGTTCTGTTACTCTTCTGCCAAACTTGATCTTGCATAATATTCTCTATATTCCATCTTTTAAATTCAATCTTATGTCTGTCCACAAGTTGTGTAAACAACTTAATCGACATGTTCTCTTCACTCCTGATTCTTGCTTTCTACAGGGCCCTTTAATAAAGCAGCCACTGAAGATTGGTGAAGAAAAAGGTGGATTCTATATTCTAAAATCAAAGTCTAAACCTGCAGCTTTTAGGGATAGTTTTATTTCTAGTTATGTTTCAATTCCAAGAAGGCACTGTGTTGCCAATCCTGTTCCTATTTTAAATTTTAGTTTCAATATTCCTATTTTAAATCTAAAAGAGAAGTTGTGGCATTATAGACTCGGTCATATGCCTTTAATCAATATGAGAAAAATTATATCTATTCCTCTATCTCATTGTTCAATTCAATCTCCATGTATTATTTGTCCAATGGCTAGACAGTCCAAACTCCCTTTTCCCTCTAGTTCTATATCTACAAAATCTATTTTTGAATTAATTCATGTAGATACTTGGGGACCCTACAACAATCCTACTCATGACAATTTCAGATATTTTCTCACTATAGTAGATGGTTTTACTAGAGGAACATGGACTTTCTTACTATCTTCCAAATCAAATGCTTTTACAGTTGTTAAGTCTTTTCTAATCATGATAGAGAGGTAGTTTCACACTTAAGTCCAGAAAATAAGATCACATAATGCTTTTGAATTGGGGACTGGAAAACTGCAATCTGAATTTTTATCAAATCAAGGCATCATTCACCAAACAACTTGTTTTTCCACTCCACAACAAAATGGAGTTGTTGAAAGGAAACACACACATCTATTAGAAACGTCTAGAGCGCTTCTTTTTCAATTGCATTTACTTATTAAGTTTTGGGGTGATTGTCTTTTAACAGCAACCTATTTGATTAATAGGTTTCATTTCAAAGTTCTCAAGTACAAAACACCTTATGAGATTCTTTTTAAGTCTAAACCAAATTATCAGAGTCTCAAGTGTTTTGGTTGTTTGTGTTTTGCTTCCACTCTTTCGGTTAATAAGACAAAGTTTGAAAATAGAGTTGTGTCATGTGTGTTTTTGGGATATCCTTATGGAAAGAAAGGTTTTAAGTTACTTAATCTTCAAACCAATTTTTGTTTTAAGAGATATGAAATTTCATGAAAATATTTTTCCTTTTGCCTCTACTAAACTTGGTGAATGTACCAAATCTTTTCTACTTAAGGATCATATTGTTGGTCCTAAGGATCCTGTGCCTACTTTAGTTCCTCATGATTTGTCCATAGAGGACAATTCTATTCCTATTTTACCTATCATTAAGTCTGCGTTTCCAGATGATCAGCATCCTGGTGTCTTTGAATCTCCATCTTCTCCAATTATTCCTGCTAACATTTTCTCACCTTAAGTTTCTCCTATGGTCATAGATAATATTCTTAGAAAATTTTCTAGGTCTCATAAAACACCTAGTTATCTAGAGGATTATATGTATAACGCTTTGCAACTCACCAATGTCACCAGTTCTTGTTTTCTTTCCTCTGTTACTCCTCCTCAGTTTTCTTTTTTCAGTTTATCTTCTACAAATCAAGGATTCATAAATTTCCTCTCAAACCTCCAAGAACCTACTTGGTACACTCGAGCTATGATGCACCCAGGTTGGCAAAGTGCCATTGCTAATGAAATTGTTGAGCTTGAATTAAATAAAACTTGGGAGGTTGTGGAGTTACCTCATGGGAGAAAGGCATTACCCTATAAATGGGTGTACAAAATCAAACAACATTCAGATGGAAGTGTGGAAAGACTCAAAGCTCGATTTGTAATTAGAGGCGATATACAAAGAGAGGGAATAGATTTCAATGAATCATTTTCACCGGTGGTTAAAATGACTACAATTAGGTGTATCTTGTCTATAGCAGTCAAAAGAAATTGGGGATTATTTCAACTGGATGTGGATAATGCATTTTTACATAGAGATTTAGATGAGGAGGTGTACATGAAATTTCCAGTCGGACTTATTCCTCCTTCCTCAAATTATATTTGTAGGCTGAAGAAATCCCTTTACGGGCTTCGACAGGCATCTCGGCAATGGTATGCCAAATTGACTTCTGCCTTAAATTTCAAAGGTTTTACTCATTCGTTAAATGACTATTCCCTGTTCTTTAAGATAACAAATTCTTTTATATGTATTGTGGCCATCTATGTAGACGATATCTTGTTAACAGGAAATGATATCGAAGAGATGAATGGACTTAAAGTCTGTCTGAATCAAGAGTTCAAAATTAAAGACTTAGGGAACTTGCACTATTTCCTTGGTATGGAGGTTCTTCGCGAGCAATGGGGTCTAATTCTCAATCAACGCAAGTTCACTTTGAATTTGCTGGCAGAATTTGATATCCTCGGCCTTACTCCAGTATCTTCCCCTCTTGAGCCCACATCAAAATTGCTTGTTAATTCAGGTGATCCAATCAAAGACCGAACTTTGTATTGCCATCTACTTGAAAAGTTAAATTATCTCACACATACTCGCCCAGATCTTGCCTTTACAGTACAACATTTGAGCCAATATATGCAAGATCCAAGGGCCCCTCATCTGAATGCTGCTCTTCGTGTCCTTCGCTACTTATTGAAGGACCCTGGTCTGGGATTATTCATGTCTTCATCACCATCCTTTGAGTTGGTAGCTTTCTGTGATTTGGATTGGAGGACTTGCCCCAATTCTCGAAAGTCAGTAAGTGGATTTTACATAGCTCTTGATGCTTCTCCTATCTCATGGAAGTCAAAGAAGCAAACTTTTGTCTCCCTCAGCTCTGCTGAAGCTGAATATCATTCCATGAGGAGAGTTATTGCCGAGTTGATTTTATTGGTACGATTATTCATAGATCTTTCGATTCTTATAGCTTTGCCGGTTCCTCTTCACTCTGATAGCAAAGTTGCGATACATATTGCTAAGAATCATATTTTTCATGAGCGAACCAAACATGTGGAGCTTGATTGCCATTTCGTCCGACAACAATTTCTTATTGGTTTAATTTCACTCTCATTCACTCCATCTTCGTCTCAATTAGCCGATTTATTCATCAAGCCCTTAACAGGGCCTCTTCACCGTAACCTTCTGGGCAAGTTGGGTGTATTTTCCTCCCCCTCCAACTTGAGGGGGGGTGTTGGTGTAGATAATGGCGAAACAGTAACGAAGAAGAAAACAGAGGTCTGCTAGGTGTGTTTCTTGTATGAAAAGGCTTCTGGAAGATTAGTCATATATATTTTTTATTATCTTGTAATTATCTTTTAGTTTGTTAGATAAAGTAGGACACGGTAGTTTGTTAGATAAAGTAGGACACGTTTCATAGTTGGTCAGTCACGTTCTCCATTATTTTTTCACAATTTGTTATTCACGTATTCATGAGTTGTATATATACACATATGTACAGTGATGTCAAATATACAGAAAAGAGAATTTTCTCTCGATCAATTTCTTCCTATTTTTTCATGGTTATGCATTAGGCTGAATCCATCGGTGGCCACCTAAAGTTGACACAAATTTTCACTTAGACACCTTAACTAGGCTTTGATCATTTTAGACACCTCATGTCATGCCCCGCTATGTCATTTTGACATATATTTTTTCAACTAGCAAAACTGTTAGGTGTGTGTATTTACTCGCGAATGACACCTGTAAAGTGTCGAATTAAATGATGACTCTTGTTATTTATGTTCAAAACAATTATTAAATAATGAATTTTGAGTTAAGAAAAAATAAAAATTATTTTAACCAGATCTGGGTTGTTTCTTTTTTTGTTTTGAAGAAGCTTCAAAAGACCTTTAATGGAGTCTTCAAATTTCATCTCAATTTCTTTAATCCAAAGTAATAAAATAGTGTTTTGATATAATTTTTTAGCACAAATCCAAATTTATTATTCATTTCAATCAAAATTTCACCAATAAATTCGAATTTCAAATATGGATTTTCATCCAACTAATTCAATAAGAATAATTATGTATCGTAATACATAGCTTTTGAGTGCTTATTTATGTAATTGTTTTTATTGACAAGAATTTCAGCACAAATGGTGCTTAATACCAGCCTCGTTGTTCAAATCTCTTTTTATTGTTGCGGCAAAACTATTTCTTTATTTTGAAAACCCAGATCTATCGTTAGAATGTTAAATAAATACGTGAAAGAACAATTACATATCTTAACACATACCTTTAATCCACGAAGGATTTTCAAATTTTGAATATGCAAAAATGGAGTTTCATTGAAAATTATTTTAGAACCCATTTTTTTTATTTACTATACCTGCTACTACAGATGATTAGAAAGGTGAAGATTTGATGATTTTTATGGTGGAGGAAGAAAAAAGATATGAAGATGGATCATCTGGGTTGTAACTTGTAACAGAGAAGGGTAGATGAAGAAAATGGATGAATATGATGGTGGTGGAGTAGGTGGATTGTGGAAGGAAGAAAGAGTCCAAAAAAAGAAGGAAAAAAAATTATTTCACAAAAAAAAAAGCTCTTCACGCGCTTAGAGTTAGTGCAACACACACTTTGTGCCAAGTCAGCAAAATGTGTCAAAATAACACAGCGTGGGGGGGGGGGGGGGCATCACATGAGAGGTCTAAAATGAACAAAGCCTAATTAAGGTGTCTAAGTAAAAATTGATGTCAACTTTAAGGGTCGCCTATTATTTCACGGCTGCTATATATTTTTACAACTTTTACACTATAAACATGGGGAAAACGAGCTTAAACTCATTTTGCTGGGGCCAAACAACCATTTCATTCCATCTCACGTTTTTAAAGTTTGGTGAAATTGCACTTTCTATAAACAACATTTAATTCTATAAATTAAAACTCCATTTATCTTAACTCCACCATTCATTCAATAAACCAAAATTAAACTGTCATTTCTTTATTCAGAAAACATAGAAATTAAACCATGTCCTCTTTTCCACCCCGCACCATGGCTCCAGACTTCGATGAGGATCGATGGATTATTCAAATCCGTCGAACACTTGACGAAGAACTCGAAGAATTCAGTGAAGTTCCAGTATGCATTTTTAACGTCCCCAAGTCCCTAATGGTTACGGACCCCGATTCTTACGTGCCCCAAGAAGTCGCATTAGGGCCTTACCATTATTGGCGTCCAGAACTATACGAAATGGAGAGGTATCGTTAAATTGTATGACCATTTCATTTATACGATTAAATTGTTAGAATATGTCTGTTATGATATCATGTTGAATTGTGTGACACTTTAATTATGTCTTTAACAGGTATAAACTTGGCGCTGCAAAGAGAGCTCAGAAACAACTCCAAAACGTAAAATTCCAGCATTTTGTTGAACAGCTGATAAAATTGGAGTCTAGAATTCGCTCCTGTTATCATAAGTTTTTGAATTTCAATGGAGAAACTTTAGCCTGGATGATGGCTGTCGACGCCTCTTTTCTACTCGAGTTCCTTCGAATTTATGCTGTTAAAGAAGGTATGGTTCTAACACGAGCAATTTCTTCCTCCACGATGTCACATTTAGTTGATGTTGCTGGGAGAAAATCCGCACATAATGCCATTCTTAGAGATTTGGCAATGTTAGAAAATCAAATCCCACTATTTGTTTTAAGAAAAATTTTGGAACTTCAATTCTCATCTTTAGATTTGGCAGACAATATGCTAATGTCTATGCTTGTGGGAATTTGTAAGGAAGTTTCCCCTTTCAAAATGGAGGAAAAAATCAGAGAAATTCAAGTTACAGAATCTACTCATTTGTTGGACTTTTTGTACCAAATGATCGTGCCCAAATTGGAATTAGGAACTTCCGAAATAACAGAAGATCGCGATGATCAGGATCAAATTGATACTAATCAACCCGAAAAGAATTCTTATGGAAAATCAAGTCATGTTAAAATATTTGTACTCCAAGTTTGGAATATACTGGTTAAAGTAAACAAAGGCCCGGTACATCTTCTTAAAAGATTAGTACTTTCGAAACCTATGAAAGTCATGTTCAAGTTACCATGGACACTTCTCTCAAATATTCCAGGACTAAAACTGTTAATTTTGCCCATGAAATATCTATGCTTCTCACAAGAAAAAGTAGAAGAGAATCCTGAAAATGAAAATGAAAGTAACCCACCTTTAGTGGAGGAAATAGCCATCCCTTCAGTCAGTGAACTTTCTAAAGCAGGGGTAAAATTTGTAGCCACAAATGGAGGAATTACAAGCATAAGTTACGACGTTAAAAACATGACATTATATTTACCTTCTATCAACCTAGACGTAAACACTGAGGTAATTTTAAGAAATTTAGTAGCGTATGAAGCGTGTAATGCATCAGGGCCATTGGTTTTTACTCGTTACACGGAGTTAATGAATGGGATTATTGACACAGAAGAAGATGTAGCATTGCTTAGAGGAAGAGGGATTGTGTTGAACCGTTTGAAGAGTGATGATGAAGTTGCGAATTTGTGGAATTCGATGAGTAAATCAGTAAAGTTAACAAAAGTGGAGTTGTTGGATAAAGTGATTGGGGATGTTAACAAGTTTTATAATGGAAGATGGAGGGTGAAAATTGGGAAATACATGAAGCGTTATGTGTTTGAATCATGGCAGTTTCTCACATTCTTGGCTGCGATTATGTTGTTGATGTTGATGACTTTGCAAGCATTTTGTTCAGTCTATAGTTGTGCTCGTGTATTCCGTATTCAAAGCTCTAGCCAAACTCGGTGAAATCTCATTAGTAGAGTCTGGACTAATGATATGTATAAATATGTTGAGACTTTGGCTAGTGTTTGAGTTTCTCTTCTGCTAATTTTATTGTAATTTGTATGTTTGCTAAATCTCAATTTTTTGTAATCAAGTCTATGGATTAGTTGAATTTCGTTTACTTGCTTAAATATTTGTAATCAGGCTTGCTATTGTCCCATCCCATTAGAATTGTGTTAAAACTACTATTTATAAATAACACTCGTAATACATCAACCAATAGAAAAGCTTCACTTAATCCTAAACTACTATGTCAATTGTTCTTGTCCACACAAAAATGTCATTATTAGTAGTGTCAGCTAATATTCCTCTCTTGTGATCAGAGTATTGTATGATCATATCTGGTGTCTTCGTCTTTTTTTATCCTTTTTACCACGTCATCGGAATACGAGTCCTGGCGCCACGAGCTCCCATCTTTTAAGATGTCCATGAACAGAAACCACATATTCTAAAACACAATAAAATACTAACTATTTTAGAAGAAGAAGAAAAAAACAAAAGGCAAAAACAAACAAATATGGACGGAATGAGACAGGTCCCAACTAGTGTGCTCTATTCAGTTCCCAATAAAAAGAACATTTTAAATCAGAATCATGCTGTTGCTAAATGCTATCTCTTCCATTAATTTAATCGTAAAATTTGTAAGAAGCTTTTAACTGTAGTTATGCACATTTTCAAACATAATTCTAAATTACTAATATACAATAATATCTTGGTCAATTTATATATACCTAACATTTTTTATCTTTAATCCTAATAGTTAATCAACTTCAAGGATCGTCATGCTAAATCCTTTAAATGCTTGAATTATTATGTCAAGTCTATTGTTTGAGGCTTAACCTTGTGCCATGGCTCGAGGAGATCAAGACAGGATAGAAGAATCTTTCTGAAAATTGACTTGTTTTTTTTTAAAAAAAATTATGTGAAAATTGACTAAAGATCAGCAAAACATGTGATTTATCATACCATAATGTCTTTTAATATTTTATGGTAGGTGAAATAGGAAGAAGGATTATGAGAAATCAAACTCTCAGTAATGTAATCTTGGTCACAAATAAAGTTGTTGCCCATTGCATTAATTAATATTACCAACTCGAGTCGAAAGTCCCATACTAACTTCACAATTAATTGTCCTATCAAGTCTCAACTACTCACTCATTGTGTTCAACTCTACTTGTCTATTATTTCAAAAAATAGATTTTTCTCTTTTAATAAATTTAAAAATATATATTTTTTATTTTATTTTTACAATTAATTATTTATTCTTTGAATTATTTTTCAAGATCTTACACTAAACATCAATTAATAAAAATAATATGATAAAATAATTATATCAATCATTATTTTCTTAATGAATATGTCCAATTTTAGTGTGATAAATAAAATTAAACAGAGAAATCTAGAGTAATACATTAGAGAAATCAAGATATTGCATTTTTTCCCCTTTTAAATGAAAAATTAAATATTTTTTTCTCATGAATTAATTATATGTTACTAGTATTCAGGATAATCTTCTTTCAGTAGATAAAATTTACCTACTAAATACACTTCTGCATAAGAATGTATATGTGGTGCATCAAACACATCTCAATGATTCAAACAAATAGATCACATTAGTATTTCTTATTTATTGATCATAACACTTTATTCATGTACTGATAAAATTATTTCACATGTACAAAGTCACAAAATAATAATAATAATAATAATTTTTTTAATTATTATTATTATTATTTTGGATCAAAATTTGAACCCAACTAACACAACATCTTACGTTATCCCTCCAACGTAAATGTCACCATACCTGGAAACTTCAGAGACCACTCTTTTAACGATTTGGAACCAGTCATCAAATTAGAAAATACTTAGTTCTATGACAATTTATTTGTCTTCGTTGTGGCGGCAGAAAGAAAAATATACCACAAGTTTTTTCATTTTGCTATATATTATCTAATTTATCAATTTAAATGTTAGTGCGGCTTCTCTCCCGGTTGTTGAAAAGTATATATTGACAAATGTGTTAGAGATACTTTATTGTGTATATGAACAATAGATAACATATATGATCACATAAAATATATAAATGTGTTGAGATTTAATTTGAAAAATATCTCAAAACATAAAATAAATATCTTTTAGCAGATCGAACTTCATAATAATTTCAAATTAATTACCCAACTCCTTTGATCTTTGGGTGGATAAGTATTGTTCAAAAAATCATTATATATCTAGGTTAGGAAAAGTATTAATGCTATATAGACACATTTTTCGTTGTTCAAAATCTTAGATAGGAATAACTTCTTTCATTTTCTTCCAGAAAAAAGGATTTTGAATTCAAACTAAATATGATACAATAGTCAATAGGGATCAAGAAATTATTTAGTAGGGCTTTCCATTATAAAAATATACATAATTTGAAAATCTAATTTGAATTATTATTATTATCATAGTAGATTATAAATCATTTCACTAGAAAATCATAATTGCATTCTTCTATTTATAACACTTATATATATAATCCTCCATGTTAATAATTTAGATACTAATCAATAAATTAAATTATTTATAGTATAAGTAAAAGTCCATATGTCTAAATGCATTATTATTAATCGATAGTATATTTGGGGTGAATTTATAAATAAAATTTAAGGCACGTAAATTTATGATATCTTCATACAATTAGATATTATATATATATATATATATATATATATACATACTTTCTAGATATAATACTGGTTGTTGACAGTTATGCTACACTATAAAACGAAATGATCCACTTAATTGAAGGTTGACTTGGGATCAATTTCTACTAAACTACTTTTCCCCATCTTTTAATTTTGAAGGTTGACTAGGGATCAATTAATACTGAACTACTTTTCCCCCATCTATAACATTTATCATTATATATATCCTAGCATTTTCTTACTTAGATTTTTTATTATGACCATTATAGAATATATTATATTTTAATGTAATGATTTTTCAATCTTTTCTAATAGGTAATCTAGTATCCTTATGCATGAAGATAATCAATTCGATCATTGTGGTCGGACTCTATTATGAATTTCTGACCACATTCTCCATAGGGCCCTCTTATCTCTTCCTTCTCCGAACTCTGGTTATGGAAGAAGGAACCGAGAAGAAGGTATCAGCAACAACTGGTTTTATTACAGGACAGCTCATGATGTTCATATCGATCTATTATGCGCCTCTACATCTAGCACTGGGTAGACCTCATACAATAATTGTCCTAGCTCTACCATATCTTTTGTTTCATTTCTTCTGGAACAATCACAAACGCTTTTTTGATTATGGATCTACTACCAGAAATTCAATGCGTAATCTCAGCATTCAATGTGTATTCATGTATATATATTCATCAAGAAGGATTATAGTAGAATGATAAGTATTCCTTCATTTTTAATTAGAGATGTCGAATTTATATTCTCCTGAGTATGGAATTGCTTTTGTTAGGGAACACGCGCAATATCTTGGTCAATTTTACATATTCATCAGACGACATATTTTTTGTTTGACCCTAATCTTTGATCAACTTTTCAAAGATCGTCATGCTATAGACTTAGAATGCTTAAATTATACTAGTATTTAAAATTATATTGGACTCGTTATTCAAACAGTTTGAGGCTTAGCTCTTGTAGTAGTATTTCAACATTTTGATGGACAAATGGCATTATTTGTAGAAAGAGTGGCAACTCAAATATGCATGACAAATATTTCACACAAACAAACCACTTGTCTTTGTTTCAACTCTCTTTTTATAACCTATAAATAGGCATTTCGTTCCATTAGAAAGCACAAAATATTTTCCTTTCTTTCTTTCCATAATCCTCTCTTTTTTATATTTCTTTCATACTCTTTCCAATTGGCCTTTGTCTCAATTTCATCTTCCTACTTGCTAGTATTCATAATTTCTTAAGACATTTTAAAACAGTTTCTTAAAACAATGTCTAGCATGATTTTAAGTTTCATGAGCTTGCTAGTATTAATAATTTCTTAAAATAATTTCTTAGAACAGTGTCTGGCATGAGTTTAACGCAATGGGTAGTTTAGAAGGCTCTTTATAAAAGAATTGACTAAGAACAGAAAACACATGTGATATTTATGATACCTTTATGTAAAGTTTATAAACTTCTAATAGTAATATTTTTTTATGGGTCACAAATAAAGTAGGCCTATTGCATTAATTAAATATTACTAACTCATTTCATCTGTCAATTTGTACGTACAAAGACAGAAGTCTTATAACTTGTTGGTCTTAATATAGAGCGTTCAATTTCACTTCAATAAAATTCATTCAGTTTCCAAATCAAACAACATGGTTTCCGGCGACTGTACATCGTTCGGCGGTATTATTACTCCGATCAGATTGAACCTTACGCACTCCCGGAGTTTCATCAAACAGCTGAAGCATCACTTGCCGGTTAGCTCCGAAATTTCCACTTCATCGGAGCAAATCGCCGGCAGTGAAGACCTTTTAACTGAAATATTCCTCCGATTACCCCCCAAATCTCTACTTCGTTTCCAGTGCGTATCAAAACACTGGCTTTCCCTAATTTCCAGTACCCATTTCCGTCGACTCCATACTCGTCGGAATGCTACCTCCTCTGCTTCCACTGTCGGCGTTTTCTTGTGCCGACATCCAAATTATGATTTTCTTGCTCTTAATAAAGAACGAATATCTGAAATGGGTCGGATTTACGACCGTTTATCCGATTCACGTGGTAGCAAAGTTGTGTGTAATGTCAATTCTTGTAATGGGCTTTTATGTGTGGGTTTTAAATCGAACGATGCTAAGACGGATTTTTATATTTATAATCTCACTACCGGTCATGAGAGGTTTATTCCGGTGCCAAAGACAATGGTAGTGAAAAGTATGAACTTAGCATTCGATCCGAAGATATCCGACGATTACTATGTTGTTTGCGTTTGGCTCTCTGTTTCTGAAAATCGGCTTCGTTTCTCTGTGTATTCATCTGGATCTGTAATTTGGAGGCATTCAAATGAGCATTGTAAAGAAGTTGACTTATGCTGCTATGGTGGAGTTTTCTGGAAAGGGGCTGTTCATTGGTTTAGCCAAACAAGCCCCTTTTTGTGCTTGCAAGTCGATACCTGCGTCTTTAAATCAATGCCTAGCACCGATATTCCTGAAGGTCAATGGTACCGAAACATCGAATATTTCGGAGAATCGGGTGGTCATTTACATCTTATTGAGATTCATAAACCTCAAGATATTGAGTTTGATGTGTTGGAATTGAAGAGTGATTATTCTTCTTGGTTTGTGAAGTATCGAGTGAATCTTGAGTTTTTGACCAATTTGTATCCGGTTATGGTGAATCAAGAAGTGTATCCTCCTGAAGATTATAACTTTCCATATGCATTCAGTACACTCTGTTTTTTAGCAGATGAAGAAAACAGAGCAAGGCTATTGATATCACTTCCAGGGAAAATTGTTGTGTTTGATATACATAATGGGATGGTGAAAGAGCTAGCTGATATACAGCCTGATTCTTTCAGAAATTTCATTGGTGGTGCACGGTATGATTGTTTTGATGCCTATAAACATGTTGAGACACTCGCTTTTGTTTGAGTTTCTTGTATCCTTTTTTTCTTGTATTTTGAAAGGCTTCCATAAAAGGATTGACATCTTGCAATTCCTGTATGCTCTGTTTTCTGATATTCAAATTAATGGAGTTTGGAGTACTCTAATTAGTCTGAAGATTACTTTGAATATCCTCAAAAGATTCCATTTTTATCTCTCTTTTTCATCATAAAATTAGCATTTCACTTGGTTTGGAGAGTGATCATCCACACGAATGACGTGGAATCATCCTCCTTCAAGGCAACATAGAGTTTGTCTAGTGCGGTTCGCGTACTAAATAATACCTTGTGTAGTCTGCACGCTATTATAAAGTGGAAAAAAACTGCTTGACCAATATTTTTAAGAAATTATATTTGAGTGAAGTTCAGATATGTTTGCTATAATTTTTAGAAACATTTTTCACCTTTATAAATATGATTTTTTATCAGTAAGTTTTAAAAATTATAAAAAAAATATCATTAAATTTGATACAAAATTAATCATTATTTGTATCAAAAGATAGGATTTTGATATCTCAATTTGATTGGGTTGATTTATTCTCGAAGACAAGCCTACAAATCAATTTATACTTTCATTTTCTGCTAGTTTAGTCACAGGTCAAATCTTATCTTAAGGCTATTGAATATCATGATAAAGTTCTACAGTATTAAAATAATTAGATTTAGCATCTCATATATTAAAATATAACATAATTAAATGAAATAATAGTTCACTAATTTTTTTATAAATTATTTAATTATTAAAATTGATTTTTTCAATCACATGAACAAATATGTGCTTTTTGGGTTTCAATTTATATAGGCGAAATGACCTGGGAAGCCCTTGTACTTGGCTCCGTTTGTCAGTTGAACCCTTATACACACGACTTTGCCTACTGAACCCTTAAACTCACTAAAACGCAATATTTTAAACCCCTTTCTCATTTGATGTGTGTGAGTGTAGCACAATCACTTACGCCTGGAATTCCATGTCATTTTTAATGCCACATAAGAAATTAAATATTAAAAATAAAAAATAAGTATGAACATTTAAAATTTTAAATATCATGTTCATATTTGCTCATAATTGAGCAACTAAATTCATGTCAAATTTGTCTAATTCTTCCTATTTGACATGAATTTTGTTACACTAAAAGCTCACCAATACAAATCCAATAAATTTTCATCTTAATTTTGGATTAATTTCATAAATTCATAAAACCCATTTGTTATTCTTCAAACTTCTTCATGAAGTTTTTCAATTTTTCAATATACACCATTACTCTTTGAGATTTCAAAATGATCTAAACTTCATCCTTTCACAAACAAGATTCGAAAACTCAGATTTCAAAAGTGTGTTAATCAACCAAGATTCATAAAGAAGGAATTTGAATTTCAAAATTAAAGAAACTAAAATGGAGTTTTGAGACAAGAGATTTGGTTGGCTGGAGTGAGGAGTGGGGACGGGCATGAAGAAGAAGAAGAAGGGGGTGGGTGGGATGGGATGGGGTGAGGTGGGTGGGGGTGGCGCGTGGTTTCAAGGAAGAAGGAGAGGGTGGGGGTGGGGGACTGAAGGAAGAAGAAGGATGGGTGAGGGCGTGGGTCAATGATTAAAGGTGTTTAAAATATTATATTTTAGTAAGTTTAAGGGTTCAATTAATAAAGTCGTGAGTATAAGAGTTTAACGGATAAACGAAGTCAAGTACAAGAATCTTCCAGTTCATTTTTAGCATAGTAGACAACTATTGTTAGACGAGAGAGTAAGATCACAAACTGTACTTAGCAGGGAGGAGTCTTAACAACGAAACACTCGCGATGCGCCAAACCAATTATTTATTTGTTAAAGTAATTTACATCTCAAATTTTGAAATAATTAATTTATATTAAAAAATTACTTTTCAATAAAAATCTTTATTGTTACATCTAAAAAAAAATTGCAAACGATTATTTTTAAAAAAATTAATAAGTGATTAAAGATCTCATTTCCTCTCAAATTTCCTTCTAGAATGAATCTTCATTGTGTGAAAGTGAAACATGGAGTCATGTACCCATGTGGGCACCAATTACACCTTCTTTTTTTCTTGTCCACACGTTACAAAAAAGGACCACTTGTGAGACACATTCTTGAAATGAATTACATATTGTCCTATTCTACCCATTTTCGTTTAGTAGAATATATAAGAATAATGTAAAATATAATGTATTAGTAATGCTTATATTAATTATATTTGCATTAGTTATGCTGAGATTTTTCTTATGCAATGTTTGATTTAATGTACTAAAAATATTATGCATGACATAACTTTTTTTTAAAAATAGTTTTTCACAAAAATATCCTCCACAAATATAGTGGAAAGGATGTGAAAAAGTTTTTGAGGGACAATTTTGTCTTTAATGATGCTAATACATGCATTAAAATCCATTGCATTACTAATGCATAGAAATCTATGGTATTAGTAATACACTCTTCAATACACAATAGAGTGTATTACTAATACAAGCATTAGTTATACATAGCATGAAAATTGTACCAAACAAGATAATAGTAATACATCTAGTTAATGCAAGCATTATTTTCTCTAATACACTCTACCAAACGACCCCTTAATTTCAAGCTACTTGCACTAGCTGCTAACTATTTCAATTATTTCATGGATGAATGGGTCTTCTGACTCCAGATTCATAGGATTTAACGTAAAAGTACAACCATATACAAAACAAAAAATTAAATTTTTGATTTTGATTTGACATAGAATTTTATAATAAAATAAAATAAAATTTTAATCTTAATATTAAATATATTAGGTGAAAAACTAGAATACAAACTTTTTAAAATAAATAAGAAAAACAAATTAAACGAAGAGCTTATAAATTATTCTTGTCACATCACATATGGGGCCTCCCGAAGTATCTGGCTTCAAATTATTTGGGTTTCTTTAATGTTTTTTGTAGGGATTAGTGAATAGTGATATCCCAATGGAGTAAAACTGTTTAAATAAGACAATTATTAGTTGGTAGTATCAGAGGCGGAGCTGGGTGGGAATTTATGGGTTCGGATAAATTCAGTAGTTTTTCAGTAGATTTTGTATTTGTATTAAAAAATTAAATAAATATATTTGTATATTAACTCGTGAACTCTAACAACTCTGGTTGGTAGCTTAGTGGTAAGGAAGAGGTTGTAAAAATGTTTTCCACGTTAGAATTGTGGGCTTATATATAATCCAGGTTTACTTGGATTATCAGGTAGACTACTTATAAAAAATAGAAATTACAAACGGACTAATTATGTAATCAAATAAAGCTAGCAATAAAGGTTATCGTCAATTTTATTTAGTAACGAAATGGCGACAAGTTATTATAAAATAATATCACTTATGAGTAATTTAGCTATAAGTTCACAGTTGATTAGCAATACAGGATGCATGAATTTTGTAACATATATAGTGTTCTGGAGTAGTGGTGGAGCTAGGAATTTCACAAAGGATATTCAGAAATAGAAAGTGGAAAAAATATTTGTTCTAGTGAGATTCAAACACTCGAGCACTGTCTCATTCTAAGCGTTTGAAACCACTAGGCTACAACAATTTGTTGTGTTAAGGATGTCCAAAATATGTTATTTAATCATTTCGTTCATTATTTTACTTGTATATACGATATTTTTTTCCGACGAATGGTGTCCAATTGGACACCCAGACACCTATGTGGTTGGGGGCCTTCATTCCTTCACATGTATCGAATAGTACCATGATATTATATGCATTTCATCCTTTAAATTTGGATCACGCACTACAGGGTCCATTCGGAGACGATGTTCTCAACAGAATTTTCCCCATAGTCAGGGCTCGAATCTGAAACCTCTGATTAAGAGTATAACAATCCCACCACTGAACATGAGCTCATATTGATATATGATCACATTCATGATGATACATACGTGTAAAATGGCAACATTAAATTATATTTTCTCTCCTAGGTCAAATTCACATATAGTGAAGAAGATATTTTCAAACTGCAGTCTTTAAAACAAAATATACGAAAAAGCAAAAAGCAATAGAAATATGATAGATAATTAGCGTCATTTGCGTCTTTATCGACGGCGTAATAAAAGAATATATGCTTATTAAGATGGCACTTAAAACTTGATCTTATCGGTGTCAAATGACAAAAGCAAGTCTAATTTCATCATTCTTCAATAATAAATAATATAGACTTACTTGAGTACTCTTAACTTGTAGTAAGTAAATTAAAAAATAAAAAGCAAGCTTCATCAGAACACGTGAAAGATGAATTATTTCCTTTTTAAATGAAGACCATCTCCATCTTTGAATAAATAATGAAGAGTAAGCTATTGTGCACAAGGGATCAATTATAAAATTGTAGAAAGAATATTTTAGTATCGAACACTATAATGCTATGTCTGTCATATTTAAATCGTGCAAATATAATTCGTTCAGATTTAGACGAGTTGCACTTTTTATTGACATATAAGAGAACTTGTTAAAATATTTAAAAATAATATTCTACGAATCTTGTTTGTTTGATATACGCATGACAAATAAAGTTTGTTGCTTTTATTAGTTCAATTTTTCAATCAAACAAATTATAAAGGATAAACAAAAAATTAAAAATGAACATTACTTGAGCAAATTAATTGAATAATGATTCGTTGTTTCGGATTAATTAACTCATTTGTTTTTGACCAAAAACAAACATCAGGCAAATTATAACTCAGCCTTTTTTATTGATTCGAATAATTGAACTCAGTTAGATATAGCTCAACTATCCATTTGAGACCCATCAAAAACTTTTGTTGGGCTTTCATTTGCCATGGGCCATGGCCCGTTCAAATCGCACATTCTGCTCTGAACTGAACAGATCACATTGCAAGCGGCCTAATGGGCCACTCAGTTTCTTTTTAGGCCCGTTATCAACTATTCCAATATTGGATCTAAACCAAGTTCATTATGATCACATTTATCAAATGTCTAAAATTTAAATTACTATCATTTGAAAGGCAGTGTTGACATTGTACAAATTCAAATCTCTTAGAAAAAATATATGGTAAAATTGTGTACAATAGACTCGTAATCGTTATTGTCCTGCCCTTGGTGACTTACAAAAGATGGTTGCACTGGATCATCCTTTGAGTTTTCATCCCAAAATTGAGTATTAAATAGGTGGGCTTCCATTTGATTTGAGAGTAGTAAAAGTTTAGTCGATGGCCCATTTGCTATGTTGAAAGTTGTTTCCACCCAAAAATCTAATCTTTTTTTCCAGCATGTCACATGGACCATTTGTTATGTCTGTACAAAAAATATGTTTTTTTAGTGGTTGAAATTGCAATTACACTTTATATTAAAAGTTGAAATTTTTACACTATACACAACAATCCTCAATAAAAAAAACAATTTAATCCTTGTAAAATTACTATTTAATTTTTATACGGAAATATTTTTCTTAAACGAGTTGTGAACAGTTGAACAGCTAGCAAGAGTATGTAAAGAGCATTATAATATATGGAATATTGTTGATGAATTGATTCTGAATTTTGGACAAAACGACAAATACTAGTTAAGAAAAATGTACAGAGTCATTATTATAATTACTTGAGGAAGCAAAGCTTTGATTCGAACATTCGGCTTATATTATTTTAGTAAAAGACAAACAGAGAATAATTAAACATTAGTTACAATATTGTATTACACTTCAAGAAAGAGCCATTTATAAGTTTATTTATGTACAATTTTTATTGATTCAAACTTAAAGCTAGAAACAAGTCAATTTCGATTTAATATATGAAACAACTCTATAACAGTGTTTTACGCTTCGATTAGTAAAAATAAAATGTATCTTTCTTATTCGTATATGTCAGAGAAATATTAGGATAAGGTGTGTCAGAATTTTAATGGATTAATATTAGTTCTTTTTAAAAAAAAAATCAATTTTGTCCAGCTATGTTCCGTCTTAGTTGACATTTTTAAATATTTTGAAATCATATGAAAATAAATAAATTAACTTATTGTTAATATTGTTGATAGGCTTTGGTTCTACTATTACCATATGACACGCCCCTTTATTATATACTTAATTACATTCCAAAGATTGTATAATTGATAACTTAAGAAACTAGTATATTATATTTTATTTTCATTAAGAAACATAAAAGATAAGTTTAAGTGACAAATGCCATTTTAAAAACATAGTCAGCATTCACGGCAAAAATAAAAAATGAAAAGCTTCAATTACAAGGTAGCGATTTTCCAACTCCAAAGTAATCAACCCAAAATTTGTCCTACTAATTATGACCGTCAAATGTATGGTTGGGCTAAATATAAAACGAATTAAAATAAAATGCCAAATGCCATTTTTATTTTCAACTTTTGTTGAGCAAAATGACCTAAGATACAAGTGGGTAATATTGTTTTGGTCATGAACTTCCAAGTTCGAAGAACCTACTCATATCTAAACAATGAAAACTATCCAATTCTACCCGAATAAAAGTAATTTATTTGAATACGAACCATGCTATAACTTATTATTAAAGATAAGGCCAAAATGAAAGGTCATTAATATGGATACATTGAAGTTAACCTAAAAATGACAAACACAACATTACTCAGTTTGAAATTGTGTAGGCCAAGTAGCCGTTATCTGTACAATGAACATTCAATAGAGTAAAAGTACTTGGTTTTTTATTTTTAAAGTGTAAAATAATATTTTAAATGAAATTGTGTTTGATCATGAATACACATTATAATTATTTTTTTAATAATTATGAGTAATTTAGAGTGAATAAGATGTAAATAATTTTTTGATAAAATTGAAGATCTAGAATTTTATAAATTTTTATGATCAAATGTGATTTTGAAATTCAAGTCCGAAAAAAGTGAAAGATATTCATAACGAAACGGTTACTAAGTCTTTGATAACTACTCAGAAATCATTATATCTTGACTCTTGAGTTTTATAGATCTACAAATTGAAAAAATGAGTAAAAGATATTTATAATGAAACGCCACTAAGTCTTTAATAACCACTCAGAAATCATTATGTCTTGACTCTTGAGTTTTATAGATCAACAAATTGAAAAAATGGCCTTTTTAATGTATTTTAACATATACTCCAACTTTATAGTCATTTTCTATTTTACTATAGTCATTTACTTATAATGGGAATCTAATTAAAGTACTCAATTAATATATCAGAATTCTTCATGCCAATAACATTTGGTTCATGACAAGGAGTTGCATTAATAAAGTGGGTTTTTAAAACGGAAACAAATCATATGTATGCTATTAGTTTAGTGGTCAATGAACGAAAAGAAAAATTATAAGATCTCATATTTAAATTTCATTAGCTAAAACACATTTTGCATATGTGTGCTGTGTGCTGGTTAAAAAAAGAAAAACAGATGTCGTAATTTATATGACACTTTCAAATTAATCTATCCCAAAAAAATATCATCCTTTTATATCACAAGTTTCAGAAGTCATTTTTTTTTAAAAAAATATTTTTGTTTCCAATTAATTATTTTTAGGCTTTCTACCTCATGTTCAGTATTATGTATTGATCACATTATTATTCTACTAAATTTGAATTTGATTCGGAATGCGTCAAATTGAAATGAAGGAGGTATAATATGGAGTTTTATAGTATGGAGTATTTTTTTATATGTATATCGATAGACAACTGTCGTGATAACCAACCAAAATACAGAATCGAACAAGTCCACCACCTGCTTCTCTTCTCACACGTCTTTGCAGTTTGCTTTTTTCTTATTTTAGTATAAAAATTAATGTCCTACTATACTATAACCCAAAAACCACCTTCTTGTACTACTGGAATTTGTTTGGTGGATAACCACATATATTACACACAAACTCAAAACCCCAACAAGAATTCTCTAAAGTTGAAAACTTGCTAGTCTCACAAATTAAGAGAGCCATGTCCTACACAAAAATTCACCCAATTCCTCTTACTGCTGCATTTTCCTTGCTCTTAGTATCTGCAGTCTCACTTTCTTTCGCTCTGGTTGATGGTAAGCCATTGTTTTTTTTCTTAAAGTTGTAATCTTTTTGCTAAATTGGGTCTCTAATTCCTAGGATTGTTCTTGTTTTTTGCCTTAAAGTTGTTATCTTTTACTAAATGGGGTGTTGATTTCCTAGGATTGTTCTTGTTTTTTGCCTTAAAGTTGTAATCTTTTACTAAATGGGGTGCTAATAACCTGGGATTATTCTTGTTTTTCCTTAAAGTTGCAATCTTTTACTTAATGGGGTTGCTAATACCTGGGAGTGTTCTTTTTTTCCCTTAAGGTTGTAATCTTTTGCTTAATGGGGTTGCTAATACCTAGGATTGATTAATCTTGCGTTACCCTTAAAGTTGTAATGTTTTACTAAATGGGGTTGCTAATTGCCTAGGATTATTCTTGTTTTTCCCGTAAAGTTGTCATCTTTTTGCGAAATTGGAGTTGCTAATTAGCTAGGGTTGTTCTTGATTTTCCCTTAAAGTTGTAATCTTTAACTTAATGGGGTTGCTAATTACCTAACCTTAATTCTTGTTTTGTCTTGAAGTTGTTATCTTTTTACTAAATGGGGTTGCTAATTAACTTGGATTATTCTGGGTTTCTTGTTTAAGTTGTCATCTTTTCCTTAATGGGGTGCTAATTACCTAGGATTATTCTTGTTTTCCCCACTTTTTCTTGTGAGTAGATGTTGTGAGTGAGCCAATTCATGGCGTGGTTTCATCGGTAAGTAAAAGGTTTCTGGCCGAGAACAATGCTACTGGAAACTCATCTCTAGTACTGGCTGCTGAAAGAACCCATAGAAGAGATCCACTTGAGGATCGGAGTTACTATACTGGTGGATGGAACATCAGTAACGATCATTATTGGGCTGTAAGATTTCTTTTCAGCCCTTAATCTCACTTATTCTTGTTGAGAATTTGGTTATTATTTCTAACATTGGTAACTTTCACTGAAGGTTGGTTCAAAATCTTCACATTTGATTATTCTGATGGTTCTTTTTAGCATCACTTTGGGTGTTTCAGTGATTGTTCATATGCGTTAGCAATTGGGAAATGTGATTGTGCATCTCCATACGGACGAAGAGTTCTAATTATGATAAGAAATGAATAAGCGAGAGAGAGAATATGACCCCAATAATTCTTGTAATTATAACATCCTTGTACCTTGCCATGCTGTTTTACTCTTAAACTCTTTAGAGACCGACATATGCCGAATTCTTGACTTAACAAATTACAATCACAGCTGGATTTTTATAGGAGTCTTATTTTACTTGTTACTCTTAGAAAGGGATTTTACTTAAAGATGAATTTCTCATTCTAAGGCCATTACGATTTCACTTTCTTAGATTTGTTGCCAGTCTCTATTTGCTTGTTAACTTTGTTCAAACAAAATTGGTAGAATTTCTCAGGATGGTCTCTAATGTGTTTTCTGGTTGTTATCATATATGCCAATATGCCATGTTTTCAGTCATCTCTTCAATATTTTTAGCTTATATACTTGATGACCTAGTGACTATCTGATAAAAAACTTTTCTTGATACAGTCAGTTGCTTATACTGGTGCCCCTCTTTTCATCATTGCTCTATTCTGGTTTGTGGCATGTGGCATTTCCTTGCTCCTAGTTTGTATCTGTTGTTGTTGCTGCCGGAGAGCACGTTATGGTTATTCTCGAACTGCTTATGCACTTTCTCTTATTTTTCTCTCCGCTTTCACCATTGCTGCTATGTAATCACTCTTTCTCCCTCTTTCTCTCTCCATCATCTCTTTTTCATTACAAATCGATTCATTGCATGGATTTATCACTAATGTCTGCATTGGAATATCAGAATTGGTTCAATTTTTCTGTATACTGGACAAGGGAAATTTCATGACGGTACAAAACATACGTTGGATTATGTTGTGCAACAAGCAGGATCAACGGTTGACAATTTAAGGAATGTGTCAAACATTCTGGCTGTTGCCAAGCACACTGGAATTAGTCAAATTTTTCTACCTCAAAATGTTCAAAACAACATTGACAAGGTTGACACCAAGATCAGCTCGGCTGCTGAAACTCTTGAAACGGAAACTGAGAAGAACAAGAAGGATATCTTGGTTGTCTTAGACTTAGTGTAAGCACTTCTTGGTAAATTCCTGTGAACTATAGTGATCTTGTGATGTCTTACTAATTGCCATGCTGGTATGTATTGCAGGAGGCGAATTCTCATCATTGTTGCTGCTGTAATGCTTGGTTTGGCTGCTCTTGGTTTCTGTAAGTTCTATGCCCTTTCAAAGTTAATACTCCATAGTACATATTGACTGACAATTATCTTGTTGACAATCTGCTGCAGTGTTGTCTATACTTGGTCTGCAGTTTATTGTATACGTGTAAGTGTTATTACTAGAACAAATACTTTTCTTGATAACAAGGAACTGATTATAATTTTTGAAGTCTAAAGCACTTTTATTATTTTGCAGTCTAGTCATTATAGGGTGGATCCTTGTTGCAGTCACATTAATCTTATGCGGTGCATTTCTTGTTCTTCACAAGTAAGTTATATCGAGTTGTAATGTTATCTGTCCTATCATGCTTCTACATCTCTGATGTTCGAACCCATCCATGTCAACCTTCCAGAACAAAATAAAAAGATCGAGAAGACTAATAAAAAGAGGAAAACTATACCCCTTTTGCACATCAAATCAATACAGCTGTTACGCTGCCTCGACTAGATATTCTGAAACCTCATTATGTAGTTGTCTTCGACATATACAAATTTTTAAGTGTTGCTTGGACTCTCCAAAAATGCTGTCGCACCCATGTCAGATCCTCAAAAAATGCATAGCTTTTTGGAGAATCAGACATACAACCGACTATATTTATCAAGAGTTCGAGCAACATAATAAGAATACACCCTTTCTTTCAATATTGGAACATATCTTTTATTTTCCACCACAATAATGCATTCTTACTTGTGTTCTTTCTGGTTCATAATTCTTCAAAGTACAAACTTCATTTTTAGTACTGTTACAGTTATATACTTCCAAATTTTCTAACGATAGTTTTGTCTATCTAAGTGCGACGGGAGACACATGTGTGGCAATGGATAATTGGGTAAAAAACCCTTCGGCTCATACAGCACTTGATGATATAATCCCTTGTGTGGACACTGCTACTGCCCAAGAAACATTGTCTCAGAGCAAAGAGGTCACCTACCAATTGGTTGGAGTCACTAACACTATCATCACCAATGTTTCAAACATCAATCTACCTTCAGGTGTTGGTTACAACCAATCTGGTCCACTGGTCCCTAACCTCTGTAATCCATTTAATTCAGACAAGACAGACCGGAAATGTGCAAGTGGTGAAGTGGAACTTAGCAATGCCACACAGGTATGTGAACTTTTTCACTCCAAGAAAATTAACAGTGAAGATAGAATGCTGAAAAAGAACTTCTAGTCAAGTTCCTCTTTTGGTAGGTGGCGTTTGTGATGGTTTTAAAATGACATAAAATAAGCAAATCTAATACTATCACAGTTCGCATTGGCGAAGTTCCATTTCAGATGGATTGTATGCTTCAAATTCTGTTACTTGCGCAATGGTAGAAAAAATGTGTTGAGATATTTTCTTGTGCAGTAACTTCCATTGTATTAATGCAGGTTTGGAAGAATTACGTCTGCCAAGTTTCAGCAAGTAATGTGTGCACCACTGTGGGCCGTCTAACCCCTTCTATGTACAACCAAATGACTGCTGTAGTCAACGTTAGCAACGGCCTGTATCATTCTGGGCCTTTCCTTAAGGAACTACTTGACTGTACTTTCCTTCGAGATACCTTCACTGTCATTCATGACGAACATTGTCCTGATTTGAATCGATACAGTAAATGGATCTACATCGGTTTAGCTCTGGTCTCAGCTTCAGTAATGCTCTCACTCATTTGTTGGGTACTATATGCAAGAGAGAGACGTCACCGGAAGTATACCAAACTTGTTGATGCTACATCTGGTCAAGAATCTTTAGCAGAGAAAAGCCACGGGTGATTTTTCAAATAATTTTGCTCCTCTTAGTTATCAACAAGACGTTCTTTTATTTTCTTAGGTATATATAATATGTTATATCTGCAGTATTCCATGCTTTCTAATACGTTTGTTTGTGACAATACAAGTTGATGAGGGATTGTTAGATGTTGTTCATACACTATTGAATCTAGGATTGATGCAGATTGTTGTGTATACAGGACATGGACATCAAATTTTGTGTTTATATAATATCCCTCACGTTTATTTCCTTGATAATTTCGTGTTACTTTAAAGATTAATCAAATTGAATCTCAGAAGAAAAATAATGTCACATAAATTGAGACGAAATGCTTTAAATTTAGGTAGGAAATGGTCTAGATCAATAATTGCCTATAATTATTATTATTATGGATATTATTTTTGATTAGGAGCGTTATAATGTCCTTGCTTCAAGTATTTGTTCAGGGAAAGTTGTTAGTTGGTGCCTATTAGAATAATAATAATCATTTTGATTGCCAGTCTTCATGTTTAAGTGTAGCTTATAGCTAATTTTTACACCATTATTATAAACTTATAAAAGAACGATAGCAACGTACACCCAAAGGGACCTACTAAACTGAAATTGAATTAATTAATGCTTTATTAGTACTATATATATTTGGTAGCGTGAAGAGGACGTCAAAATATCTTCTTCTTTTTTTCTTTTTACTTTAGGATTTTTAATAGTTTATTTAATTAAACGTCATAATTTTAATATTTTTCATTATTATTGACTAAATCCGCTTTTAGCTTTTACCATTTCTTTTTCTAATATAACGGTCCTAAAAGTGTTAATTAAGTTCTGGGTGCACTGATCATGACAATATATAAATTTTTTAATTCCATCAGATTAATTTGATTTATAACATGTAATCAGTGGCAGATCCAATGTATCTCTATTGGGTTCATCTGAACTCAGTACTTTCGACGAAAAAGATAAATTTATGTGTAAAAAGATATTAAAATTGCAATAATTATTAAATATGAGTCAATAACTTTAAAAATATAATGAATTCAATGCTAAGAATTTGAAAAATTAAACTTATAAATTTAAATTCTGAATTCGACTCGTAATAAGTATATATGGTACATAATTTTTTTTTAAAAATGCATCTTTTATACTACAAAATACTTTTCCCTCCTCGTATGTGATCTTAAAAGTGTCATAACAATTTGTGTAATTATAAAAGTACATCTCGATGAATATAAAGTGTAAATAAAACTATTTTCAAGTTTAGAAAGCAATCATTCTTCCCTCTTTTTAAAATGCACTAAAAACGAAATAGGTCCACATAAATTAAAACAGAGTAACATAAATCCATGTACTTGAACATGGAAGGGCAAATATGGACATTGAAAATGGAGAAAATAAGTAGATAAACCCACAATTGATCTGTCTATATGTTACTGTATATAGATGTTTATTACTTTCTAAAGGAGACATTAGTAGTAAGCCGAGGCGGACCCAAAAGTGTATGTGAAGGTGCACGTGCATTCTTTAAATTCGAAAAAAATCATGTAATATATATATATTTATCTTAAGAAATTGACAGAAACTAAATATAATTAACAGTTCCCCGTGGAAAGCATTAAAGGGTGCTTTGAACTGTTGGTATACGCTAATACATCCACCCACGCGATCTGGGTTTTATCGGTTCGCCTCTTGTAGTAAGATAAAGAGAGGTCCCAATGGCAACGTCAAGAAAAGTGAGTTAGCTGGTTCAGAACATGTTTTTGTTCCCCGACCAGCCATCCAGCCTCATTCAGATGCAGCCTACATAGAAAACACCAATTTACAATGTTCATAGGCACATCAATGTCACACAAATCCCATATCAGTTTCAATATGTCAAAGGTGAACCTGTTCAAACCTTTCCTCATCATGCACTTTATTATCGAACCTACAAAATTAAATCATCATCATCAACACAGAAAAAACAACTTTCACCCTAGACCTACCACATTTTGCATTCTGGATGCCAATCATATATATAGTCACTTGGCCTGTTTTCTCTTAATTTAATTTCCTTTTTTGTACCATCTACTATAGTACTATTTCTTTTGTTAATATGCAATATGTGCAAATTTGTTGAAAAGATATAATTGGTTGAGTATCTGGACTTTCACTTTATTAAAGAGATTTCGAATATTGATCACCTTGTAATTCCCTTGCCCCCCAATTCTTTTTTAAAATAAAAAACCTTATCTTCAATATCTCTGTTCATTTCATTGGATTTTTTCATCAAATAGCCTTTTGTTTTGAGGTGTACTAATTACCTTCACAAATAAGATGCCAAAAATAAATTAGTATGGCGATTAGAACCTCCTAACTACTTAGCACACGAGAAGCTAAAAACCATGGGCCGAAGAGGAGCCAGCATGTGACAAGAAACCCAATATGTGGGCCTCTCCCATTCACTACACAAATCTTATACATTTTAGGTTAATTATATCATATTCTGAAAGTTTTCCCACTTACAAAAATGTCTAATTTTTTATTGTTCTCTGATACATTTCTTGACTTTTTGATACATTGCAATGATACATTACTTAATGAGAGGGATATATGTGATAGGGAATAGAGATGTATCTGAGATGAGAGGGTTGTATCCAAGAGGGGATTTTTATAAAAAAATTTAAATGATAAAATTTTTTAGAGATTATGATATTTTAAATTGTGTATTTATGTAATTTTTCTTTACAATTTATAAGGAAAACAATATATCACAAAATAAAGAAAAATAATAATTTTATCATATACTAAAAAAGATTATAAAAGAATAAACATAGCACTTAAAACTTAACAGAAGTTAGATGAATTGAATTATAACTTGTATTTAACTCAAACTATTTCAGTCTAATAAAAATTTACTAACTCAACATATTAACCCTTCCGCTAGTACCCCATTGAAAGCAGTCATGTACCTTGTTTTCCAGGAGTATTACTTTTTGCCTTGTATACCATACATAACAAAAGAGATATTTAGTGGTTATAGATTTTTTTCTTAACGGCAATATTTATTATCGTAAAAACATTTTACAGCAACTGAGTTAATATTATTGTATAAATAACTTAAATTCTGAAGCTATGAGGATAAGAGGACATGGGGTGGTCACTATTAGGTCCACCTATATTTGAGCATTACTAACAAAAATGTCCAATTCTAGCTAGTATGGTGTCCCCTACACTTAAAGCCTAAATTAAAGGTAAAAATTGAATGTAAGTTGCAGTGGTAGTGCTTGAAATCAAACCCCACATCATAAAAAATATATATATATATTGGATAAGCCTAAATATATTTATATATTTTCATGTATAAGCACTTTATATTGTACCCCACAAACAAAAAGCCAGTATTCAGGATAATTTAGGAAAAGATTTTGGAAGTTTTTATCCAAAGTTAGAGAGAAAAAAGTATCAACTGACAGCAACTTCTTATCCAAATTATGAAAATATTTAACTATATTCTGCAAATCACTATAAACTAGTTTTGGTTTTAAATTCTACACGTCAAGATTGCATTTTTTAAATTGTATTAGTCAAAATACAAATTTGATAGTTGGGTATATTTTGGGGTTAGTAAATCCACGAAGGAGTTAAATGGAATTTAATATCTACTATACATATATAAAAATAATAATTTTAAATGTATAAACTATATAATTTTTCGTTAAAGGAGGTTCGAATGAACTCCTGACTCTTATTAGCTCCGCCTTTACACATGGCAGTCAAAGTCTATTTAAGATGCAAAATCACACCCGAGCTAAGATTCCAGTTCACCTTGGACCGGGGGATGGTAACAATTTATTTCACTTAGTGGCGAATCTATGATTTTTAATATCAAATTAAGAATTTTGAGTAAAAGGGATCAAAAAATAAAATGTAGCATCTGAAATTTAAACTTAAAATCTCATTAATTATAATTTGTGTGTTATTACCGCTAAATATAAATTCAATGTCAGCCTAACTTACTGATTCTGGGGTCAACATTTATATGATTAGATTATTTAAAGATAACTACTCATAATTGGTAGAATTGATAATCTAAAAAATTTTAAAGCAAGCAATTATATAGATTAAATTACACGCAAATCTATACAAGATAAATCCAAGTTATAGTTGTTTCTTGAGTGTCGTCATACTATGCGAAAATGAGAACAGAAATGCATTTGAATAATTCAATGCAATATTAGAAACAGAGTTTTTCCCACAATGAAAATTTTGTGTTAGAAAATATCTTATTATTCATTTTCCATCGAATCAATTAATTGAAAAAATGCATTATGAAAAATAGATTCTCATCAAAATACTAAAAAGCTTATTATTTTTCCATGTGTGAAAACACTATTATTTTTTCTTATTGATTAATTAAAATATCTGTAGAACTAATCAGTGAATATTTTTTAGTAAAAAAACAGTGAGTTTTTAATAGTTACGGTACCTTATATAAGATCACAACAAAAGGATTGGACCCAAAAGGTTAAAATCATATTAATAAAGGATAACTGAATTCCAATTCAAAATCAACCCTAGTTACTTTCAATTTTAATACAATTGTCGAACATCTTTTAGAAACTCTCACCATTTGAATGAGCTTGAGAAATGTTGACATAATTTTATTTTGGAAAGTTTGACTAAATGAATATTTTCATATCTTTAATAAGTTATACGGCTCAAATCTTTTGGGAGAAGAAATTGCATTTCCTTTAGCATATTCTTTCAAACTCCTTTTTTTAATAGCTATTTAATTCACTAGAAAGTCCACTTATGAATTCAACAACATATTCAGTAAAATCTCACTCAACTAAATGTATAATTTGAGTCTTTTTGAAGCATAAAAAAAATCATAAATTTACATGTATTCCTAAAATTCTCCTATAAGTCATCCTCTGCATAACCTCAATAGTGCCAACATACATATATACTACTCCCTCTAGTTCGTATTAAATAAATTGTTTAGATTTCAACAATTTTTTAAAATTTTAAAACATATATTTATTTTAAATTTTATTTTTTTAAAAATCAACAATTCACCTAATAGGAATTTAGAAGTATAAAAAGAAATCGAGAAGCACAACAAGAGAGTTTAACCATAAAAGCTACGCGGGAACTTGAGTTGAATGAAAGCCACGAAACAATCTCATACTTTATGACTTGGGCACAGAGACGGAATTAGGTGGGGATTCATGGATTCGAACGAACCCAATAGCTTTTTCGCAAATCTTATATTTGTACTAAAAAATAAAATAAATATATATGTATATTAACTTGTGAACCCTAAAAAGAATATTTAAAATCTCAAACTCTTCATCCTGGCTCCGCCTCTTCTTGGGCACTTAAGTCAATGAAGCCATAGAGCACATAAAATATGTTATGTAGGCCGGCAATTTTTTTAATCCGGAAAAAATTGTTTTGAACTTTTGAATTTTATTTGTGGTTTTAAAATTAAAATTTTATTTATAAGAAAAATGAGATCAAAAATTCAAAATCATTCACATATAAAATTATTTTTATAAATCATCCAAAATAATCCAACCGTTTGTTCAACCGTACCGCCCTTCAACCACTACATATTATTTTTTTCCTTTTTATTATCATTTGGTGCCTAACTATATCATATTCAACTTTTATATTTGATCAACTTTTTTAATTCAATGTCTCACGCAATCTCTTCTTATGGGAAACAAAAAACGTCTCAATCTCTTCGTTATAAATCCAATTGTTTACGATTATAATTTAGAAAATCAAAACTTTTTTAGTTCAAGTTTTTTTTTTTTTGGGTAACTAGTAGTGCTTGACTTAAAAAAGAAAAATCAAATAACTTCTTACTTAGATTTTTTTTGTGAAATACTTGATTTTAAAATGTATAAAATCATAGTTTGTGAATGACAATATATAGTTGAAAACAAAATAAATGAACAAGTAAGAGTATATAAACGTGTTCTTTATTTGACAATATATAGTTGAAAACAAAATAAATGAACAAGTCAGAGTATATAAACTTGTTCTTTATTGATATTTATGTCATCTAATTTTGAGTGCGTATAAATAGATATTTAAATTAGTATAAAAATAAATAAAGAGACATACACATGTTATGTATCTCTGTTCACTTTTACTTATTACAGTGACTAGTGACTGGGCACACCCATTAAAAAAATAATTAATGATACATGTATTTTATCAAACTATCCCTATTAAATGATGCCTTGGAAAATGATTTGAAAAATAAATATTTAATGTTGAGGATAAAACATGGAAAAAAATTACTCTCTCCGTTCCTTTTTATATGTCACCTTTTTAGATTGCAATTTATTAAGAAATTAAGTAATTTTACCTTTTTACCCTTATTTAATGTTCTCTTAAGTCAACTTTCAATAAATGATGAATATGCTAGATTTCAAAAAAATTAAAATGCACTTGAATGACTATTTAAATTTTTGAGTTTATTTTTGGAGCCAAATTTTTTCATCAATTGATCTAAGATTTTAAAATTTTTGTTAAAGCTTCAACTTTCGAGATTATTTTTTATTTTTTCTCCATCTTTTATTTTTAATTTGTCTGTTGAGATTTCTTTTTCAAAATAAGATTTTACAGAATAGTGAATGGATGAGAGTAATTAATCAATGTATGAAGTACTTCAATGAATATAATATTAATTACTTATTATTTTTTCTAGGTTGATCAAACTATATATTTTCAAGACAAATTAATTGCTCTATCAAGAGTATAATTGGAAAAATATGGTAACTTAAGCATTGATTTTATAAAATGACAAATATTATGGACCAACTATTTATAAAAAGTAATGACATATGTCAAAAGTGACGAATAAAAATAAAAATTTATTTTAAGAATAAGTCACAGCTGGAGTACTTTTTAAGAAACGAGAACATTTCGAAACAACACAATTGATTGTATCCATTATAGCCATGTTATTCAATTTACACGTATAATCAAAGATCTTTTCGCAATAGCAATTATACACATTTATAAATTATCTAAGTTTTAAAATTTAATACTCTAATCACGATTTAAGCTTTAAATACAATTAAAAACTAAAATAATGGACACCTGGATTGCATTTCTCCTTTTCTATTCCCAAGAAACCCCTCAATATCATGGGTTTAAAGGGAAAATAACTGCCCGACATAAGGGACAATATCGTCAGTCCAGAAGTCAAGACAATAGTTGGATTATTCTTGTAGTTCCCTCCATTGATTTGGGGACACCAACAAAGCCATAGGGGTACGTGTCAATCACTCTTTTAATCACACTGACAAATGGCTCCAGATTCGTCGCCCAACTTCTTTTCCTAATCCCACCTTCATTTGTTACAACGTGCAACACACGTTACACAATATTAATAGTGCGTTATAAGCACTTGTTTTTTCTCGCGTGAGCGTTGCCATCGAAGATGCCCATAGCCCATAGCTTTTTGGGTGATTTACTGTTTGACCCATTGGAAAACCCTAGCCCCCACACCCCCCAACATATTCACCCTGCACCGGTTTACTTTACTACCCCTAGAATCTCATTAAATTACCATCTTGCCATTGCCTCCATTTTCCTATATAATCGTCGCCTTCGTTAAACTTTAGGTTTGCCGAAATAGAGAGCAAAACGGCATTTTCAAGGTATTTCTTCTACATTCAGAATATTTTGTTTTTAATTTTTTTTTTTTTTTACAACAATGGAGGCTTCGTCTTCTAGAAGCAAAACTCACGGTTCAAGTTTTCACCACCATTTTCAACGATCCACTTCACCTTCGGGTCGGTTCTGCTCATACTCAATGTCTTCAACTTCACCTAGTTTTTCCAGTTTCTCCAACAGGGATTCCGATTTCATGACCCGATCCACATCCCCAACCCGGGTGAATCTTCGCCGATCCGTTTCCCCATCGCCGAATGTACGCTTTTCCGCATCAGCCGGCCGTTCGATTTCAGTTTACCCTCATCAACGAAAGCAGAACAGCAGGCCGTTGCCGTCTAATCAGAAGAAAACATGCATGTGCTCACCGACAACGCATCCAGGCTCATTCCGTTGCAGTCTTCACAAAAATATGAGCCAAAATCGGAGTCATTCAAATTCCTCTTATCGATCTAGTTATCACCTGAACATGCGTAGATCGGCGATGACAAACTCACTCGTCCGGATTGGAACTGTAGAAGGTGAACTTGTAAAAAGAGCGCTTGCCGCTTTGATCCGTCCATCTTCTCATCAGCTCAGGCGAAGAGACGACTTTCAGCCGCGACCCAGCCGACTCTCCGTCATGTCCAAGGCTGAAAATTAATGAGGGTTTTGTGAAATCGTTTTGATTGTACAGTTCCTGATTTAGCATCAACTCACTCAGTCAGCCGGGGATGATGACTCGGGAAAGGCCTTATGCCTTTTTTTGTAGTTTTCAGGCGAAAACTCCCAAATCCCAAAAATTTTGTATTTTTTTGTTTTTTTTCTAGATTCAGGAAAACGCATGTCATATACTGCTTTCAATATATCATAATATAATCTAAAGAACCTACGCCCAAAATTAATCTCAGTTTTTTTCTTGTTCGCAAATTTTGATTTGTGTTCTTGCATACTCAACTAAAACTTAAAAATCGGTATAACTGCGTAGATTTGGTGACATAAATCTACTTATTTGGATGTTTATTTTTGGTTGGTTGGTAGTTAGTTCATTTTTTGGTGTCCGTTTAATATGCCAATGCACAACAACTATTGATGCTAACGTATTGTACTTGATGGCGTTTTTTTACAGGTTTGATTTTTTCTTTTGGAATGTGGCCTGCGGATCATGACAGTGACCTCTTGGCGAATTGTTCTAATGGCCCGAAGCAAAGTACAGAGGACCAAAAATTGAAGTATTTTAAACAGTAATTATTGCAACTTATAATAACCCCCAAAATGGAGGCCCTACGAAGTGAATGAAAAAGTGTAGAAGATTTCAAATGTTGATGACTTGCCAGAAGGAAAAAGAGAAAGTGACCATTGGCCAAAAATTTCTGAATTGTGTTTCAAGACTCTTTTTTTTTGGCAAAATGATGTCCAAAAACATGAGTGGGCTCCTTTGTTTAATTTTTATTGAACATATTACGCCGAAGGCAGCGTTGGCAAGTCTAAAATGAAAAATTGATTATTTCAACTGCCATTCTAAATGGTAGTTGATTTTTTTGGCATTGAAATGAATAAAATTTGGGGTTTTGAAGAAAGCACGTGGATGGTTAGGCGTGTTTGATGGAGGTGATACAAGAAATGCTAGGCTCCTCAAATACTATATGCTTTAACTGACAGCTTTCATACAATGTTCCTCATTACTTAAATATTCACGAGACTATTTAAAATTACAACTCATTAGCACCATCTTTTGCCCCGGTTGGACCTACTTAGAATTTTATTAAAATAAATAAAATATGAACAGTAAATATACAGACATTAAAATATACCACATATCAGGTTCGAAGATGTAGACTTTATCCTATCCTTACTTGTACATTGAGATAGAAAGATTATAATAAATTCTTTTAAAAAAGCGTTATAAAAACAGATTAAAAAAAATATGAAGAAATATTGACATATAAACGTTAGACTGGTGCATGTGAGGAGATAAAGACATGTAAACAGTCTTTCTCTTTTTTACAAAAAATAATCTAAGGCGTAATGATTCTTTCATCGTTCAAAATACCAAATAAATGCTCAACTACTTTACAGAAAAATATACACTTCGTATTTCATTATAGTGGTGTGGCAAAATGGACCCATACTTCTCTCATTTCATTTAACAGCCCATATTACCCATTTGAATATGTATCTATAATTTGGGCTTCAGCCCAAAAGCCGATGGTCTTCGTATAACATGAATAGCTGTAATTTTTTAAATGATCAAGTCTATAGGTAAGTTGCTTTGCTATTCGAACCCGAAACTTCTTGGTTAAAAATGAAGGAGTACTTATCACTCCACCATTATTCGTAGGTAATTGTTCCCCCAAAAAGGACTTTGTTTTACTGCCCAGATGCATGTAAAGAAATGGATTACTATAGATGGAATTCGTTTCTTGTTAATTTATGTAAAAGGTGAGATTTGATATGCTATTACTAGCTATAATAAAAAAGATGACGTAATAATGTAAAAACTACAAACAGACAATGGAAATGTGTGTTCGGCCACAACTAGATGAAAGTTTTTCTCTATTAAAATCTTTAGAGATATGGTATTCATCGTGGTCTGAAGAAACATTTTTTCTAAGCTAAAAAATCTAAAGGGTTATCAAGAATTTTATATGCCAAAAGGACTGTGCATTTCCTGATAAGAAATGTGCAGTTGGTGTATAAATTTTTTGACAGCTCCTTTTATATGTTTTTAAACTTTAGAAAAAATTGTGCTTTAGTCTCCCGACTCGTGTTCTTTCGCAACTTAAGTGGAATCTTTGATATTTGGTAAAGTTATTTGTTCCATCAAACATTAATATAAAAGGTACAACTTATGGACCACGTGGAGTAACTCGCACTTCCATTCCAATAGTTTAGATATCGAATTTGTCCACTTTGCATTGTCTTGTTCTCTACCAGGGTCCCTTGCTGTTTGTCTATTTCAAGAAGTTCTTACATTAATGACCATCGCCTCTACCAAGTTGGGTATTCAAAAAAATTTGATCTTTTTAAATTTTGTAGTTTCATGAATGGCTATCTTAAAAGAAGGAAGCAGACCACCATGGGTAGGTCTTGCTGCTGCTGTTTGGGTACAGATAGCAGCTGGCTCAGCTTATACTTTCCCCCTTTATTCCCCTGCTTTGAAATCAGTTTTGGGTTTTAGTCAGCAGCAGCTGACTATTATTGGAGTGGCAAATGATATTGGGGAGAATGTTGGGATTCTTCCAGGCATAGCTTGTAACAAGTTCCCACCTTGGGTTATTTTGCTTGTTGGTCTCTGCCTTTCTTTTTTTGGATATGGTGTTCTTTGGCTTGCTGTCAGCCAGACTGTACTGTCCTTGCCTTACTGGGTTGTGAGTTCTTGAATTCTTTTGCTAACTCTCTTTCTTTTTACAGTTTAAGTTCTGCCTTGCCTGATCTTCCTCCTATCGTAGTATCTATTTTAACTGTTGTCTATTTTATTACAGTGGGTTTGTTGTTGTTGTATTTAATGATTGATTTCTAAGTTGAGGGTGGATGGGAGAAAGGCTATACTCTAATTGATTTCAGGTTTAGTCTCCTAAAGATGTAAAATTATGAACTATTGTTCTGTTATAGAAACACTGAGTTATTGTGAATGCTGATACTGGGGATAGTAGGTTCAATTTATGGTACTCTTCAGCATATCTAGTTTTAAGTTATGGGATTGAGCCGCCAGCATATTCAAATGTGCCATTGGATTAGACACATTCATTTCTTTGAGCATTTGTATCTTATTTCAACTAGTAAAAATAAAAATAGTATCTTTAATTACTGGAATGTGAAATCTGCATTTGGCTTTTTCTATTGTAGCTTTAAATGGCAAAACCATGTGACTTTGATTGTGAGGGCGCTTGTGACATGAGTAAATGTATGTGACATGAATTCTTCTGTTAATCCCTATTGTTTGAGTTCATGTTCATGTTCAGTAAACTTTAACTTTGACTTGGATTAGATCTTTTTTCATTTTTGACCAGAATAGACAGTTGAGAAATAATTGGAGGAAATACCAACCTTTTCTTGTAGGCTTGTCATTTTGCTATGGTTAGTACTTCATCATCAATCTTTTGGACCTCTAGATATTCTAATGATGAAGAGGTTAACATTCGTTAATATGAGTGCGAAGATCTGAACCTCATAGAGGATCATTTCCTGCCTGCCTGAGAATACGGTTTCTAGAATTTAGCTGACTGTACCTTCACAGAAGGTATTGCATATATTCATCATATCTGGCTAATATTGCATTTAGAAGTTGTTTAAAAGAAAAAGTAGCACATTCTTGATCTTGCTTGCTGCAATGGATGTAATAGTTCTTGCGTGAACCTTCTTGGTGAGCCTCCAACTTATTACCCCTGCCTTGCTTCTGCTCTAATTGCCGAGCTAACTCTATTATGTGAATCTTTCTACCACAAGAGTGGAACTATGAACTGAAACATCGGATATTAGTATCTGCATTTTGCTGATCTTTCTTTGATAATTATATCTCATATATAGTTAGCCTTGTTTTGTGCAAGAATTCGAAGCAGCAGTGGATAGTGAATCAAAGCATAGATAGTATTATATCTGCAAAATGCAGCTAAAATTTCTGTTAACTCTACTGTGCTTTCTATTTTACTTGAAAAATTCTTGCTATCCCCTTATTTTTCTTTTCTTTCCCTTAACTATCAGTATTCGCGGCGGAGTAATTATCCTTAGATTCCTTCATAAGAGTGTTAGGTAATTGCATACAAGCAAGTGCTTGTAAGCACTTTAGTTTTTGACTTATTTTTATCATTTTAGCTTTAAACCAAGTGCTTATAAACACTTTTTAAATTTACTCAAACACTCCAAAAGTGCTAAAAAACTATTTTGGCTTTAAAACACTTAAAATAAGCCAATCCAAATAGGCTCTAAGTGGTTCTTTTCTTTTTCTTCTGAAAGCTCTGTCATTGGTGCACCTCTTCCTAGATTATGCACCCTGTCTCTTTTGTCACCTCAGCTATCTAATGCCTCCTTCAAACTCTTATATTTCTCAAGCTATGCTTTGAAGTGTTCAAGCTCTATGTATCACCAGCGTTCTATGTTATATGTGGGGAACTCCGACTTATATGTGTACTTAAGTGCGATTCTTTTCTTCAAGTTCTATTTTATTTTTCTTTTAGTGTCTTGGTTCTACATTTTCATCTAGCCACAAAATGACTTAGATCATTTCAAGCTTACTCGGTTGCAAGTTTGCATATCAGGAGTTGTTGTAAGATGTCCATTGCTTTATTCTGGTGACTTCTTTGATTTGTTTTCTTTTAAATATTTTGGGTATAACTTCCTCTGACATAATTTGAAGTTTTGTGCTTTACTGACAGAACTTGTTCTCATAGTTTTGATATCTGATTGAATGACAGCTTTGGCTCGCACTGGTAGTTGCTACAAACAGCAGTGCATGGATGGGCACAGCAGTACTTGTCACCAATATGAGGAACTTCCCTCTCAGTAGAGGCACTGTTGCTGGAATACTGAAAGGCTATATTGGCCTGAGCGCTGCAGTTTTCACAGAGATCTTTGCTATGGTTCTTAATGATTCCGCTTCAGATTTGTTGCTGTTTCTAACATTGGGAATTCCGATCATCTGTTTGGCCATGATGTACTTTATCCGGGCTTGCACACCAGCTTCTGGCGAGGATTCTTCTGAGCATGTCCATTTTCTTTTCACTCAAGCAGCAAGTCTGTTGCTTGCAGTTTATCTTCTCACTACAACAATTCTGAAGACCATTCTATCTCTAAATAGTTTCATCTCCTATATACTTGTTGGAGTAATGGCTATCTTATTGATGTCTCCTTTAGCAATTCCTTTGAAGATGACAATATTTCCTTCTCGTCATAAGAGACCTGGAAAATTAGATGGTTCCTCAAATGATTTGACTGAAGAAGAAGTCAGTTCCAGCCAAACGGCGTCCTTATTAACTCCAATTTCATCAGAAGCAGACCTTGGGAGCTTCCGTGAAGGTGAAGATATTTCTGAGGTGGATATGCTGTTGGCTGTGGGTGAGGGTGCAGTGAAAAAGAAAAGGAAACCTAGAAGAGGTGAAGACTTCAAATTTCGTGAAGCTATTATTAAAGCTGACTTCTGGCTTCTGTGGCTTGCGTACTTCTTTGGTGTTGGCTCTGGTGTAACTGTTCTTAATAATTTAGCACAGATTGGAGTTGCACTTGGTGTAAATGATACAAAGATATTACTGAGTTTGTTCAGCTTTTGCAATTTCTTGGGTCGTCTTGGGGCAGGTGTTGTTTCAGAACACTTTGTAAGGTAATCTGGTATATCCCCTCCTGTTATCTTTGTTTCCCAAGAAAGAAGATAATGGTGTGCTGATATTCCCTCTCTCACTCACTTGGCTGGGGGCAGGGACTAAAATGCTTTCAGTTTCAGATGAAAGTCGAAATGCTTTCATATATTTGACACTTCTTATTGATACTATTACTAGCTATAAATCTATCCATCTTCATGGTTGGTAGCTCCTAAATCCTAATTATTACAATTGATAATGCATCACTTAAATCATTAAATGCCTAAGTTCAAGAATGATTTCATTTAGAGATTGACAGACTGCTGTGTGGCTTAGTAGTGACCGACAATTTTACACTTCTATCATGTCTATCGCAGGTCAAAAACAATACCACGGACATTTTGGATGATGATAACACAAATCCTCATGATTATAACATTCCTTCTTTATGCTTCAGCTCTGAGGGGTACTCTCTATGCTGCGACTGGATTACTTGGGATTTGCTTCGGTGTTCAGTTTGGTGTAATGATTCCTACTTCCTCTGAGCTTTTTGGCTTGAAACATTTTGGCATAATATTCAACTTCATGCAGCTTGGCAATCCTTTAGGAGCACTTCTGTTTTCTGGTCTACTGGCTGGTTATGTCTATGACACAGAGGCAGGAAAGCAACAAGGATCGCACTGTCTGGGCCCAAATTGCTTCAGGCTCACGTTTCTGGTTTTAGCAGGAGTTTCTGCCTTTGGCGCATTCTTGAGCATGATCTTGACTATCAGAATTAGACCAGTCTACCAGATGTTGTATGCTGCAGGTTCTTTCCGTTTGGCTCAGGCTTCTGATCACTAATTGGCGTAGTCACCTTTTGCATCTATATACATATATATATTATAGAATTTTACCTGTTTTCATGATCCATACTGCCTTTCCCCACTGACAAGGGAATGCTGTCTCCTACTGTGAACGTAACTGGAAGTGTTCTCTCATTGAGTGTGGCTTCCATAATTTTCCTCTGGGTAAAACCCAAAACTTTGAATGTAAGGTTGATGTCCCAGTAAAATGTACTACTAGTGTTTGATTTTCTTATGATCTTTGGGGGACAGCTGGAGGCTTCTATTTCAGGAAATAAATAGTGCATTAAATTGCCTGCAAAATTCTATTCTTCATAAAGTAAATTTATTGGCTGATTCCAAAAATGTAGTGAAGTAGTTTTAGCTTTTAATCCTTAGTAAGAGCTGCTTAGCAGTGCTAACAAGTGGTAATCAAGGCGGGAATGGATAATTTCTTGGTAGGAAGCGCTTTAACCCCTTAGTGGGCCTATCCTGCTCGAATCATGATTAGTCAGGCCAGTGGACTTCAGATTCTAGATGGTTAAACAAAAAAAAGGTACTAACAATTATAGATTCCATTTCCACCTTATAAATGAGGAGAAGAGACAGAGCCATGGATCACACTGCGAGTCTTGTAAGGTTTAATTACCATGATGCTTTTTGAGAAACCATAATAGTCAACTTGGATATGAAGTTCAGTATGGTAAAAGTTAAAAACTCTGCACTCTGCTGCTTATAGACATTATATAATGCAATAATTCCCAAAAGCACTTGAAAGTTCAAGGTATCTAGAGGAAGAAAAAACATGTGGATAAATTAACTTAGTTATATTAGAGAGAGTTCAATCAACTCAGGTAGGTTTCAAGTCTTGAAACATTGCATCCCACTTAATCTCTTCAATAGCAACAGTTGGCCAGTTTCCACCGTCAACGCCATCCATGTCTTCATCATCACGAAAATCCTCAGCAGTGGAGCTTGAAGGGCTGCTAATCCAGGCATCAGAAGAATCTATCATGAGATTGGGACTCCCATTTGTGAGCATCATCAACCTTCCTTGATTAGTAGTAGCATTAATACTCTGCATCACTGGCCTTTCTTGTTTAGCTGCAGTTAACTTCTTGTTCCTCTTCAACATAGATGCTTTCCATCTTGAACTGTAATTTCTCAGAGGTAGCAAGGCACTTGAATCTGACTGACGAGTCCACGTGCTCAAGCGCTTGGCAAAATGTTGCTTTGCTTGCCTGATAGCTACAACAAACCAAAAGATATGACTTCTTGAGCTTCTTCTTCCCTTTTCCTTAGTAGCAAGCTTGAGGATTTCTAGCCTATGTTTGGCTATTGAAATGCCCATACTTTGAAGAAATTCATGGTTGAAATATTCTATATCATCTTGATCAAGTTGATTATGAGCAAAAATAATAGCATAGTCATAAAGAAGAGAAGGGTCAAGGCTAGTTTTGGAGAGCCATGAAAACCAGTCCATGGTGTCTCAGTATATGTGTTGTGATTTTTGAAGATGGAGAGTTTTAAAGACGTTGGAGTTTGCCAAATTTTAAGGACTTGAGAGTTGATTTGGGTGGGAATTGGATGGTAGTTGAAGTTGAGAGTGACAAAAGATGAAGGACCCGTGAACTAATAAAGACTATGTTTCCTTTTGAGAATAGACCAGAAAGTCCATAAGTTTGATCAGACTTTTTTGATACATACACAAATGAGGATTTATTTCTCTTTGTGGGGTTCATTTCTTCCATCAGTCACGGCTTGGAAGATTGTTTATTATTTGCAAACTGTCATTTTCCCATTAAAAGTGAATGAAGAAAGAAAGAGAGAGAGCACATGCTTGGAAGTTGGAAGTAAATCCCTTTTTAAAAATAATTGCTATGTTAGATATTGTGAAATAAAAGTTTAATTTGATAATTTAAGCAAATGATAAGAAAACAAAGAAAGAAACTATAAAATTAGCTAGAGTTTTATGACTCATTATTTAGTGTATCAAACCCAATCCATCTCAGGGCAGCTCAAGTAACATTAACTAGCTCATTTATTGGTTCAACTCAATTTGACCCACTCAAATACAACTCAACTTGCTGATTTGACACCCCTAATTACATTATCAGTCAATATCTAACCTTCTAGCAAAGCTTGTTTGAAAAACTTTTGAATTTCTACTATTGCTGCATTCAGTGTAGGACACATAAAGATTTGGCTGAAGTGTTTACACTACCTTTGGGACCACCATGTCATGTCAAAAATACTTCCAACAACTATAGGTTTGAACCAGAATACCAGTAAACTGACAAATTATCATCGTTTATAATTCCCCATTCATCATATTTCTGTTATTAGCTCTAGTCATCCAGCAACAACATAATTGGTTTGTGTCTGTACAATTTCTCTGGAAGAGGTAGCTAAATTTCACCCTATCCAACAAGAAGTAGCTAAAGATTGTAGTACAACTCAAAATTAGAGTACCATCAGCCAGAGAAATGTCAAACACTACTACGAATAAATTCCTTCTAAAACTCTACCACTTCACTGCTGCTTGTTGAAGAAATAAAAACAGTAAAGACAGAAAATGCCATGGTCACAGCTAGATTGCCTACAACTAATCAGCAGCCATAAAAGGGTCTGTATCACCAAGATCGGCCACTAATGGTTCCAAATCTGCTTGATCTTCGTTTTCTGGGGTAAAGTAAGTGGGAAACGGAAGCGTTGAAATATCTGGTTTCTTGTACACAGAATCTTTGATGAACACAAAGTTACCTTCAGCTCCTGGAACCTGAAAGGGAAGTTACAGTAAATCACTGGCTCTGAGTTATCTATCCATAGAACTGCACAGAGACTGGAGTAATACTGAAGAATTCCACCCTCTTTACAAGATCAAAGAAGTTTAATCACAGTTCCCATGCAAGAGATTGAAATGATGCCTTTCTTCAGACCTAAATTTGCTGTTATCTCCAAGAAAGAAAAGTGAATCCCCCCGAGTTCCTATATATTTGCAGTCAGCTGGTAGTTTTTATACGTAGCTTATATTTCATTAGAAAGCACATACCGCAGGGGAGGGGGAGGGAGGTTAATAATGTTGATAGCCCATGACATACAACCAACTCTCTCTTTCTCTTTCTTTTTTGACAAGTTACCAACTTTTTAGTCAATATGAGTTTCAACGCATAGAATTTCATCAGAAAGATTGCATAAGAAAGGAAAATTAAATTTAAACAATGGATACAGGCTGATAACTCTCTAATCCACATGTTTTAAAGTTTAAAAGAAATGAGAAGGGTTTCAAAATCTTGCCTGGCCTTTGACCCACATCAAGTTTCTGGCAGGATCAATCTTGTAGACCCAAACATTTTTAACAGTTCGTTGCACTCCGCCCATGCGTCCAGGCATCTTTTTCCCTTTAAATACCTTTAAAAAAAATTACAAATGTAAGCAAAAGCTAGCAACATTAACTAGATTCTACAACAGCATTATTCAAAACCAATTGTTTGTTTAGTCAAATCAGTCAATGCAACTTCTGCAATATAAGTTATCTGCACGGGATGAGAGGTTGAAGCTCCCAACTATTTAGAATGTCACAGGCTCTTGAGCATATTTTTAGACACATGAAGGTCAAACTCAACGACATGATGGAGGTTGCATGAGCATACTTCCCGAAGTGACCCAATGTTTATTAGAACTACCTGGAAAAAAACTCAGAGACAAGAAACAATTGCATGTACACAAGAATGGGGTGGGGTGGGGTGGGGTGGGCAGAGATTCTGTAAGTTCCACAACACACTCTTGATATATAAAACCCAAATTTCGATTTAAAAACCGCTATCTGTATTAACAGCTCACCATATGCTAATTGCGTGGAAGTTCCAACACTCCACTCAAAAACTATCGGCTGAGGAACTCTGTCCTTGATATCGTGGATGAACATGTTTTGGCATTTGTATGCTGTAAATTTAGTTTCTTACTAGTTGTTTCTCTATTTCTCCATAATTTATAGCCGGACAAATTCGGAATTGAAAAGGTAGGGTTAGCTGACAAAGGGGAGATAAAGGGCTCAAGAGTTTTAGAAGCGAAAAGTGCAAAAAAGTTGCGAGGATTATAGAGCTTGAAGCTAAAGTGAAAAGAAAAGTGCATGCTTCTTTGGAGCGAAATGCACAGTTTTCAGAATATCATAAATTATCAGGCATCTCATTATCCAAACAAAATTATCAATCATCTACAAATTTGGTAAAATTATATAGCAGTTTAAATAACTAATTTTAGCTTCTTATGATAATGCCGATATTAATCCAACTCCTCAAAGTCGATATTCAAAGAAGCAACCGATTCTTGTTGGAATCACTTTGTGCACCATTGCTTGAAGCGAAAACTTATTAGTGCCTGGCTTCGCCCAGGAAGTGATAACCCCTTGCTTCACATAGTTTCATTGCTAGCTTATAATAATATTGTTGTAAGCAGTCCACAAAAAAATTAACAATGAGAATGTATTATATTTTTAAATTGTAGAGGAATAAAGAAAGGGAGGGAAAAACAGAGTTCAGCAATGTTCATCAAGTTTTGCACAATTTCTCTGTACCAAATGACTATATATTACTGCTAGAATATTTTTTGTAATACACTTCACTGAAGCAGCATTTAGTTATTAGTTTGCAAGATTTACTTCTCCTTCAAATAAGTAATAACCAGTCACAAATAGATAACAATTTCAATTACATGTCATGTTTAAAACAATTTAAGTAATATAACATGCATGCTATTTGCAATTTAGCAGGCACTTAGTTATAACTTATAGGGTAGACCAAAAGAGGAGTGTGGCAAGTGCCAACTTATTTAATTGTGAAAATAGAACTCATGCACTGTAATTCACTACATAAAAAATCGAGGAAAAGGAAATGCCTACCTTTCCTGGAGCATCTCTTTGACCTGTAGAACCAATACTTCTGTGGGATAATGAAGCACCATGTGATGCAGGCATACCGCTAAATCCCCATCTTTTCATCCCACCCTACACATGAAATTCCTCAATCATTAGTACAGTTCATCAGATGAGACATGCCCTCCAAGAGTGAGACAACACTGACATTTCAATTCACATCTTAAGTGGTGGAACAGAAAGTAGAAGCTAGAAAGGTGGAATTTTGTTCCACAAATAAAACAATATTTCTATCATTAGCTAATGCTTAGAGAGTTCATATCTAATATATATGACGATGGTATGTGATATTACTTCTACTAAGAAACTGCCATGAAGATTAAGAAATGCTCAATCAGCAACAAAATTGAAAATTTCAAGTTGCGTTTTTATGAAAAACTCAATGAAGTACGAAAACTTGGTCTCAAAGGCCAATTTGAGGTCAAAATATGAGTTATTCTCATCAAGCAATATCACTAGCAGGGGCGGACCTAGAAGTTGCTGAGGGGGTTCACCTGAACCCCTCTCGGCAAAAAATTACGTTGTATATTTAAGGTATTTTAAAGAACTTTTATGTCTATATATTGATTTTGAACCTCCTAAATATTAGATTAGAGGTTTTTCGAACCCCCTTAATTGAAATCTTGGATCCGCCACTGATCACTAGTATCCTGTGGTGTGTGCAGAAGTCCATAAAAGTTAAAGACCAATCAATTAGACTAATCAAACAACAAACACAATCAAGATTACTCCACACCTGAAAACCTTTCCCTCTTGTAATTCCAGCAACATCCACATACTGGCCCGGAACAAAATGGTTGACACTGATGCTAGTTCCAACAGGAAGAAGGGCATCTTCAGTAACAGGAAATTCCTTCAGCTTTCTCTTCATGGGCACACCTTGTGCTCTAAAATGACCTACTTCAGGTTTTGTCAAATGCTTCTCCTTTTTGTGAGCACATCCAATCTAACTACCACCATAAAAAAGATCAATTAGACCACACCATAGCATAAGGAGTAACTAATACAGTCCTCAAAATCATTAGGCAACCAATTTCTTTTAACCAATATCAAGTGTAAAAGACACCAGAATATCTATTCAGACCTGAAAACACAATCACAAAGTTCTCACGATGATTACTATGATACATAAATACAAATATAACAGAACTCTTTAGGTAATGCATTTGACTTAACAGAGCAGATAAATTGACAACAGTCAGCTAGCACAAACAAAATATTTCTTTATTACTTTCTGTGGGACAAAGATTCAGTCTTTAAGAACTTAAGCATAATTCATTCAGAAACTAGACATGCTAGATTGAAAATCAGTCGAAATTGAGGAACCTGTAGGGCAGATATGCCTTCTTTCTCCGGGGTTTTGACCTGAGAAACAATGTTATCATCTAACCAAAGGATGGTAATGGGAACGCGTTCCCCCCATTTGTCCCATAGAGCTGTCATTCCACATTTGACAGCAATTGCTCCAGTCCGTTTGGAGTTTGGAGTCATGATTCCAGCTTTTCCTTCGATAATCCGAGTCTTCACTTCCTCGACTTGGCTACTGCAAGCACTGAGGGTTCTGAACTGGGTTTCTGAAACTGTGGACGATAAGCGGATACGGAGATGAGAAACGAGGCTTCTCGATGCGGCCGCCATTGGAGGAGCTTTCTCCTTCTACTACACCTCCTTCTGTTTGTCTGAGAAAAAGGAAATGCGAAATGCAACTGAAGTCTGAAGGGCCTTTGGGCTATTTGTGGATGGCCGCATCAGGAAGGGCCCAAGGGTTATTGGTCTGAATTTTTCGGCCCAAGTCCTAATTAATACTTACACTATCTCAAAATACTTGTCATTTTAGATTAAGATTAAATTTATTTTATTTTATTTTATCTTTAATAGTAGTTATTCTTGAAAACTAAAACACCTCAATTATAGTGTATACTGTTATAAAATCAAACTCAAAACAATATAAATATAAAGAGGAGAAGACAAGAAATATAGATAGAAGAGAGAACTTTTCTTCTTATTCAAGTGTGTCTCACAATGGTGAATGATATCTCTATTTATAGGTTGAGAAATCAATCTAAAGGTCACCATATTGAATGTCTAATTAGTAGATACATTGTTATCCCAAAAAGGTTCATATCACCTTGGGAATACACATACATGATAAGGATAAGTTCATGAATAAACTCAATGGACAATTCACATAGTTCAATGGATTTATAACACTCCCCCTTGGATGTCCGTAGATAGTTTGCCTCGTTAAAACTTTACTAGGAAAAACCCTGTGGGAAAAAAATTCTAGTGAAGGAAAAAGAGTACACATATCTTTTGATACGCATTATTTGTTGCCTCATTAAAAACCTTGCCAGGAAAACCCAGTGGGACAAAACCTCGGTCAAGGAAAAAAGAGTGCAACGCGTATTATACTCCCCTTGATTAAAACATCACTTAATTTCTTGTGATGATGTCATCCATTCATATATACCAACTTCTCAAATATTGACAGTGTCTTCGTGATCAAATCACATTCACGAAGATGTTGCATCGTTGAACTCATTCTGATATATCATTTTCTGATTTCATGGATATGATGAGGCTTTGAGCATAGTCGAATACATTCTTGAAAATCATCTATCCGTGACCTCGGTATTGCAAGTAAATTGCTCATTCAACTTGTTCATATCAACAATCATCTTGTGGACACTTTCATTTGCAGTTGATTGTCTTGTAGGATAACTTCATATATGTCTTTGATATCATTTCAACGTCTTCTAGTTGAGGAGGAGCGAAATCTTGTCAATAAATTCACTACAAAATATTTGATCATATATTGCAAAATTCATTAGTGTCCCAATTGACTGATATATGGAGTTTCATCACTAAGAAGTTCTTCATCCTTCTCTTCGAAATTGATCTTTATTTATGTCAAGTAATCTCATAATCATTGGGGTACTCAATGAATGTGATTTATCCATATAAAATCGCATCAAAACTTTTCTGTGTATGTTGATTGATGGACAAATATTTCATTTGTGAAATTCTCTATCTATAGGCCAAGATAAAATTTTGTCTTACTAGGATCTTTTCATTTTAGATTTCCTTTTCAAACACTCAACAGCTTCTGAAAGCTCTTTAAGAGTGTTAATGTTCAAGTCATCAACATACACAACTATTATAACAAATTTAGATCTTGACCTTTTTTTTTTGTAAAAATGCAAGGACAAAATATGGTCATTTTTTGTACCCTTTCTTCCTTGATTATCTCAATCCATATGAGGATTCTTAAAGCTTTATTGAAAAAGTTTCTTTCAAACTTTTATATGTTTCACGCACCTTGATTGCTTCAAAGATTTTCATTTAACCTTTATTGTCTCTAGACATGACAATTATTCATTATATGCATTCAAGTTTTCATATATTGCCAGATCAAAACAAATCTCATTGCATCCACCATAGGAGAAAACATCTCCAATAATGTCAGGACTTTTGTGAAAAACCTTTATGCCTCAAGGCAAGCCGTACTTGATATTTACGGTTATACTATCGCATAATAATTTATTTGTACCCCACTGACATTATACCTTGATTTATGGACTATCAATTCAAAATGTCACTTTTCTAAGTGAAACAAAATATACTTGAATTATGCATTTTATTAGGTCAATCATTTATCTGTCCACATTATATGACAAATTTGAATTCAAGATCCTCGTTACGATCTATATCATTGAGCTCTACTTCATATCAAAGATACCGTCGACGGTTATTTGATATCGATTCCGATATGACATAACTTATCGAGATCTCTTCATTTTTCATCATTTCAGGTACCTGAACCTTTGTCAAGGTTTTATGAAGTGTTATGTCATTGTGCTACTTTAAAGCACTTGCCTCATTATCATGACCATCCTGATCATTTGCTCCTCTCCTTCTTCAAGGAGTTTTATTTTTTAAATCGATCGGTCTATCACGTTTCAAGTGTATAATAGACTTTGTCCTTCAAGGACTTCTCATTGGAGCATTTACAGCTAAACTATAACATAAGGTCGGTAAACTCATCTGGCAATTGATTTGCAACATTATGCAATTGAATTATCCCTTGAACTTCAAGTTCACATTTATATTTTCTTTTAATAACGAGGATCTAGATAATTCATAATTCATCTCTCACATAATTTCCAGCTGCCAATCATCTCTCCCCCTAATGTTTGAAACTCTAACATTCATCCCAACTTCATTTGGGAATTCATCTTTATGCGTGTGGTGGAGCAATTAAATCATAACCGTACATTCAAAGTTTTAGATAAAAATTATTTGGTTCCTGACCTGAACCAATTTTGATAGGGGACTTTTGTTGGCTTGATACGTACAAGTGTTACTATATGTTAAATAAATTCATCTCATACCAAAATTTCTTTCGGGAGATTTGTTCTCGTAACCATTGGTTTAGCTATAATTGGAGGCATACAATTTCTGCTAAACCAACCAGCATTATCAACATAATTTTATAATTTGGAACTATGCTCATAATTTAACAATTCGAGCAAATAACCTTACAAAAATCAAATTGCAAGTTGATAACAAACGCACATGTGACCATAGATGCGTCTATTAAATCATAATAGTAAACAGTCCACATGGCAGGTGAACGGGCCCATATTCACCTTTTTATATGTTCCAAATAATTTCAAGGAATACAATCCCAACCTTAGCTGGTACAATGATAATTTTATCATGAGAACAAGCAACACAAGAAAATTCTTGAAGAGTATTTTATTTCTTCAATACATAACCATGTGAATTCTCAATTATTTTTTGCATCATAATATAATCGGAATGACCAACCGATCATGCCAACTGATCTTTATTCCAGTAAACTTCTAGTTTACTTTTGTATATGGTTCCATCATCAAGTTCATATTTGTATATAACAAACAAGAAGAAAAGGCGGGTAACCTTTTACATAAATATTTATATCCTGCTTCAATTGTAATAATATGAAGATATTAAATCTTCTCATTTATTATCTCAATAAAATCATTTTTCTTTTCAATTCCTTCGAAACTTAGAAAGTTTCTTTTGAGACATACTACATTCTCAATATTATTCCTCCAATAGTACCACAATAGCTCTTTAGATCTTATAATTAACTTTGTGTACTATCACATATTCCATGACACCATCCGTATGGTGAACATCTCCTTCAAGGGGAAAATTAAATTATTATTGTCATGGTCAAAATTATTACAAGCAAGACATGTTTCTTGCTTTACTTTTTATCGTACCATAGGTACACAATCAATGACAAATTTGTATTGCCACACAATAATATTAATTTGTTCATGGTCACAACCTTTATAGGCAAGAATTACTTCTTTCTTTTGCCCTTTCGGTAGTTCATAATAAATATATCATAATTTATTATGACGTATAAACGTACACGACCATCGACCATTCCTATCTAATAAAATTTATTTTTTTCTCTAAAACCTCCCGTAGAGATGAGTTGTGGTATATTTCCAACCATACATGAATATGTTCTTAATCATGTATTTTTCTTCATATTTTAACACATTTACTTTCAAGAATGTCAAACATTCACGATGCTTATTACAAGTCACAATCTCTTCATGAGTTGACCATAACCATTTATACGAGTCATGCCTTTATATTTGACATATTTACATGACCCACCTCAACATCACTTTGGAAGGTAAAATGCACCACCACTTTATATTCTTTTATTTTGATTGAGGATTTATAAAATTTACTAGATTAGGTCCACAAAAATTGAGTGTCAAATGACCTTTCATACCAAATCACAATAACTACTTTCAACCTTTGAAAGACCATTTTGAGATGGCAATAACTTCTTCACCCCTTGAAGGATCATTTTGAGAACCCATAATGTTCTTCATTTAACCACAATGATGACTATTATTATTTTCTCCTTCCATACCCTTATTCATACATTCAATCATTTGTCGTCTTTTAGACTTATTAGTGACTACTACCACATTCATGCGATAGAATGGAGCAAATCCAATGGGACGAATTTCAAGACTTTTCATCAAAAATATATTATTTTTGCCTTAGTCATCATTTTATCATCACTATGGTGCATTGAAACTCAAACTCAATGTCTTATCCATATAAGGCGTGTTAGGCCATAATTCTATGAGACTCGAACCCAATACCTTTTCATCATGGTGCATCAAAACTCAAATTGATGTCTTACCCTCTTGGTGCGATAGAACTTGAATCTACCGTCTTATCCTCAAATATTTTTCATTATGTGCATCCAGACTTTAACCTGATGTCTTACCCTTTTGGTGCGATGGGACTTGAATCCATCGTCTTACCCTTCAATCAATTTCATATAAGTCAAAACCAATAGAACTCAGTCATGAGCTTGTTCCTGCTCACAAGTGTTTTCATTGTATAGTTGCATGCTAAAAAAAATATGTATCACACTAAAAAAAAATATTGCTTACAGCCGTTCTAATTTCCATGTGAAGTACCCTTAGTGTTCCACACACATCCAAAAAAACATCAATTAGCTTATGAAATAGCCAAAGTTATATTAAATGTTAACCAACAAATTGCTCAAAATGACAACAGTGAGCATAATCATAAACAAAACATAAAATAGGTTCAAATATACAAAAGGAAAAATACATAATACTAGTTACTCACCTTGTTCGAAAAGAAAATCAACACAACCTCAACAATCAGTAGTATTAATAACTTACCTTATTTCGGAGAGCAAATAAAACATAATCTTGAAATGATAAAGTGATTAGAACTTCGTGCTGATAACGTATTGTAAAATCAAGCTCATAATAATATAAATATAAAGAGGAGAAGACAAGAAATATAGATAGAAGAGAGAACTTTTCTTCTTATTCAAGTGTGTCTCACAATGGTGAATGATATTTCTATTTATTGGTTGAGAAATCAATCTAAAAGTCACCATATTGAATGTCTAATTAGTAGATACATTGTTATCCCAAAAATGTTCATATCACCTTGAGAATACACATACATGATAATGATAAGTTCATGAATAAACTCATTGGACAATCCACATAGTTCAATGGATTTATAACATATACAATGAAGAGAAATTATATTTTATAAGATATAAATAAGAATAAAATAATTAAACACCCTCATATTTAATGTTATCTTAAGAGACGTGTAAATAAAAATTATGACATTTATTTTGAGACGAAAGGAGTGAGTAGTGTATCTTACCGTCCCGGTCTATTTGCACAGATCCTGATTAATTTCATATGATACTTATTATCATCCTCTGTTCGTTTACAATAGCATGTAGTTACTGATATATTCAATATGTTGTAAGAATATAATTGATCCATTAATTATAAGCTCATTTTAGCTCAAATATATTTCTTAAAAAATTAAAATCATAGAGTTTTGTTAGTTATTATGTACTCCGTTTCACATTACTTGTTTACTTTTTTTCACGGGCCTTTTAAGAATGATAAATAAGAAAAATATTTTTTACTAATTTACCCTTTTAAATCTTTTTAATGCACTCTATTTCTTATCCATCATTCATCAAATACAAGAGTTAACAATAGTCTTTTATTTTTAGTAATATAAAGCAGCCGGCCCTCCATCGAATCTGGCAAGGTTAGTCAAAGCTTTGCATTTTATCTTCCGTAAATCGAACTTCTTTTATTATTCTCTTTCGTAATTTTAAGATTTTTGGGACCTTTATCTGTTTCAGGTAAGTTTCACTATCTCTTAAACTATGTGCTCTGTTTCATTGTAGAATTTAAGCTTACACTACACTCCCACATAGTCTAATGGATGTAGTTTGACAGTTTTAACACTATAATTCCCCTATAAGCCAAGTCTTTTTACTCAAATGTAGTAACTTTAGTTGGTTTTCTCCTCTTTATGCCTGCATTTGTATATGAATGTTCTTAGTAATAGTAGGATAAAAGGCATTCAAGTTGGAATCTAGTTTGCTTATGTCCTAGACTAGTTCTTTTAGCTGTATCTTTCTGCATATCAAAATGCTGTATCTTGTATTCATACAACAACTTTGTAAACTAGAACAACTACAAGGATGGAAAAAATCAGTGTTGTCAAAGCCGCGCTTAAGCCTTGAAAGCGCTTTGTCTGCTTAATGTTCCCTTCAGTGTCGTCATCAAGGCCCTAAGACATACTTTTCATTGTCAATGAGTGTTTCCTGAAGAAGCAACATTAAACAACTAATATTTCACTTCATTGTTATTTTTTTCTAATTTCTTTGTACATATATTTGTTATTCATGCTTTTAATTATTACTCTTGAACTAAACAGAGATATTTGCATTTATTCGCTATTTGCGCCTTTTTTCATTAAAGCCCTAGCTTTATTTGTCCCAACGGACTTTAGAGCTTTTTTGCACTTTTTGCTTTTGATTACATTGGAATAATTCAACTCTTATGTGAAATTTTTTATTTATCTCACTAAAATAAAAATAAAAAGAGGGGGAGGGGGGAGTATCACTATCTTCTTGTGGTGCTGATCAAATAAATAAGAAAAGAGAAATAGCTGATAGTTGTTACTTTCACGGGTTTATTGTTGAACTTCTATTTTTGAAGCAGCTATCTTGGCTATTGATAGGGTGTATACTTAATTGGAAGCTTGATAGCATGTCTGGTAAAGATACAAGAAGTAAGTAATCATGCTACATCATATCTCTTTAAGAAGACTTGCTGCTCTAGCTAGGTTGGTTTGTGTAATACATCATTTTTGTCTTTCTTCAGAGGGAAATAAGAAAGAAGACAAGAAAGAGACAGGTCTTGGTCTCTCTTACAAAAAGGATGAAAATTTTGGAGAGTGGTATTCTGAGGTATGCTTGGAAGATCAAACTATATGAGCTATCAAATTTGATAATATTTACCTGCTCATGTTTGTATTCGACAATGTGTCTGTAGTCAATTGCATTGGTGCAAAAACAAAGATGGAATGGCAAGAAACTCAAAACTATGTTTAACTAAACTTCTTTCTTTTTCCATTGTCATTTTTTCTTCTGTTTTGTCCCTATAATTCATAGATTTTCCATTTCTTGTTGTACTGAATGTTATCCTCACTTCTTCCTTTGTTGGTGTTTAAAAGGGAGATTGTGTTTAATCACACTTCTATCTTATTCCTAGTCATTATTCTGTCCTTTTTCCCTGTAATTTCTTGTCCAATTTCACAGATCTCCCAATTTTCTTGTGCTAGTGAATATTTTCTCATTTTTATCTTTCTCCAATATTTTAGAAGGCGGAGATTTTTCTTGAAGTTCTTTACTCCTTAACACATAACAAGTACAAGTTTCTATCCGACTAAAGTCCTTCTAAATGTAATACTAATTCCTTCCTTCCCAATTCGTTTCTGCTCTCTCTATTTTATTTATATGCGTGAGTTTCTTCTCATCATAGATGAAATTTTGACTTACAATCTGCTCCATTAACCAATCAATATAGGTTGTCGTTAGTGGTGAAATGATCGAGTACTACGACATATCTGGCTGTTATATTCTACGGCCATGGTCAATGTCTATCTGGGAGATATTGCAAGTAAGCTTGACCATGAAAATTCTCTTTTTCTTCCACCACTAATTATTTGAGGTCATTTATGATAGATTGATTGTTATCTCTGTATGTTCAGGGGTTTTTCGATGCTGAGATTAAGAAAATGAAGATAAAGAACTCCTACTTTCCTCTGTTTGTGTCCCCTGCTGTTCTTCAAAAGGAAAAGGACCACATAGAGGGATTTGCTCCTGAGGTGAAACTTGGCACTTTTTTAAGTCAATAATTATAATTTATAGGACAGTTTGTCTTCTTTCAGCCTGTGAAGCGTGTACAATGTTTTCTATATAAATGTTTACTCCATTGTTTCCTCACTTTCCTGCCTTTATATCTTTACTGCTGTAATTTCCTGGAATCTTTCAAAAAATATATTTATAATTAGAATGTTTGCCCCTGTTATTCATGCTGGTTATTGCTGAAGATAGTACTTAATAGCGACAGGGACTTTGCTATTTGTTTCTTTAAAAATTTCATTCTAAGACATCATAAAGTTCAGAAAGTCATCATGAATTTGGCAATGTAGGCTTTGGTCTAATGGTAAGAGCGTAGCTTGTGATGTGTGGGTTAGGCATACGACATGGGTTCAAATACTGCCACAGATAAAAGCTGATATTTAAGTGGATAAGGTAGAGAGGCGCATACATTACCCAACAACTTTCTCCACTGGCTGTCTGGCTCTGAGGGATTTCTCTGGTATCAAAAAAAAAAAAAAGATATAGAGAATTTGGGTGATGTACTATCCCGAGAAGCCAGAATTTTTTTTAGATATTTTTTAGGTTGGGATTGACTTCAATAGTAATAACTTTGTTGTGTAAGTATCATATTATGGTGTTAAGTTGGTATCATCCCTTGTGTGATGTATTCTATAAATTTTAATAACTATGCTCAAGGCTTATAATTCTTCAGCGCACTTCAGTTACCATATGGGGAGTGGATTGTGTTATAGACTTATTATTAGCTATACCCATAATGGGTTTATGTCATTCTTCAGGTTGCTTGGGTTACAAAATCTGGTGATTCTGATTTGGAAGTACCCATTGCGATTCGACCAACTAGTGAAACAATAATGTATCCTTATTTCTCTAAGTGGATAAGGGGACATCGTGACTTGCCCTTGAGACTCAACCAGTGGTGCAATGTCGTGCGATGGGAGTTTAGCAACCCCACCCCCTTCATCAGGTGCTCTTTTGAGTTTATTTTTGTCTTAAAACCTTTCACCTTTCCTTTGTGAGCATGTTCAAGCGTTTCAATTGCAGCTTATACAACAAAAACTACATAGGTGTTTGGCAATAAATTCCAAATATTTCTCTTTATTTGGAATTTATGAAGTCGTGTTTGGTTTTACTTTTTGCAAAGAATATTTGGAATAACGTTCATGCTTGAATGTACTTAAATCCAACTTCAAAAGTGATAGTGAGTTGGAAAACAAGTTATTAGTTGTTTTCCAAATTTGAAATACAACTTCAAGTTGGATTTGGGATTTTCATGGTCAAACACTGATTTTCAAATAAAGTGAAATTATTCCCGAAAAAAATGAATAATTTTTATGGCCTAACAGATCCGTAACTCCTGAATCCCAACTTCTTTGAGGCTTCGAGATGTTAGTTAATGTTTTGCTTATGTTCCTTGTTCAGGAGTCGTGAATTTCTCTGGCAAGAAGGACACACTGCTTTTGCAACAAAGGTGGAATCGGATGCAGAGGTATATGATTATATCTTGGTGTATGCATATTGGCCTCTAAACTTGTTTAAAACAAAAACTAAACCTCTCCTCTAGCTTTGTTTAAGTACCATGGTGTAGTGCGTGGCTTGAGTGCTTTGGATGTAGATAACAATATAATAACTCTGTAAGGTAGTTTTAAAGTGAATTTTCCAGTTCAGCGTTTTTCCTGTGTTATATTTGATGTATCATGTATGATGCCAAATTAGTCTTGATATTGCTTATACGGTTAGTTCCATGAGAAGAACTATATTAGGTAATTATATCAGCATAGAACTAGTAGGCGCTTCTAGGACAGACAACTTAGCTTTGTGATACTGATGCCAAAGCAAGGAACATGAAGAACATGACATTGCTTCTTTTTTTTGGTACCCGGGGGAACAGAGAGAGTATCTTTTGGGAAGTTGGAAGTCTACAGCTGCTAAGGGTGATTACTGATGGGCCTCTTTAGTTTTCTTCTCTTCATTGATTAATTTGTAATTAAGCTGTTTATGAGCTTTTACATTTATTTCTTCAAACCAGTTGTTAACAGCTTAGGTCTTTGGAAGAACTAGGAGATAAAAGATGAATCATATCGTCTGTCAACTTCAATATTTGTTGTTTCAAAATCAAAAACAATTTGAATTGACATAAGTTTTATGTCCTATTTGAAGTTGGTACAAATAAGAGAAACTGGAAATGTGTATCCTGGGAGAACATGGGTAACATTTTACTCTTTTATTTAATAGGTTTAAATTGGTGAGAGTTATATTGAAATGAAGAATGGATCAGATTGTAGTTTCCTCAGAAAGTGAATTTTTTTATTTGATTGTCCAAAAAGGAAAAGGAAATGGTTTAGCAAAATAAGTAGTAGAATTATATGAGTGTGTTATGGAACACTCTCAGTATAGATATGAACTATTACTTCAGGATAGGGGTATCACAACTAGCAAAGATACTACTTTCATGTATATATGTAACCTTGGAGCTGGTGTCATAATTTGTGTCAGGTCAGCTATAAGATCAGTTTAGAATTCGTCCATTCCAACACTTGCCAAACCTGCCTTCTACATTGGTACATTATTGTCCTTGTGAATTAAGTATGTTGAGATTTATATTTCTCAGCCTGCAACTTAAACAACAGTTAAGGACTACTTTATGTTTCTCTTTGGCTTACCCTTCTTTACTTGAAGTGATTTTCTTCTAGTAGTCTTCTTGTCTTGCATTATTGTTGGATAATTATCTGAGCAAATCAGTAGACTTTTATTAGAATCAATATCTTTGGACTGAGATGCCCTAAGCCTAGAGAAGACTTGCTGCTATCAGCTTTCCCCTTCTTTGTTCAAGTTCAGTGTTTTTGCTTATAGATGTGGTCTTTTTCATACATAGTGATCTTGCAAGTATCTTTATTCAGGTTCTAGAAATCTTGGAATTGTATAGACGTATATATGAAGAATTTTTAGCTGTTCCGGTCAATAAGGGAAAGAAAAGTGAGCTTGAGAAGTTCGCTGGTGGACTATATACGACTACAGTTGAGGTATTGAAGACTGCATGATCTGTGTAGACATTGTTTGGCGGTTCTTAACAGTATTTTCTTTGAAAGTTGTTGGTGAAATTCTCCTAACTGCCATTTATTCCCCATTATTCCCTGATTTTTTTGCCAGGCTTTTATCCCTAATACTGGCCGTGGTATCCAAGGTGCAACATCTCATTGTTTAGGGCAGAATTTTGCAACAATTTTTGAGATTAATTTTGAAAATGAGAAGGGAGAGAAGTCTATGGTCTGGCAGAACTCATGGGGCTTTACTACAAGAACAGTAAGAATTCAATGTCATTTAAGCAACTTTGTCTCTTCACTTTTATACTTTGGAGGTCAAACTAACCCTCTCTTTTCTTTTTTTTTCCTGGGGGGCTGTGACAGATTGGTGTTATGATCATGGTTCATGGGGATGACAAAGGCCTGGTCTTACCTCCTAAAGTAGCATCAACTCAAGTAGTTGTTATTCCTGTTCCATACAAGGATGCAAATACTCAAGGGATCTATGATGCTTGTGCTGCTACCGTTAGAGAGATGAATGAATCAGGTATTCGTGCTGAGGCAGACTCCAGAGACAACTATTCACCTGGCTGGAAATATTCTCATTGGGAAATGAAGGGGGTTCCTCTTAGGATTGAAATAGGACCAAAAGACCTTGCAAATAACCAGGTAAGAATTCTACTTCCTGTTTTTCTTTCTAGTAGTCAGGTGTTTATGAAAGTTAAAATGAACTCGGTAAAATTTGTGCAATGGACCTTTACTATTTGTATGGAAGCCTAAATACATGTGTATATGTTTACCTATGTTGTTTGATTCAAAGTTCTGATATAACTCCTAGGTGCGAGCTGTTCGACGTGACAACGGAGCCAAAACAGATATTCCCATGGCCAATCTTGCCGAACAAGTAAAAGATGTGCTTGCCACTATCCAACAAAATCTATTCGATGTTGCCAAGCTAAAGAGAGATGCATGTATTCAGATTGTAAGAACCTGGGATGAATTTACGGTAGCACTGGGCCAAAAGAAATTGGTCTTGGCTCCGTGGTGTGATGAGGAGGTATGTTTCCTGTCTTAATTTCTAAATGATGTATCTTGAGTTGAATCTTTTATTTTCATTTGCGGGCTGGAAAACTGAAGTTTCATGATTACATCTCTGTATCTGGTGAGTCGGTTGATATTGAAATGCTGCAGATTGGCTTGGTTTATCAGATGTTTATGGGTTGTTATCACTTACCATGACTCGTGAGTGAATCAATTTTTAGGGAGTCAACTGATTTCGTCTTGGGATATGTGATACATGTCAGTATTAGAACTAAGGATTTATAATGAAACAACTTCATCCAACAAAAAAAAAAACTAAGGCTGGATTTATATTGATTTGATAACTAGCTTTTCCTTGCATTGCATGTTTTTCACTTCTAGTGCACAATATTTCTCAAACATATTCTTATCTCTAAGGTAAGTGAATCACCCTTCAGTAATTTCTCTCTGCAATAATAATATGAATTTGCACAATTTATATGATCCCTGATACACATTCCTATGTGTGTTCCATGGTGATGCACTTAGTTGTCAGCTTGGTTTTAATTTCACATTTGCATTAGTTTCACATAATTACATTCTGGTAGGATGTTGAGAAAGATGTCAAGGCACGCACAAAGGGGGAGATTGGTGCGGCAAAGACTCTTTGCTCTCCGCTTGACCAGCATGAGCTGCCTGAAGGTACTATTACCCTGTAGATTTGAAGTAATACATCAAACACAATGAAGCAAAGATTAGTTTTACAAACACAATATTTGTTACTAGTGTTTCGGGTATTGCTGGGGCTCAGCGTTATTGTCATTTTACTCTGTTGTAGGTACATTGTGCTTCGCGTCAGGTAAACCTGCTAAGAAGTGGACATACTGGGGCCGCAGCTATTGATGTTCCATTCCATTTTGACACTTTTCTACTGTTCTTATTTTTGTTTATTTGAGAGTTCAATTCTAGATTTGATGATTAATTATACTAGATTTTGATTCTAACTTCTGATGTCGTTTAGATTATGTCCTTGAATGTTTTTCGGTGTGAGTTGACTCATAAATTCAGTTAATATGAAATCGAAGAATATGTCCCATAGTCATCACGATATTCAGATCTCTGAATTAAATAAAAAATGGGAGTAGTTAACAAACATGTAAAATCATTGAAATAATCTCATTAATAATACACACTATACATTCATGGGTGGCTTTCTCTTTGCACCCACCACTAAGATAAAAATATTGAGCAAACAGAAATTCTAAAAAGTTAAAAACAGAATTGGTGGAAGAGCCCAAAATCCATCTCTCACCATTTTATTTTGTTTTTCCACCCGGAGTTCCTTCAATATTTCGAATTAGCATTGTGTAAACACCATTACTAGGATTTTTTTTCATATCTAGAACTCGAATCGGAAAGTTAAAGTTGAGGCGAAATCTATCCAGCATAGAGAAATTAAGTTGGTTTTAGATTCTGAAACATTGTATCCCACCTGATTTTTTCAACTCCACACGACGCCCAATAATCATCTCCTGTTTTTTCATCACTAACCATCGGACTAGAGAAACTGTTCATTCTTGAATCTGTAATGAAATTGGGACTCCCATTTGTGATCAACAGAGGGTTCTGTTTAGCTGCAGCAACCCTCGGATTCCTCCTCTTCAACATAGAATTTTTCCATCTGGAACTGCTTATCCTTTTTGGGACTAAAGCAAGTGCTAATTCTTCGCTATGACCCCAATTCCTTATATACTTTGAGAAACGCCTCTTTGTGCGTTTAACCACTTGGAGAAATCTCGACATGGAATTTGGGATCGCTCCTTTTTCTTTCTTCGCAAGTTTGAGAATTTCTAACCTGTGTTTGCCGATTGAAATGCCTATGCTTTGGAGAAATTCGTGGTTGAAGTAAACAACGTCGTCGTATTCGATCTCATTATGAGCTAAAGCTAGGCCATATTCATACACAAGAGAAGGCTCTAGCCCTGTTTTGGACAACCAAGAAAACCAGTCCATGGCCTTTAACTGTTTTTTTTTTTTTTTTTTTGGCTCTGATTTTTGGTGTGTGCTTGAATGGAAAACGAAGGGGTTGTCGAAATATTTATAATGAAGGTGGATATGAAGACATTATATTATAATGTTTAAAGGCTTAAAGTGAATGGTGAATTTTGGTTGCTGAGATTTTGCACTTTCACTTTTTATTCAGTGTGTAGCTTTGCTTAACTAGGTGGTAGTTGAAACTTGAGAGTGACCGAAAGAAAAAAGGGTATAGGAGTGTGGCCCAGTCTACTATGATCAATGAAGTAAGTTGAAAATTATAAAATTAAAATTTTAGTAGGTGAAATAATAGGTAATTTCATCTGATATGTTCAAATCTTGATGAACTGGTATCTCCTGAAATTAGCCGAGTTGGTCTTAAATTTTTTTTTATCTCACTTGCCTTATAGACAACTTCAAGTGCAACAAGTTTTGAGTTAGAGATGTTTGCAAACTAATCCGAATAATTATAAGAAAAAGAAAAAGATGGGGCTATGCATTTGTCTTGTGGGGTCATTCACTCTTCTAGCCCCATGTTCCATCCAAGAATTGGCCAAAAATGTGAATTGGGATTTAGGACTATTCCAAAAGAGTTAGAAGTAATAAATTCTTGGAATTATATTTGCCCATTAATCACGCTTAGAATAGTCTTTGGTCTATGGGGGTCACCCTCACCCCACCCCAACTTGGTGTTACCTTGCTTTTGCTTAATCACTTCAAGTTTCAATCACAAATTCTTTTACACTTGTAAAGGGAAACATTAAACATCCATGTAACAATTTGTATGCAAGTTTTGTTCTTTTACCTCTTAATTAATCAACCTTAATTATAATTTGGTTAATTACAAAAATTAAAAAAGCATTTGACCTTCAAGACTGTGCAACATGATAGGCATTGGATAATAATGTTTATGAGATTTGACTTGATTTAACTTTTGCAAATTAGTGTTTTGCCGGCTCTTATTAATTTCCAATGTATTAACTATTCCTAATAAAACTCAGATAATACTCGAAAATTATTAAGTTGATCTGTCACTATGTAAGGGTGGACTCTAGACCAGGTCTATACGTTGATGTCTGCTTCATTATTTTTATTTTTTGTTTAGTTTAGTTTAGTTTACTTTTAAAAAAATATGAAATGAAAGAAAGACTTTTAAATAAGGACTTCGATCTAATTACTCCCCGACCCCTTTCGTTTTAATTTATGTAGCACAGTTTAACTTGACTAATTTCATAGGTACTTGTTTGTAATTACCTTCTACCAGTACAGATATCGAATAACTCTGTCTATCAAAGTTTGAACAAATGAAAAGAAATCACTTAATACTTTTAACTTGGCTGGAATTTGATGCTCCTTAGATTGTTGACACACATAATTTCCCTTTTGAACTATAAACAAAGATAACTATTATTCCTGTCATGTGAACTTGTTGGAAAATTCCAACAAACAAGTATGCTTTTCCAAAATGTTAAAAGTGCTGATGACTGTGAAACAACAATGTGTTTTTTATGTGCATGTATGCCCCTCATTATTTGAGGTTGGATCTTAGAAATAGGGATGGCAATGGGGCGGTGCGGGACGAGTTGAGCTTAACCCGCAATTTTTTTTACCCCCCCGCATCCTACCCGCCCCACATAGCCTTAAAATCTCCCCGCCCCGCATTCGTCCCGCCCCATTGCCATCCCTACTTAGAAAGAAGAATAACTCACGGGCCAGGCAATAACAAACAAGAATCAAGCACTGTTCACCATGTGAATAAGGCAATGGTGGGATTGTTCAAACTTTGGAATTTTTGTTACAAACAAAAGCTTGTGTCTCCTAATCCTATTAATCTACGTATGCATATCTTGCCTTAATATCCTCAATGGCCCATGCCCAAACATTTTTTTCTATTTTATCTTCTTTTTTTTCAATTCATAATTTTGAATCGATGAAACGGTGGAGTCTAAAATTTTAACAAATGAAATGTTTATACTCTATTTGCATGATATAGTTTTCGAATGAAAGAGATTCAATTGGACGCTCTTCATTACTTGTAGCTATACCACTCTTGATGTGTAAATTTTCTGGCAAAAGAAGAGCACAAAAAGCTAATTTGTTTCATGTAGCTTACTAAAGATATTAAGGCTTTTGTTTAGTAGTAGTACTTTCAACACCTTGACTAATTCCAAAAGATACTGGTTACCTCCTACTAGCATAGATATCGAATAACTCTGTTCATCAAAATTTGGCCTGATGAGAAGCAATAACCTAGTGTTTTATCTCCTTTGGAATTTGACCTTGAGATCTCTTCTTCTCATCCTACTTCATTGACTAATGTTCCACACCATCGACTGTTATTACTTAATATTCTAAAATGTTGATTACAAGGGAATGATTAGATAATTAGTTTATATGGAAGTAAATTAAGAATGGCCAAATGTGTGCGTGTGTTTTATCAATTTCAATACCTAACAAATGAAAATACCCATCATGATTAGGAGTTATCATACTCAAGAAGAATGACCTAACTGTTGAGGTGGGTAATCAGCCATCACACCAAATTTTAATCAGGTTTAACTGAAATTTAAGTAAAGATGTCAGATTATGATTATTGGGTCCTTGTTTAGGCATGCGGGCTAAATTATCAATATTGCAGACAAACCAGATATCCCTTATTCATTAATGGATTTCAGCACTTGATTAGTGTCCTCTCATTGCCTTGAAAGAATTATATAAACTACTCGGTCAGATTATTCAAAATCAATAACTAAATTATCCCCTACTATAACATATTATTGTTGACCTTCAAGTTTACTCCATTGCTAATCATTAATTCTAACAACTTCCAAAAGGAACATAATTGCTCAGTTACTTATTTAGCTTCCACGCGCACGAGGAAAAGCTCCTGTCACGATGAATCCTGCAATACATTGTTGGTGGATATAAAATCCAGTTTGAGTAGTAAAGTCATGTGTGATGGATGCATAAGAGGTCATAAGTCAAATAAGCTCTCAAAGACCTGCAGAATATGTGGTGCCCCCCTTATGGGACGAACTATTGAATGAGTCATCTTCCTATCAGAGTTAAGGAGTTAACGGGGTTGAGAATGTGTCGATAATAAGCAAAAGATAAGTTAATGGCATCAAATGACAGCATTTAGTAGGATACAGATAGATCATGTTGGAGGACATCTAGCATTGTTTTCTTTTTCCAGAGTCAAGTTATGGGGTAAATTTGAGCTACACAATAGTTTTTACAACAATTTACCAGAGCCTCCATATTTCCAATTCATTCGAGATGCCTGTGAGATCTCTTTTTCAAGCTTAAGCCACTCTACAGTTGACATATATAACGTTAACTCTACATGGTATGATGACTCCTACATGGCAGAGGATAGGAAGGCATGGAAAACTTTGAAGGACACTTTTAACAAGTGCAAGCAAACGAATTAGAACTGACCTGTTTCATTATCTGTAAACTGGAGAAACTACTCTCCCATGAGTTCTGAGTTTGTAGTATGAGCCGTCTACTAAAATTCTCAAATGTCACTCAAAGAACAAGTTGAAAACCAAATTGGATGGAAGCAAAAGAACAACATCATTTACCGGACAACCGTTTCAATCTCTCTGATCAACCATATCTCCAATTATACTAGATATTACATAAGATCTCAAAGAATGTGATTAAGAGACATAGCTATGGTTTATCATTCAGGAAAATACCCATTTTTCCCCACTTAATCCAATCTACCCTCCTTTCCCCGATCCCACTAGTGGGATTACATTGGATATGTTGTTGTTGTAATCCAATCTATCCTCCGACTGTAAAGAGTTCAGAGCTAGCAGCATTCTAATTCCCTAAAAACATGTTTAGTGGAAAATCGCCCATCAACAACTTATACATTGCCGTGAATTATGTGTTTATTATACTGGTCATCAGTTAAAATTTTCATAAATGACATGAAGGGAAATAGGGAACAAGTGGAAAACTAACTTAAATTTGAAGGGGAAAAACAACACCACTATTAATGGAACAAGTCTATTAACTTTTCAGAGTCTCCATATGTCCAATTTATACTAGAAATTACATGAGATCTCACAGCAACATGACTAAGAAGAAGTAGCTAAGGCTAACCATTCAAGCAAGTGCCCACTTTACAAACTTAAACCAATCTGCTTTTACAATTCCGAGTCCTAGATACATCATTTTTAATTCTTTTTGAAACACACCAAAAAGGATAGTAAGACAAACAAATTGAAATAGAAGGAGCAATTGTTTCTTGCAAAATTCAGAACAATTTTGGCCAACAAAAAAGAGTAATACTCGTTGAAAATATAATACTACAAATGCAAATAATGGAGCAAGTTTCAAATTTTCAGGTATTTATAAGAATGACATTCAATTATTGTATTCATAAGATAAGTTTGTTGTATGACCCTGTATGGCAGGGGAGAGAAAGCTATGAAGATATAGGTTGCCACCTTTAACAATTACAAATAAAATAAAAAAGAATTTAGACTTTACCAGCTGCCGCAATCCACATAACTCTTAAAAAGTAACATTTTTCTATTAATCCGCGATCACCATTCTATCAATCTGCAACAGCTATGGCAATCTCTTGCTATTCTACATGAACTGGTAAAGCTTGAATGACTTTTGAGTGGCACTATATCACAAGACTTTCCATTTAGAACCTGACAGTTTGACTTGGAGTAGCTTATCCTCACTTGGATCGGTAATGCAACACGCCTTTCCACTGTATGAAAAAAGAACGAACCTCAATCACTCTCGCTACTGATACTATAAATATTGCCACCCACTCCAACAATACTAACTACGATGGCCAATATCAACATGACCCAAGACAAAATCTTCTCTTTCATACTCAAACCGCTTCCTTGTTTGCCCAGCCTTAGAGCAATAAGAGATGGAAACGTAAAGCCTAAAGAGACCGCAGTTGTGGCCCCTGTAAATTTGAAAGCAGTCCAAATGTTAGGAATCATAGTCGACCCAAAATATAAGAGTGCCAGGAGAACGGCAGTCAAAGCCAGACACCTCTTCCTACTTTCTGTGAGTGGTGCAGATCCTTCAAACAACAAAGCATCCACAGTCTGCCTCAGGGAGAAATGGATAACAGGGAAAACAAGAACCAGATGGAAAACATAGCCAACACGAACAATGTAATTCAATGCTGTGCTGAAACGAATTCCAAGGTCCTTGTCAAAATTTGTGAGTATATCAGATTCACTATCCTTTCCAAAAAGTAAATAGCCAGCTACTGCCGTAGAAGCATACACCAACACACAAATAGCATAAGTAATTCGGCTCACACGGTTCATCTTCTGAGGTGATCGGCCTTCAAGCTCATTATAAATGGGCTGAACATTGAAATGACAAACATATGCATTGGTCATTATGGGAATCACCACAAGCAGGTCTAGTATTGCCTGCGTAGACCCGAAATCTGGTGTCATCCTTGGAGCTTCAATTTTCCCCTCGACAAGCTTAATAAATGCTATCGCGAAAGCAACTACAACAAACACAACAGCAAGAGCTACAGAAGCAGCTGAAGACATACTCAACGAATCAATCTTGTCCATTGCACAAAGAGGTGCAAGAAAAATCACCAATATGATCAAAACCACTATCTTCCTATGATCCCACATTCCATGACCTAACCATTGATCAAAAACCCCAGTATGACGAATCGAACCCGACAAAACATCCCCAATTATAATCAAGTATACAACCAAAACCCCAGCATTGTTCACAATAATACAAATCTCAGACAGGATCTTCGCTGGTTTACCCAATGCAGCCTGAACAACCTCCCCATACGACGAAGCCTTGCATTGAACCGAAAACCGAACAAGCAATTCAACACTAATCTCAGACAAAACACCTATCAAGAATATCAAAATAACCCCAACCACCAAACCCAAAACTTTCATTGTAGCAGGCAAAGCCATAATCCCCGCACCAATAATACTAGTCGTGAGATTAAATACTGCCCCATGTATCCCAGACCCAGATTTATTTTCACCAAAAATAAGAGGTAAATTATCCAAATCTATATCATCAGCTTCAAAATCATCACCAGAATTCGGCTTCAAATGCTCGTTATCCCTAAAGTTATCATCTTTAACTTGTATTTCAACAAAAGATCCCTCGGAAACAGCCGAATAATTGCTATCCATTACCACAAATGCTATTTACAAATCAAAAATCAAATGCATCTACACGAAATTTATGTAGCAAAAAACGAGAAGAACTTACGTTAAAATCAGCGAAAATAAGAATGTGAGCTTTGGATTGAATGACTCCGAGATTCAAATTCGTATTTTCCAATGAAATCTAAGGAAGAAAAGAACCTAGATCGTCGAAGTCAAAGTTGAAGCGGCTTACTTTTGTAACTCGAAAATGGCCGATTTGGAGAAGTTGAACAGAGTTTCCTATTTTTTTTTTTAATTTAATTTGGTAAAATTTTCCTATTGGTTGACTCAACATGAAACTTCTGCCCAATATCCTGTTTGAAAAAATAGTTTAATATTTTATGCAAGCAAACAAAATTTGTCACTTAAAAATGGAAATGCAATATGATTAGATTTTGATTAATAAATAGTAAGTAATTTATTATAAAAAAATTAAATAACTATGACTTTTTTTTATCATCTAAATTTTAGGATTTAACTTTCAAGATTAATCGAATTGATTTTTGAGAAGTGAAGCATGACAATTAGATCTACACCATGAGAAGTAGTAATGTGTCGAAAGAAATTAGTATAAGAAGCGGTGAGTGTACCTTTGATGACGGAATTTAGGGACAACAAATGAGGGACGGCCATAATAAAGTTTACAAGTCATTTTTTGATGTAATTGAAGGCAACAAAGGAAGATTTCACGAGACTCTACTAGGGACAAAAAAAAAAGTAGAGCAATAACAATATGAAGATTTAGATTAATTAGCTTAATTTATATGAAAACACATATTATGTATTTATTGGACTGATACTGATATACATGTGAGTATTATTTTTTTCCTTCTTCTAGTACATTTGACTTCTTCTTTTTTTTTATACGTTTGCTAAAAGAATTGTGGGGTTGGGAGACAAAAATTCAAACACAAGTTATCAACAGCTAATGTCTTCAATATTAAGATTCACTTTGCTTGAGTTAAAGTTCAGTCAATTGGATCATGTACTTGCTTAAGTCACAACAAATAAACAACAGAATATTTTAGTTTGTGCAAATTTATCCTACTAGACCACGATACACTCAAATCTAATATTTACTGATATATTGCTTAACCTTATTGATTGTTTAACATTTTCAATTAATAACAAAATAGTTCATTGTGAGTTTGTGACTTAATGTATTTTCACAAATTTTTGATTTGCTCAAAAAGAAACCTCAAGCTATGATCTAAAACGTTCATAAATTGCAAGAAAAATCATAATAAGATCATTAAAAAAAAAATACGACCAACAGAATCTCAAAAAAAAAATCTAATTAGTCTTTCCTCCTCCATCCACGAAATCAGCAAAGCGTGCAATCAGGTAAATGGTATACGGCCCATTAAGTTAGTTTTGTAATATGGGCCTCACATCCTAAACCTAAAACACTTCAATTCTATTGGAAAAATATCGGAAAATAAACAGGGTAAGTTACATAAATCATATAGTGTAAAGATGAAATTACTATCTATTCCTACTTTTTTTCTAATTACAATAATCCCTTAAAATTAACCAAATCCAGATACATTAATAAAAGCGCGGATACATTCATACAAGCACGGATACATTAATACATTAATACGGATACATTATTAAAATAAAAATTAACTCAATTCGGATACATTAATGAAAGCGCGGATACATTAATACATTAATACGGATACATTATTAAAATAATAATTAACTCAATCCGGATACATTAATGAAAGCGCGGATACATTAATACAAGCACGGATACATTAATACATTAATATGGATACATTATTAAAATAAGGAATTTTAGTTATTTTTAAAAGATATAGGGACAAATGAAAAATAATATACTTAAAGGTGTGTATTTTTAATAATTTTTCCAAATAAATATAAACATATGTATGGGCAATGGATATAGGTTAACATATATTCTTACCTTAATATCAATCTGTTTAAATATAATAAGTTACTATTATTTTGTGTAAATATATGACACAAATAATTTTGTACCAAACTCCTTTGTAGGTGCTTGCCACCCTTCTCCGTCCACTCTAATTTGATTGATGGAATGAGATAGATAAATATATCTTCATCATTGAATTTATTATTTTATTTTCATTTATTTTTTTCATCTTCATGAGATGAATTATTGAGGATAAAATAATAAGTAAAATGTACTTCTCCGTTCTGGAATACATGAATAATTTATTTTTTTTATGAAAACCACTAATGAGTAGTTGCCTATTTGTGATACATTTTACTTTAAATTTGTAGAGGCATCAACACTAACAATCATGGAGGTCAAAAGATAAAAAAAAAAATTATCTTGTGAGGCAAAAGTAAAAAATACAAAAGATGTTTTACAGCTTTTCTTTTCAAATTAGTAGTACAAGATAAGATTAGACCCCCTTTTATGTTTTTTTGTCAAAAGAAGACAATAATGTAACATTTGAAAGTCCAATTTAAGGGATTTGTCACTTGCCAAAAGTTATTTTTTCACTATTTCTAGAGTAGACAAATATAAACCTAATGCTACTAATATTAATCATCCAAAAAGTTAAAAATAGAAATTCCATTTTGGAATGATGTAATAGGACATGTTTGGTCACACTTATTAAGGTCCCACATTACTAAAATAAAAATCTCATTGCTGAATATAATCTCATGTATCGCGAAAAAACAGATGATTTTCATTATATCGTATGGGAAAATGGAGAATTAATCAGACGGAATGACATGACCGTCAACCACTCAGTTTTGATTACTTAAAGACCCTTTGTTTTAACATAAATAACAAAACTGCCATTTAAGGAGTTTTTTTTCCTGTCGGACAAATCCTTAAAGTTTTGGTTGTTTTATAAAGACTAGATTCATCCAATTGAAAAAGTGACTAGGAATGGATCCACACGTTCAACGTTAGTGTCTACATTTATTTATTATTTATTCCACTAAAAGGTCCCATTGCTTCGACAGCAAAACCCAATTATAGGCAATATTTCTAATCAAGTTATAAAGTTTTTCATACTCTATCCCCTTCCAATTTAGGTCACTATTTGTTTCGATAAAGACTTTAAGAAATTAAAGAAGATTTCTTACCTAAAACGAATATATATATATGTATAAATAATTTTTTTTCTTATTTTATTGTATTGGATTTACAAGTAAAAATATTATTTTTAAAATAATTGTGTGTAATTTAAATAAATATTATGAGTCGGGAGATGGAGATAAGGTGTGGGGGTGGTGGGGATAGGGGTATGGTGTGTTTGAACTGTTGGAGGGACGTAGAGATGAGAAAAATAGTAAGGAATACCACTCGTGGAACTTCATCAGTAACGTCATTTTTCTAATTTTAAAAAAAAATAAATTTCTTTAGAATTGATTTTTATGTTGTGTTTTATTTTTCATATAATAGTAAAGAAATTCATTAAAGCGGTACACTTTTTGTACATTTACGCCTCTATATCAATCATACTCAAATATTGTGTGATTATATCTTGTGTGAAATAAATTATGTATACAAATATAATATTACAAGATTTATGGTAATCATTATTAATGTCATGCACATAATAAATTCTAACTACGAAAATCTAAAAGAAAAAAGTTTATTTAAATGATGCCCATTAGTTAAACTTCATGAGGAAAGGTTACTGATGTTAAAAAACTTCTCTAAATTAATACTCGATAAATTAATTAATTTTCTAACATATTTTTCTCCTGTCTTGACTTGGGCCCATGGAAAAATATCACTGATTTTGATAAGATAATATATTTTCAAAAGATCCTTCTATAAATACATGATCTTATTAATATTATAAATTAATGATTCTTTAAAATTACAAAAATATTTAAGACAATTTAGTGAAATATGATTCTAGTATTTTTTTATTTATTTTTTTGTTGAAATTTAAGTCTTGTTGAAACTCATCTCTAACTTTTCTTATTGCATTCAAAAGTTTCAGTATTGTCTTCTCGAACTGCGCCAAAAATTATGAAGAGTTCTAGACACGATATAAGTGATTCTTTATGCGCCACTGATCATTCCAAAGGTATTCTATCATCTTCAACTTCATTATCAACATTATTTTCTTTGATGGTATCCATAATTTATTCTAAGTTCTGAACCTCTAAATATACATCATTTTCACCCGGGTAATCTAACATGCTATTGACATCTATTTTATTGTAGTAACCGAGATTATTAATCACAACCTCAAATTCATAAATGTCATTTTCACAAGAGGGTTCATTTCAACTCCTTGAGACTTCATCTCATAAACGATATAATCAAAATTAATCTTCATTAAATCTCGAAAATATCCTTTAAATAAATAAATATTAATTTATTGATCAAATAATACCTCTATATAATAATATTAATAATATTTCACTGACTAGTCATATCATTGTTAAAAGATAAGTGAGAACACTATTAATCTTCTCATAGGACGGGAAACAAAAAAGTCACATCATTGCCGACATGTGGTTTATATATGCTTATAATTAGATGTAAACTTGTGTTTTATTTTTCTATGAAAAATCAAACGGGCAAAGAGCTGTCCTTTTCTTTAATTTTGTTAATTGGTAATCAAATTCTCTGGGGTCAAGCCAACCACTACTACATTACAAACACAAGGAAAATAAATGGATGAGATTAATAAATCAATTATGAGAATGGTTCAGATTAATACTCCTTTCTACTCAAAATAAGTGTCCCTATCCAAAAGATATTCGTTACTTAAATATATCTTTGTGCCAATAAATTCATCTAAAAAGTTTGAGTAGAAAAAAAAAGGTACCTTTTTTCACTATAATAAGGGATAATAGTTCGTCATTTTAACTTTTTATTTTATGTATTATTTAATACACATATTTGTATTTTTATTATTTATTTCGAATAAAATAATTCTTAACTTATGTGGGTATTACGTAAGAAGAAACGGAAAAAGCTTACTAAATTCTATATTAGTTAGGTTGAATATTATATCAAAATTTAATTTTCCTTAAAACACCAATCATATTATATAATATAATATATTAGTACTATTAATTTTAAAAAATTGATTACCTCAATTGAAAAACCAATCAAACGGCACATGTAGGAGCGGCTGTGCCATTTCCTCGTCCTTTCAGTTTACTTGGGAGTTGGGATGTTGTAAAGTATCTAAAGGAGTCGTTTGGTAAAAAGTTTGAAAGTGAGGTAAGTAAGCATTAAATATTGCATACGGTTAAAAAATAAGTTATTTATGTATAAAAATAATATAATTTATAATTTAAAAATTCATATGATTAATATATGTGTAAGTTATGAAAAAATTTATGTATTATTTGATACAGGATAAAAAGTGAAATAAATAATACATGAATAACTAAAACTTTACATAAAACAATACATAAACTCTCTCATAACTAATCCGTATATTACTAAAAAGTACATGTTTGACTTTAATCAACTACTAAACGACTCCTTAAAACCTGTTTAATCAATTGACTTATTTTAGGTGTTTTTGAGTAAAAGTAGCTTATGTATTTTTATAATATTTGGGTAAAAATTATAAAAGTAAACAAAGAAAGCTCATTCAAATTTATGTCTCAAATTAGGTGATACTCTTTGAATATCAAATTAACTTTTATTTGATAAATATTTTCATAACTTATAATATAATTATGTAACTTTTTAAATATATAGTTTTTTATTAAAAAAATTATGTTCAAATTTGATCGAAATCAAATAATTAAAAAAGTAACCCTCAAAACTCTTTCACAACTTTAACACAAAGGGAGTAGCTCAAAATGAGCCGAGCTGATGTAATCAGCTAGCTCGGTCCGAATAAATGAATAAACAAGTCAGTGCTCATAATTTTTGATCCTTTCAAATTTAACTAAAAGATAAAAGGAAAGAAAAGGACAAGTCCAAAGTTGAATTAAGTAAGTAGAATAGGATATATTAAACTATCCAAAATTGATCTAATTTATTATTATCAATAATAATTTAACATAAATACACTATTTAAATAAGAATAATTGAATTTATTCAAACTCATAATCAAAGACTTCTACCTCCGCACGAACCACAAATATGATATAAAACGGGGATTCGAAAAGTTAGCATAAAGTACTTTTGTAACAAATTACAAATAAAAGATAAGCACGAAAAGTTTTATCGTTATTTTCAAAATTCGAGCAATAAATTATTTTGGATGTTGATAGGGTGAAAATTACATGAAAACATGTAAAACCAATTGTTGAGGTTGAGTAGGATGTTTGAGTCACGGTGCAACACTTACTTGACTATCATCGACAATACTCATTATTAAGGAGGTGACGTGAATTTAAGGGATAAAATTTATTTTCTTCTTTGTTATAATTAGTTTGTTTCGTACAGATGGTAAGATTACGACAGCAATTAACTGTGCTACATCTCAAATTATTAGTATTCGTCCATTTTTTTTATGTTCAATAATACTTAAAAGGACATATATTATGTGTGTTCCGTACCAAAAAAAAAAATTCAATTTTTTCTTGTTTGAATTAAATATTTTTTCTAGGAGTGAAAAATGAACTTCCTAATGAAAGTAGATTGGTCGTTAAATTTCTTGTCGAACATCTCTGACATTCTAGGTGAATTGAAATGAACTATTCCATAGTCTCGAGAGAAGATTAGATTGAAAATAATTCGAAAGTCTAAATATTCATACTTTGAATGACTAATCCGATAATTCTACGACTGACAACAGATTAAATCATAATACAGGAACTTATGAATATGTACCAATGAGGCAACATGCTGAATAGTACGATAAATAGTATTGTTTCTTTATAGGAAGAGCAAAGGATTTCCCAAAAAACCATGGTGACATAGCAATCTAGCCACCTCATTCACAAGAAAATAAAAATATCCCTTCGATGATTGAAAACACACAATAAATAAATAAATATGACATGTATAATTGTCTATTCTAGGGAAATCAATCAGTAATTTAATTTTTATATTTTCAACGAGCAATACATCATGATTATTGAGTTGTTTGAGTCACGGTGCAACACTTACTTGACTATCATCGACAATACTCATTATTAAGGAGGTGACGTGAATTTAAGGGATAAAATTTATTTTCTTCTTTGTTATAATTAGTTTGTTTCGTACAGATGGTAAGATTACGACAGCAATTAACTGTGCTACATCTCAAATTATTAGTATTCGTCCATTTTTTTTATGTTCAATAATACTTAAAAGGACATATATTATGTGTGTTCCGTACCAAAAAAAAAAATTCAATTTTTTCTTGTTTGATTGGTTAAATATTTTTTCTAGGAAAACTTCTTTAAAATGTGAAAAATGAACTTCCTAATGAAAGTAGATTGAAAAAATTCGAAAGTCTTTTATACTTTTTAAATTTCTATGTTAAATCAAAATTAGATTGACAAATTGTAATAGAGGGAGTACGAAATTGTATGCATCTGGAAAGAGGACAAGTGACATAGCAATCTAGCCACCTCATTCACAAGAAAATAAAAATATCCCTTCGATGATTGAAAACACACAATAAATAAATAAATATGACATGTATAATTGTCTATTCTATCATAGTCTCGAAATCAATCAGAGATTTAATTTTTTATTTTAACAAATACATCATGATTATTTTTTATTTATTTTAGTTTTGATGAACAAAATTATTCAATATATATAATGGTTAAAATAATCGTACTTATAGGCAAAGCTTAGCTACGAATTTAGTATCTACCCGTAGCTTTTCCTTCATACCTCACACACCCTGAAATCCTAATACACACCATCAAAGGATATAATGTAGTAGATGAAACTATTTTTTTCCTTAATCAGAGGTCTCGAGTTCGAGTCTAAATATGAAAAAATCATTGATAGGAAGCGCTTCCCCTGAATGACTGTGTGAATCCGAAATAATCAGGCTCCAATACGACTACCAGACAACAGATTAAAAAAAAATCATAATACAGGAACTGATATGAATATAATAATAATTAGTACTTTTAAAAAATATAGAAAAAGAAAAGATGCAGTGATGAAGGCAACATGCTGACTTTTCTTGTATAGTAAAATAAAATGCACCCACCCCATGTTTGGATATGCAATAAAATAAAAAGTTGGCATTGTTTCTTTATATCATATCATAGGCCCCAAGAAAAATAAAGCAAAGCTCCATTCATCACTAATTTATCCCTTGTCCTATTTCCCAAAAAACCATGGTATATCATCTATTATGTGTATATGATAAAGTATCTTTTTATATAAAATGACAGTAATGAGTAATAGAATGTCAATTTCGTTGTAACGATGTCCCTATTTTCATAATAATAAAAAATTCCCCAGCCCACCATCTAGATGTTTCGACTGGACCACTTGTTAAATTGAGTAAAGAATATGTTCAACTTATTCGAAATTCATCACGATTCAATTATGCAAATATTCATCTTTCCTTTTTGTGACAACTGGAGTACTGATTTTTACATACACAACATTTACTTATTATTTACTCCATTTTAATTTAATATATTTAAGAGGATTAGTAAATTATTTTGATCCGTTTAAATTTAATCAAATTTCATACACATCTAGAAGAAAAGGATATGAGAATTCGTTGATGTAGCAATATATGTACTTTATACTGGAGGAAAAAAATGAAACAACATATAATCCAATGTGTGGACCACAGTCATAGTTGGCTAGTTGCCATTTACCATAGCAAAGCGACTTCATATCTAAAGGGACTTGAAATAGAGACATTGTTAAAGATGAAGAAGAGACTTACTATTCACCACAACCCTTGTCAGCGCTACTTTATATTATTAAAGTCTCTTGAGATTATATTATTTCTTTCGTTTCAATTTATTTTTTTAAAATATCTATTTTATTTTTTTGACAATTTCTTAATGTTAACATAATGTTTAAAGAGAAGATAAGGGGGTGGTCCACGTTCATTGTGGCTCACACGTATAATATTCAAAACCAATTTTTTTTGGCTTTTTTGGGAGAGGCAAGTCACATGTATGTACACGTGTGTAAATTCCATATTCCACTTGGACTTTTCTCTTTCTCATCATTTTTTAATAATATTCAGTGTGCCTAATTTTACATTTTTATTTTTTTTGGTCTTACCAAATCATCTCTTTTCATTGATTGAGATTGCCTCTAATACCTTTTTATATACTATATATTTTACTTAAAAAATATGATAGTATGGTTGCTAATACGGTTGTTTATTTCAAATAATTAAAATTTTAACATTTGAATTTGTATAAGTATGTTTTACTATGGTATTCTGACATTGTTTTTGAGTACTAGGGAAATATAGAATTTAAAAAAAGAGTTTCGGATTAAAATATGAATTTGTAAGTTTCTTAATAGAATAAATATATCGGATAAGGTTGACAAAAGCAAGAACCAAATATTAATATGTGGCCTACATATCATTTAATAGAGTACGCAATGATAATGTAAAAAAATATATAATTATAAGAAAATTATTTATAAGATAATAATAAAAAAATTAATCAATAACTTGATACAACTAGTAATAACTATGTGCCACCAATAATAATAATAATATACACAGTAAAATTTCATAATTAAAGATTTGAAAAAAGTAAAATATATAGATCTTATTTTATCTCGTAAAGACAGTGAGACATATTTCTGAAGAACCCTCGACTCTAATAATAACTCATTGCCATAAATTTAAATTTAAATTTTTGTTATCCAGTATTTGTGGACAGCATGAGAAAAGGAAATGGTCCTGGATAGTTTGATACAAGTATTCATAAAGGCCAGCCGGCCTGGTCATTTAATCTGACTATAATGTGTTTGAAAAAGAAATCATTTTAAAAAACATTTATTTCTATTATTTGGTGGATCTGGATGGGGTTGGGTGTGTGGGATATGATAATAAATTAAATTATAGGACATACTCATATAATTAATTAAGAACTAATTGTCTGGTGTACATTAACTTGTCTTAGTAAAGTAAGCACTTACCAACATGGGTTGTGGTGCATTGGTGAGAGTGCTTCACCTTTAACCAGAGGTCTTGAGTTCGAGCCTTGGATATGGAGAAAATCTTGTTGGGAGCGTTACCCCGAATGGATCCTGCAGTGCGCGATCGGAATTTAGTCGTGGCTCCAATATGAACTCCAAACGCTTGGTGGGAAACCAAAAAAATAAAGTAAGCACTTGTTTTTGGTCAAGGGTGGGGACCTAGATTATAGTAGATTATATTATGAAATACACGTGATATTTATAAAAATCGAATGTGAACTCAATTATTATATTGTATTTTAACTTGAAATTGTTATAAGAACTCATAAATCAAATTCTAATTTTTTATCTTGATTTGTTAAATTGATATACATTAACCCAAAAAAAACATTTTTCTTATAATCTGGTCCAAAGGACTAGAGTTCGACTTACTCAAGTCCATTGTTTAATCGATTCAACGGAAATTTTTCAATCTTATTTGTAATGGCGAGATTTTATAGATACATAAACATTATATCATATTTAATATCATATGCTTAAAAGTATAATAATTTATAACTATACAAATAATATCATATGTTTAAAACTATAAATTTTGAAAATCATATGTTTAAAAGTATTATAATTTATAACCATACAAATAATATAATATGTTTAAAATTATAAATTTTGAAAATCATATTTTGTTTTTACATTTAAGACCACGTAAATAAAATGGAGCGAATATCTTTCATACTCTATTATATTTTAAAATGAGATAATCACCTACTTCAGTACAACATACGAATAGAGGTTAAAACATATTTTTCTTACCTTTAAAGCAAAAGAAACGAAAAAAGATAAAATCAAAGAGAGTAGTTTCAGTTTAAATAGGTTATTAAACTTTGTAAAAAGACCAATTTTGTCATTCATCAATTGTTGGAGGTAGAATATGCTCTTATTATGATAATATTAGTTCAAATAATTAATGCCCTTGTTTTACTAATGTTAGAAGCTTTTTAACATGAGAACATTTTTAATAAAAAACATGTTTAATGTACTTTCATATGTGGAATCGGAAGAAAATATTATATACATAATTTTATTTCTATCTTAAAAAATGTCAAAATATTATTCATGATAAACCATTGGTTCAAATATTTTTTTTTAAAAAAAATTCATACTCAATTTAATACATTCACATAAATTAAGACGGAATGGAGTATAAATGAAGTTGACTTATAATTGGTTTCGAATTAATTAAGGAAAATGGACCACACTATTTGAGAGCACTAAATTAAAACTATAACCCCGCAAAGGCAGTAAATGACAAGTCACATAAATAACATAAGCTCCACTGTCCCCCTCTATACGACTCTATTATTATTATTTTAAAAAAATAAAACAGCACTATCTGACACTGACTACTACTTATAATAAAATCCTACGTTCATATCCAAGATTGACTGGCTCTCCCTAATTTCTCGTGATATTTTCTTAATATCGCGAGATAAAATTGTTACGATACGAAGGGATTTGGATATTTTGTCCCTGACATTATCTACTTAACGTGTAGTGATGGAGATATTCAAAAAATAGAAATTGAAAAAAAAGGAAAAGAAAGCGATATTTAACGTAACATTCAATCAATAAATTGGACCCACCTGCACCCATTCAGCGCGTCTCTTCACGTAACATCTGCCGAAAATCTGATTAACCAATCAAATATCGACAACCGGGCCTTGCCCAGGAAAGTACTACTGAAATTCGCAATCATATAAAAATATTGTCTTAGATCTTGAAAAATAATTCTCGGAGAATAAATAATTAATGTTGAGGATATTGTAAAAGTAGAATAATATGTTAAAAGTGACAGATAAAAGTGAACTTAAAGAATACTTTATTTTGACAAATGTTTAATGTCATTATGTGAGTTGGGTCGGATCATGATTATGTGATAAAAACTCATATGGAAGACAAGATGTTGTGACAAAGTTAAAGAGAAAGGAAATTTAATTAAATCTCATTTATCGAAAATTATAATGGGTTAATTAATACGATAAAAATATTATCTTTTACTATATAAATTGTTGAGTCCCTTGACATAAGAAAAGACATAAAATCCCTTCTAAACTTGTCCATATATCTTAGTTTAGCAATGTAACTTTACGGGCGTTTGTTTACCCCTAATGTAATTTGAGTTGAATTTAACTACCCCCTAAATGATGACGTGGCAAGATTTGTATCATCAACTTTCTACAAGCGCGTGAAGAAGGAAAAAAACACAAAAGGCTATTTCAAACCACACACATGTCATCTTCTCACTGGATGACAAAATAAATTAATTACCCATATTTTACTAATCTTTAAATATTTTTTTTAATTTAAAATTGCTCTTTCTTTATCCATTTTTTTTCTTCTTTTTTAGTTCATCACTTCCCGTTCCAACTTCCATCAGAGCACCTCCTTTCAAATGCCAATATTCTTCCACACCTTTTTCTTCTTTTTTTTTTTTTCTCATTTTAATCTTTTATTTATTTTTCTATTCTACTTTGACAAGAAACTTGGTGTTTAGTTTGTCGACACCATTTTCGATATCAAGAAAAATGTCAAATAATCAGTTGAAAAATATGTCGGAGAAGAAGTCAACTTTCACTAAGAAATCAAAGATGTTGCCAGCAAAAAACAGATTATAAAGTCTTCACCCAACTTATAAAAAACAGATTGTTTAAACACTTATAGTTCATTTTTGACTTAATAAATAACAATAAAGATATTTTTCTATCAAAATATTGACAACAATAATATTTTTGGACCAAAGTATAAATGGAGGACATTTTTATTTATTTTACATCATTTAAGAACATTTTAAAATGATGTTTTATTTAAAATTAAAATAACTGTTATATTTTATTTAGCACCACAAGTTTTGATCCCACGTGTTGGTAAACGTGCTGGAATTAGTTCCAATAATATCCCTCCATTAATTTCCTGTTTTAAATAGTAGACTTTATTTTCGACCTACTTTTCAGATTGTGACACTCTAACACCTTGTTTGGATGGTTGCAATAGTTGTTACCTATTATATTGTATTATTATTTTAACATATAAGCTTATTTTTTATGCCAATTATCAAGCGATAAAAATAGTATAATTTATTCAAACACGAATTATATTTATTCATAAATAATACAATATATTACGAAATAATAAACGATTTATGGCGTGTGAAGAATAGAAATTCGGAGACTGAGAGACAGGGAACGGAGAATAAGGTGGGTAGATAAGAATTAAGAAAAGGTTTTTTAAAAATATCAATGTATTTTTTTAGATTTTTTAAAAAATAAAACAGCACATATAAAGATTATATTATAAAAAAATAAAAATCAATTGAAGAAGTCATTGTCATCCAGAGTCTGAAATGGATAGCTAAAGCATTTATTTTTATGAGATGTCATGTCAAATAAATTTATTCAGACTTATCATGATATGAAACTAATACAATTAATTAACCAAAATATATTACTTAAAAAATACGCGTATCATTTGTTAGGTTAATGAATGTTAATATGTGGGTAAGTTTGAATTGTCTCTATCATGATAGGACAAGAAATTTTATTTTAAAGTGAAAAAAGAAGAAAGTGACAAAGGAAATTCTTAATCAGGTCATGTCAATTTAAGCAAACATAATTAACACCATAATTTAGATCGAAGAATAATACAAATTTTAGTAACTTGACCACCACTAATTAACAGTTGTCTCTCCCCTTTTATTCTTATCCTCGTTCTATTCTATGCAATAACTCTCAACCACACATGAAAACAGAGGAGAACCCATCCTTCTAGGTGGGGTGCACGTACACCCGTTAATTTCAGAAAAAATTATGTGTATATATATATCTATTTAAAGAAACTGATAGAAATTATGATATAATTAATATTGCACCCATGAAGAGCATAGGATGTCATTGTGCTGCCGGTACAAGCAAAAGGATCCACTTGTGAGACCTGAGTTTTAATCCAGCTAGAGTGTTATTTTAGTGTTTTTATTTTAAATTTATTTTAGAGCTCATATTTGAGCTAAGCCCTAAGGTAATATTAATACATCCGAAATCCTCAAATCCTGGGTTCGCCTCTGCATGAAAGGTACTTCATACTAGGCAAATTCAGTGTGACGAGCTCGACCCATAAGGCAATTCCCTTACTTTCAAGAACAAGGAGTATCAAACTAGAGACCTCTAACATGAAAGTCTCAAAGCCCGAACCATTGTGTCACCTCGAAGGGTCGTCTCCCCTTTTATTCCTATTATAATCATGTGGAGTTAAAGAAATTTAGAATTTATTCAAGGGAGGAAAATATTTTTAATTTTTTCATGTTTAATTGTAAAACTTTTGGAAAATATATTTTTAGGAAAATAAGTTTTGTAAAAGGAGAAAAATGACGCTTTTAGTAAGTGCAGAGAAATCAAATTTCTGTAGCAATATTTTATATTGCTCGTGTCCTTACTCACCTCTAATACATCTCATTTTTACCTTTACCTGTACTTAGTAGCCTCTATTCCTATTTACTCCACACCTTTATCCTATTCGTATGTCTTATAATATTTATTTGGATTATATTTAAATATTTTAATGTAAGATTTTTTTTAATTGGATACTATTATAAAAATAAAAAAACTAAAAGACTCTTTGATATTTTTTTAAAAAGAGGAACAAACCTTTAAAGGAAAAATAAAGCTAACAGGAGAATAATAAAAAATAAAAAGAAAAGAAGAAGCCTGGAGTTGGAGATGGGGCCATTTACCACGTGTCGATGCATCATAGCTCTGATCCACCAATTCCTTTGTCGCCAAATATTCGATTAAATGGCAGCAAAGAGTCATTTTGCCAGGAAAGTTATGCCAAAAATATTAGGGACCATTCAGTAGAATGTATAAGACCGTCTCCGATCCATCTCTATTTTACCCTCTATTCTCTATATTTAGAGGATAAAATAAAGAATTTCTTTTCAATTCATCTCTATAGGGCATATCCAATTTTAACCTTTATTTTACTGTCCAAATATATAGTTTTTTATTTTTTCAGACAATCAAATCTAACCTAATTCTCTATTTTACTCTCTAAAAATGGAATTTTTTTCTCTTTCCTTAATATTATATTATTATTTTTATTTCATTCTTATTTTCTTATTTCATAATATAAATCATTTCTTCTTTTAGTAAATAATCACCTTATAATCCATATAATCTTCATGTAATATAGAATTTTATTCTTTTCAAATTCTTCATTTAATATAAAATTATATTTTATTCTAAAATTCTAAATAACATAAATTGTAACAAATATTGTGTACAATACATATTAACGAACAATTCAAATAAAAGTGAAATCATTGATGAAAGACAATTACATAATAAATATTGTATCATCGTGAAGGCTCAACTTTCAAGATTATTGTTTTACTTTCATAAATGCTCTATTAGTGCATTACGGAGTTCAAAATGAACAATTCTTTATCCTTATTTTTTTACGTGTAGCTAAAAAAGGTTTTAATTAGCAATTTTATCTTGTATCCAATTATTTCGTGTAATAATTTACTTCCCCTATTCCATTTTGAACTATTGCATCAAGTATTTTAATGCTCATTAAAAAGTGTAGTTTAATAATTTATCATTTTAACATAAAAGTAGATTGTTTGAATTATCGTGTAAATTTTGTGCACTCTTCATAGTGAAAAATAATTATAATTTTAAGTCACATTTTTAAAGTGACAAAAAATTTTAAAAATTAAATTAGAAAAATTATTAATTCGGGATGGAAGTAGTAACTTATCAAAATATGTTTTTAGATATTATATAACTTAGAAAATAATTACAAATATTAAAGACTTAATCAATAGTCTTATGTAATATAAATAATATTAAAATGATTTTAAATTATATATTTAAAGTGATGATTTTTTTAAAAATAAAATAAAACTACTATTTACATCTCTATTAATGGAGAATAGAGAGCAATATGGAGATGGGTTGGAGAGGAGATTCTCTATTTTACCCTCCAAATATAGAGAATAGAGGGTAAAATTTGAGATGATCTTACTCTCTATACTCCATCTATAGAGAGGTGAATAGTAGTTATCTAAATTTGGAGAACTACTATTGACCTCTCTATTTCACTTTCTAATTATTTTAATAATATTTCTATTTTATCATTAATTAAGTCTTTATTATTTGTAATTATTTTCTCATTTAATATAACATCTAAAAATATATTATTGACAAGTTACTACTTTCACCAGAATTAATAATTATTTTATTTTAAAAAAAAATTGTCACTTTAATTATGTAATTTAAAATTATTTTAATATTATTTATATTATATAAGACTATCAACTTAATATTTGTAATTATTTCTAGGTAATATAACATATAAAAACATATTATTGATATGTATACTACTTTAATTCTGAATTAATAATTTTTCTAATTTAATTTTTTCAAAAAAAATTGTTTCTCTACTTTAATTTCACCATAATTTTTTTTCCTTTTCAGATTATTAAAAATATCTAAAGATAGTATTCTTTCAAAATATTTTTTACCCCCTCCCAAAAAAACAAAAACAAAAACAATCATACCAAATACATACAATTTTTTTTAAGAGGCCAAGAACAATAAAACCAATCACTTCTAAATTCCATGGAAGTGTTATTAAAATTGGACCCACTGCTTCTTATTTTGAAGAAATAAAATGTTAGCTCAAGCGCTCTAACTAGTTGGTAGATTTATTTTTCATTAAAAAAAAGAAATTTGATCATATTTATTGTATTTTTCTTTTAAATTTATGTGACACTTTTTAAGGTGCAAATTATGTAAATTTTCTGAGCAATATTTTAAAGTATGTATTATTTTTTAATTATATTGACGTAGTAAAAAATAAAAAATCCACATAAATTCGAATTGAAGGAATATTAAATTATGAAATAATTATATTTCAGAATATTATTATGGTAGTTGACATGGCAACGCGGATGCACCATGAGGCGCGTGAAGAAAAGGTCATTCAATGATTTTTATGCTGTTGGATAATGCATTTATCAGCATTTTTGTTGATCTTAATAAATGTTACGAAACTAATGAACTAGTAGAGTTAGGTAGGATCGAAAGATTTATTCAAAATTCTTTTAAAATCTTTTTTTTACACTATTTCTATATTTACTAAAATTATGTACCCTATTTAATTTTCTCATATGTTGGATTTTTCATATTTTAAATTTATTTAATGAAAATTTCAAATCCGTCACTTTTAATAAACATTTAGATTCTCCCACTTGCGCATAAATTAGGAAACCCTACACACTTTTCTTTACTCTTTTATTTATCTCTGACCCATAAAAAACCATTTCGTTTGAAAAATTCAAGTCATTAACTCTCCGGAAAGCTTATATCACGAATAAATGGGCTGTCCTTTTCACTCTTCTCGTTGTACTAAAAATGAGTAGGATGGCATTTCAGTAAATCTAAGCCCAACTTGGACCTGAATAATTAAGAGCCACATCTGAGAAGGGGATCTGAAAGACTGAAAAAGTTTTGCTACTCTACTGTTATGCCTAACTTTATTTCTACCCGTCCGATCCCCTAATGCAATTAACAGGGTAAGATCAAGAGCTCAAAGTTTGCCACGTCGAAATCATATTCTTTGGGATAATTTCAGAAATTTCAGAGATTTTGCATAGCACTCATATTTTTGGTGATTTACAATATTACGCTTATTATCCTTATTTTAATTTTTTATAATCATTCTTTATATCTATTTAAAATAAATATAAATTAATTATGATTTAATAAAATTGTCCATCGCTATATTAATTTTTTCATATTATTAAAAAATGACTTTATTTAAAATTTGTCCATCTATTTAAAAATAATTTATATTTATTTTAAATAAGTTTAAAGAATGATTACAAAAAAATTAATATAAACAAGATAGGCATAATACCTTAAATTATGGGGGAAGAAAGTGTTAGTATCCAAGCCGAAGAGTCAACAGCTGTCGGCTGTTGATTCCAAGCTGACTAACAAGATAAAATGTAGCCGGCTTTGTGGGCCCGACAAAACTGAGTTATCGAATCGTTGTTGGGCTTATCAATGATAAGTAGTTATACTTATCTAAGAGAAATCACAATTTCGTCGAAATAATGTCTCGCGAAAGTATTTCTCATTTTCTCGGCGATACGATAAAAGGTAAATAGCAACACACAATATATAGACTTCTATATTTAGAGAGAGAGTGAGCGAGAAGGATATATACCTATTTTGTGCCTCGAGGTCGTCGCTAATTTGTCCGATTGTGGGTTTTCGATTTTCTCCTCCCATCTTCTTCCATGGATCTATCTGTTCGGTGAACCTCTGTAAACCAGTGTACGTATATGTTTCATGGAATATTTACTTTTTTCTCAGTGCTTGCTTTTCGCTTTAATTTCTCCACTCTCTCTCTCTCGCTTTTGGTTTTCATTTGGCCCCCCTTTTCCTTTGCATCTTCGATTTCAATGGATTTAAAGCTGCTTTTCTGTCTCTGATCCTCCCTAAACAAAACCCCCATCTTTCTAAAGGAAAAAAATCACTTCTTTTTTGTATTTGGGTCGTTCTACTTTCACAACATCTGCGTCGGTGGGTGAAAATGGAGTTCTGTTTCTTGTTTAGATTGAAGATTACTTTTCATTAATCGGATTCTGGGTTGGGTTTGAATTTGTTTGGATCTCTTTTAATTTTTTCCCCTTTTGTTAAATTTTAGATATTAGTTTAATTTTGAACAGTACTTTGAGTTTGGGGGCTTGTGTCCGGCAATAATTAAATGCTTAGATATTTAATTATTAAATAATGTTAGTGGGAGCTGACAACATATTTAATCATATGGATTAGTTATTTGTTTATTATTATTATTATTGTTATTAGCTCTGGAGTTTTTAGTTAAACTAAAATTAATTCATTTTTATGGAATTTTGCAGATCTGCACAAACACTGTTTTTTCATACTTGTTCTGGGCTTGAAGACGAGGTAGTAGCAATGTCATCTCTCAGTAGAGAGCTTGTATTCTTGATCTTACAGTTTCTAGATGAGGAGAAGTTCAAAGAAACAGTTCACAAGTAAGTACCTATTTCAATTTCAATGCTTTCAATTTTAGCAAATTATGAGCAGTTAACTTTTTACATTCTTGAGTGGTGTGGTTTTGCAACTGTAACACATTGCTAAAAGGGCATTTTTCTTTAATTTGTTGCTATAGGCTTGAGCAAGAATCTGGATTTTTCTTTAATATGAAGTACTTTGAAGATGAAGTGCATAATGGTAATTGGGATGAAGTTGAAAAGTATCTCTCTGGTTTTACCAAAGTGGATGACAACCGCTATTCCATGAAAATTTTCTTTGAAATAAGGAAGCAAAAGTATCTTGAGGCATTGGACAAGTAAGATTTTATCTCTTTGGAGGAATAGTGGCTTTCCCTAGATTTACATATTGATGAATTGGTTAATTTGAGTTTATGATAGGCGTGATCGGTCCAAGGGTGTTGAAATTCTTGTGAAGGATCTTAAAGTTTTTGCATCTTTCAATGAGGAGCTTTTCAAGGAGATAACTCAGCTGTTGACACTAGAGAATTTCAGGTATTACCTCTGTATAATGTCAATGATGATAGAACCCTTTACTATACAGGTAATTAAGTGGCCTGATCAATTTTGTAGGGAGAATGAACAGCTGTCCAAGTATGGAGATACTAAATCTGCACGAGCTATTATGTTGGTTGAGCTCAAAAAGCTTATCGAAGCAAATCCCCTGTTTCGTGACAAATTGCAGTTTCCCAACCTCAAAAACTCAAGGTTACGAACTTTGATTAACCAAAGGTGATGTCCTTGTGAAACTTCAGCATTCTTTTTGAAAGCCATAGTGGCCTAAGCGTGCCAGAGCATATTGTACCAAGACGAACTTAGCTATCCTGTATTTACCTGTTCACAAAATAACTTGAGCTATGGATCCTTTAGGACCTTAGAAGTGCTATACAATGTAAGCAGCTCATGGATATTGTTTCATGTAATTATCTTAGAATTCATGATGAAAGTATTAGTCCGCATCAATGTAACCTGCCTGTCATTATCCAAGTAAACTAGCAGTACTAGGTTATTGTACATTGCATTGCAGCTTACTTTGTAATCCTAGGCCATCCAGATATGCATGTGGTGCAGCTTCAAATTTCTCGGATCAGCCAAAACCAACTTGTAAAAACTTGCTACTTAGGCTTATTCTGTTAAAACTCCAACCTGTAGTCATGTCCTACTGTTCATGCAAATATTATCTTGTGGACGCCAAGTAGAGAGGTATTCTTGAGCTCAAAGAGTGTAAGTACCGTTTCAAAGCACTGCAACTACACATTGCCGTTACTTGATCTGGATAATATGAAGTGCCACCAAAGTCATAGGCAGTATCTTCCACTCCTTTCCCTTGCATCACAAGGATCTGTATCTTTCAATTTGTAACAGCTCACTAGAGAATTGGTATTACCTCTGTCAATGATGATGTTTAATACCATCAATCAACTATATATCTGCTTACGAAGGTTATTCAGCCCAGCCTCCTGGAAACTTCAGGTAGTGGCAAGCGTTCTTAGCTATTGTCCTGGTATGGATCCTTCCTCTATACAACAGCTCACATGTAATTATCTTAGAATTCATGACTCAATGTAACCATTATCCAAGTAAACTAGCAGTACTAGGTCTGACCATGCTGCAGCTTAAATTGGCATTTGTATCCTAGGCCAAATCCAGATATCTGTTTGTGGATCATTCTTGTGGATCTCGAGCTCCGTCACCTGCAAACAATCCGGGATCAGTGCTTCCCTCCTCTTGGTGCACACGGGGTTGGTTTTTTTGTACAGCTCACTTGCTACTTATGTTTAACCACTAAGAGTTTTGCTTATTCTGTTACAAACTTTATTCAGCCTTTCCAACCTGGGCCAGCACCTGTGGCAGCTCCTCTTGCTGGGTGGATGTCCAACCCACCTACTGTAGCTCATCCAGCAGTTTCTGGTGGACCTATGGGTCTTGGTCCTTCATCTATTCCAGGTATCACTTGAGGCTATTTACATGAGGTGAAAGGTATTTTTTTTAAAGTAACTGATAATCATTGTAAAGACTGGTGTCCTACTGAGATATACAATTGTAAATGACAAATGGCTAAAATGTGCAGTCATCGCCTAGTCATGATTATAGTGCCCTTGCATTGGAACAGTCTAGTCTCAAGTTGTCACAAGGAATTGATTCTCTTCATATTGCTGTCACATGAAACAACTATTAAATTTTCTGGAGGTTATTCTAGCTCTCTTAACTGGTAATTTGCTGCATTTCCTTCTGTAGCTTCTCTTAAACATCCCAGGACTCCACCAACAAATCCCTCTATTGATTATCCATCTGGGGAATCTGATCATGCTGCTAAAAGAACTAGGTCACTGGGAATATCTGATGAGGTAGTAGGCTCTCTCGATCTTTCAATCATTCTGTCAGCAATATTCACACTCTATCGTTGCTTCACTTTCTCTTCTTATTTTTCATTATACAGGTTAATCTTCCTGTGAATGTGCTACCTATATCATTTCCAGGGCAAGGTCATAATCAATCTGTTACTGTACCTGATGACTTGCCCAAGACTGTTGCAAGAACATTAAACCAGGGATCATCTCCCATGAGCATGGATTTTCATCCTTCTCAGCAGACATTGCTTCTAGGTCTACATCTGCTGAATGCTCTTCTTTATTAAAACACACTGGTGTTTTCTATTTGTCACTACATATTTTTTGGCAGCTGCATTTATCGTGACTTTCTATGTTACAAACTAGTTGGCACGAATGTTGGAGATATTGCATTATGGGAAGTTGGTTCAAGGGAGAGACTGGTGTTGAGAAACTTCAAAGTCTGGGACTTGGGTGCATGTTCAATGCCATTACAGGTTGTTTTTTTTTTTCCGTTCCTTCGATTGAAATGTCCCCCCCCCCCCCCCCCCCCCCCTTTTAATTCAATGAGATTCATCTAATCTGATAAAAACAATTTGTCAACTGAATTCAGACTGCTCTGGTAAAAGATCCTGGTGTCTCAGTTAACCGTGTTATATGGAGCCCTGACGGTTCGTTATTTGGTAAGCTTTCATGAAAGGCACATTTCCTATCTTACTGTAGTGCACTGTCGAAAAGAAGTCGATCTCTTAGAATGACTTTTTCTATTGAACAGGGGTTGCTTACTCTAGGCACATTGTTCAAATATATTCCTATCATGGGAATGATGACATACGTCAGCATGTGGAGGTATAATGTGGTGGCATTATGACTCTTGACCTGGCGATAAAATTCTGAATAGTTTCACAATACAGACTGATAATGCTTTTGCAGATTGATGCTCATGTTGGAGGCGTAAATGATCTTGCATTCTCTCACCCTAATAAGCAGCTCTCTGTTATAACATGTGGAGACGACAAAACTATAAAGGTTGGAAAGGCATAAATATCGCTTTGTTGCCTAATGAATGATAATTTTTGGTAGGGGAATAATTGCTTGTTCTTTCCAACGCTTGCTAATTTCTAGATTTGGGATGCCACATCTGGTGCAAGACAATATACATTTGAGGGTCATGAGGCACCTGTATACTCTGTGTGTCCTCACCATAAAGAAACCATTCAGGTAAGGATACCGTTATGATGTCTATTGTACTAAGATTCAGTTGTCTCCACTTTTGCACTTGTGTTGATAACTTCCTTCTTCAGTTTATTTTCTCTACAGCTTTAGATGGAAAGATAAAAGCGTGGTTATATGATAATTTGGGATCTCGAGTAGATTATGAGGCTCCTGGTCGTTGGTGTACAACAATGGCATACAGTGCTGACGGAACTAGGTTGATTTAGCTTGATGCATTGTGTTACTGCTACTTAGCATATTTTGCTTGAAGTCGCTTGAGAATAGTAGTTTTTTCTCCAATCTCACATTCTCTCTTCTTCTCTGCCTTTTTTTTTTGGATGCGGTGTTGGTTGGCAACAGACTGTTTTCATGTGGAACCAGCAAAGATGGGGAGTCGCACATTGTTGAGTGGAATGAAAGTGAAGGGGCTGTTAAGAGAACATATCAAGGGTTTCGGAAAAGATCGTTGGGTGTTGTACAATTTGATACAACTAAAAATCGATTTTTGGCGGCTGGTGATGACTTCTCAATCAAATTTTGGGATATGGACCATGTTCCACTCCTGACAAGTATTGATGCTGATGGAGGTCTTCCAGTAAGTTTATTTTGAGGTTGACTTGAGAAAGATGTGGTATTGTACTATATTCTAACTGGTTTTTCTTTTTATCAATAAATTATTCAAGGCAAGCCCTCGGATTCGATTCAACAAGGATGGTTCTCTATTGGCTGTTTCTGCTAATGAAAATGGGATAAAGATTTTGGCAAATAATGACGGTATTCGTTTAGTACGCACTTTTGAGAACCTAGCTTATGATGCTTCCAGGGCATCTGAAACTGCAAAGGTACTTGTTGGTTTATATAAATCTTGTGGTTCCATTTTTTCTTTACACAAACATAACCAGGTGTCCTTTTCTTTGATATCATGCAGCCTACAGTAAATCCAATATCTGTAGCATCAGCAAATAATTCTGGATTTGCAGATAGGGTGGCCTCTGTTGTTGGCATCAGTGGAATGGTTTGTAAATTTAACTCCCAAAAATGTGATTTGGAAATAAGTTCTTGTTTGTTGTCATCAGGTCACAGGTCCATGGAGAAAATATATATAAATATACACACTCACTTTTTCCGAAACTAGTTTTTGGACACATGGGTTGCATGTGTATCCCATGCTACTCACGATATAATTTGTAGTTGTATAGGGTCAATTTTTTTCACCTTGTATCTTTTAATTAATTAATACTGGTATAACCTTTTCTCACTTGTTTAAATCTCATTTTTTGTTTACCATTATGTGTTGTTTCATTCATATTGTTTATATTATTATAAAATTCAATACAACGAAATCTTTATATAATTTCATACATACAACAAGTTGTTGAATAAAAGTACAGTAGAAACTGTACATAAATTAAACTAACATATATCTTCCTTATAATGCTTAGTAGACCGTTGCCAAGTTAATAGTATACATATGTGTTAGTAATTTATGATAAACATATAGTTAGCAGTTATTGAAATTAGAAAACAATAATAAATGATATCCTTAATAGTCTAAACGATAACTACCTACAAGTAAATTACATTTATTTTTTTATTTACGTTTTCTTCTGATCTTAGAATCTAGAAAACATAAGGGATATCACGTAACTTCAAGAATATACAAAAAAAGAACATAACTAGAAAAAAGAAGTAAATAGCTCAAAAAAGAGAAACAGTTTAGTAGTTTCAAAAAAGAAACATAGAGATAAGGTTTTCGTAATCGTCTTGATTGTGAATGGACCATGCAACAAAATTGCTTAAAGGACATACAAGCTACAAGTGATGAAGTAACTGCAAGAGGAAATGTTTTTACCAAATAACAAAAGCAGAAAACATAAAAGATAAAAAAGTAAAAACAAAAAAAATCTGTGTATTTTATGATTCCAAGTGAACCAAAAATACCTTCACCATAAGAAGCTTTGTTCTCGGCCTTCTTTTATTTTCAGTTTATTCGTTCTTCTTCTTGTTGCTTCTTCAGTCTTATGAAACTTCTCCTGCAGTTGACATTATTAATCATTTGCCTATTAAGCTTATATATGGACTTATCTTGAAGCAAGTGAACAAAATAAAGGTAAGAGCTTAACTTCTACGGGTATATACTAAGTAAGAGTTCGAAAAAAAAATCTTAAGTACACCTAAAAGACAGAAAAATATTTACAAAAAAAGCAAATAAGCATACCTCCATTGAGTCATCTGAAATAAGTCTGGTCATTCTATAGCTATGGACTATGGTTAACAACAAGTCTCCTTATATAATACTCCCTCTGTCCCAAATTATATAACTCACTTTCCTTTTTAGTCAGTCCCAAAAAGGACACATTTCTATATTTAGTAATAATTTAACTTTAAAATGCCTATTTTACTCCTAATGAAATGATTTATAGGCACACAAATCCAATTGTATAAGCTGATTATTTCCTCCCATATTAAATGAAATAAGTTATTAGCAATTTAAGTTGTGGTATGTAATGACTTTCTTGGACGGATGAAATATTTTTTTTGGTATTCATTACAATTTCAGTATTGGAGATGCATAAAGGCATGTAAGATTTATGCTATAAGAATAACTTATATAAGCAATTATTACAAATTTTTGACAAAGTAAATCAAAAGTTCAAATTGAACTTATCCGTGTGATTCTTACCATATATTTACACAAAAAGATAATTGTAATAATGTTTGCACGAAGGGTAAAACCGTCGTTCAACTTTTGATGGCTATTTTGGTCTTTTTAGCTTTTAACTTTGAGGGAAATCATTTCTCCTCCTTCCCTACTTTCTCTTCACTGAATCCTGCTCATTCTTCAACAACTTTTAGGGTTCCAAATTGAACTTTTAGGGTTCAATCAACGGCGTTGCATAATCTCCTCGATGATGGAACTTCTTTTTCCTTTTCAATTTCTAGAGTTTTCTTGTCTAATAGTAATTATTGTATTTCATGTATACTACAATGTCGGAGAGGCACAGGGCTAGCCTTCCCTCCTTATTCGTAATCATATATATACTTTGTTATTCATTATTACTATATGTTGCTCCATTTATTTTGTATCTCTTTTGCTATCTTATTTCCTTATAAAAAAAACCTCTCTACCCCATAAAGATTTTATGGGAGGGGTAATGTTTACGTACATCTTACCCTCCCCAGACCCCACTTTGTGGGATTGCAGTATTGCTGCTGTTGTTGTAACTTTTAAGTTTGATGCTTCCTACTTATAAAATAAGATAGATAGATAAATAGATACTCATTATGTTTAAAAGTGGAGAACATATACCAAGAAGTCTTGCCTGCTTTTCATGTCAATATCATCTATTAATATATATTTTACATCCTGTTGACTTTGCAAGAATGGAGATGCAAGAAATCCGGTAGATGTAAAACCTCGAATTAATGAAGAGCCTAATGACAAATCGAAGATATGGAAGCTCACTGAAATTAGTGAATCATCTCAGTGCCGGTCTTTGAAGCTTCCTGAGAACCTCAGAGTGACTAAGGTAAAAAATCCCCATGTCTCTTGATTCATGAAATGTCTAACTCTATTCGTTATCTCAGTTACAAGACTTAGAAACTTTTCCATTGAACAATTGATAGCAGATAATTCATGTATAGAATGAGATAACAAACTTTTCCATTGAACATACAAACTGATTTACATTAAGTCATAGCTCGTCCTCCAGGCACAAGCTGACATGATCAAGGCGTGTGACATCAGAACATGCCATCAGCAAATGAATGAACCATATGATCGAGCAGTGTTGTGCTTTTCTTTTTATATGAAGATATGAGTTTCCCTCCTGTTTGGGAGGGAAAAGCTCTTAATTTCACATTGTCTCTTTTCTGTTGTCACTGGATGTGATTCTATTGAAGTGAAATTAAAATTCCAATAAGGTGATCATTCAGAATGTCATGGGAGGCTTAAGGCCTCCTATACGAGGTCTAGCACCTATACATTTTGTGCTAGTCTCTTTTCTTTTTCCTAATAGATTGTTCAACTTGTAGTAAAGAAGAGTTGTTGTCAAGTATCACTTTCTGCACCTTCAGAGTTCCTTCTGTCTTTATCCTTCGAGATTGTCTAGATCAGAGCAAAAGGCCTCTGAGTTTGTGTTCAATGATTTGACAACCTTTTTAGTGTCCAACTTTGGGCTAGCAATAGTAACTAAACGTCTGCTTGGTATTTCAAGTTCACGTCTTAAATGCTTTCTACTGAATTGTAGCCTTGTTCCTTCCCCTTACCGCACAATTGGAAGCTGTTGTGTCTCCGTGACTGCACAACATGGATGTGAGGGCATTGTAATCAGATATTGAACAGAAAATTTCATTAGTTTAGTTGTTTAGTTGTCAATATTTCTTTCCTGGTATGTTTCAACTGTATTAGTTTTGATGATACAGTTTCTGATTTTGATTCAATATGGTTACTCCAGATATCAAGGTTAATATATACGAACTCTGGTAATGCCGTCTTAGCATTAGCATCAAATGCTATTCACTTGCTTTGGAAGTGGCAAAGGAATGAACGCAATTCAAGTGGCAAGGTAAATGGACACCAAAATGGTTGCTTTCCTCCATTTTGTACAGAATTGATTCTGAGAATTGTGTCCATCATTGTTTAGGCAACAGCAAGTGTTTCACCTCAATTGTGGCAACCTTCAAGTGGCATCTTAATGACAAATGATGTGCACGAACCAAACCATGAGGAAGCTGTCTCCTGCTTTGCTTTGTCCAAGAATGACTCGTATGTTATGTCAGCATCTGGTGGAAAGATTTCCTTGTTCAACATGATGACATTCAAGGTATAACAAGATTGCCTGCTTTTTATTTCTAGCCTTTACTCAAAGAGCCTGTGGTGAGTTATTATCTTATGGATGCAGACAATGACAACTTTCATGCCTCCACCTCCAGCAGCAACTTTTCTTGCATTTCACCCTCAAGATAACAACATTATCGCTATTGGCATGGATGATTCTACCATCCAAATATATAACGTCCGAGTGGATGAGGTATAATAAGGATAAACGAGAAGTTTTTGTTGTTATTGGCAGTCATCAGAATTTTGTGTTATTAGGCCAGTTACCATATCGTTATTGACTAGATGTGAGTCTCTTGATGAAGGTTAAAAGCAAGCTTAAAGGCCACTCTAAAAGGATAACTGGCCTCGCCTTTTCTCATGTGCTCAATGTGCTAGTTTCCTCAGGAGCTGATTCTCAGGTTAGTGACTTGTATACTCTTAGATCTCATGTAGTATTTGACTTACTTCTCAGTGTTTTGTTAAACTGTTCTCATGATTAATGTGGAAAATACATGTGTATGATAGATTGCACTTTCTCTTCTTATGATTTTGCATATAGCGCATCACCCACTCTCCATCACATTCAATGTTTAAGCCAATCAACAAGGCATGAGAATTAGAAGTAATTTCACTGCATGTCATATTTGATGGTGATAAAATATCTAAAGGTAGATAAAGAATAAGATCATTTCATGCTCTAAATAAAAGTTGAATGAATTCTGATTGTTTTGAATATTTTCAAATATGATACGTGAAGTTGTTATTTTAGAAGGGTTTCAAGCATTTTGGAAGACACCAAAATCTAAAATATATAGCCTACAGGTGAGCCGAGTATATTGCAGGTTCTATCCTTTTGCATAATCTCTTCTCTGCAGCCATGGTTAGTTTTTTTGGCATTTTTAAAGTCTTTTATTGGTGATAAATGCTAAGCCTTTATCCGTCTCAAATGATCATTAATCTATAAATAGTTACATTCTGCATTTCTGACACTCTTTAAAGTGGTAATTTATAATCCTGTGTTCTTATCCTTTGTGTTCATCAACATTATCTGCTTTTGTACAGCTGTGTGTGTGGAGCACTGATGGGTGGGAAAAGCAGAGGGCTAGGACCTTGCAACTACCGGGTAGATCGACATCTCAATCAGATACCAGAGTGCAGTTTCATCAGGATCAAACTCATTTCCTGGCTGTGCATGAGGCACAGATTGCTATATTTGAAACAACAAAGTTGGAATGTTTAAAGCAGGTAAGTCCTCTCCCCGACTGCAGTTGGTTATTAAATGCCCTCAGATCTCAACAACTAATACATTATGTCTTCTTCTACAGTGGGTTCCACGTGAAAGTGCTGCCCCAATTTCTCATGCCACATTCTCGTGTGATAGCCAGCTGATATATGCTAGTTTCTTGGATGCAACTGTGTGCGTATTCACTGCAGGGCACCTCCATATGCGATGCCGTATTATTCCATCAGCTTATCTATCACCCAGTATTAGGTATTTTTTGCTGCCTGCTAACTTATTTACTGCTTTATTTTGAAGATATTCTGCAGTCCACTATTGAAGACAAAAAAACATCGTTTTCTTATAGTTAGACTTTCATGCGCTAGAATAGTGAAATCGGTATTAGAACAATATCCCGGCCAAAGTGCAACTTGTCACGGAAAGGGGGAAAAAACCCCACAAGTAGGCCATTGGTACAAAGATATCATCAACCAATGCATGGGCTATGTAGCAATGTAACATACATTTTATGCATGCTAGATGACTACGATATTCACTATCCTAGATCATCTTTCTTTCTTTAAAAAAATTGAGATGAATATATCAAAATAATTTCATTTTGCAATCATGTATTTGTAAAATCATGCTATTACAATAAAGTGGGGTATCTGATTGCCCAGATTAACATTTATAGTATCACTGGAATATCCCTCGGAACACTATGTTTCAGGTGTTTTATTTTTGCAACTTCTCTGCATCCCCGTGTGGCTGTGTCCATACATTAAGTAAATTTCTGTCTGATATTCTCAGGAAGTCATGTGAGGTTACATAGTCAATTCACTAAACAGATTTCATTTCTGATATTTGAAGTAATTTTTCATAAAACCTTGTCATTTTTCTGCAGCAATTCAAATATCCACCCAGTTGTAGTTGCAGCACATCCACAAGATCCAAACCAGTTTGCATTAGGTCTGTCAGATGGTAGTGTTCATGTTTTCGAACCACTTGAATCTGAAGGCAAATGGGGAGTCCCTCCACCACTTGAAAATGGATCAGCAAATGGTATGCCAACCGCTCCATCTATTGGAGCTTCAGGCTCCGATCAAGCACCAAGATGACAAAGAAGCCACTAAGCAAACAGTCTTGTGTCTTGTTTTGCTGAATCTTACCCAAATTTCAGTTCAGACTGACGAGTAAATGTTTGTTCTAGGAGACTAACCAGAATCCCCCAAGTCAAAAGATGAAGTGTATGTAACACCCCAAAAATTTGTTTTCTTTGCAATTGAAAGGGAGCTAGGAGTCTCAGTACTAGTCACAGCTTAAGATTTGACTTGTTTTTTACGCCAACGTTGTGGCTTTCGTTTGTGGTAATCTATTAGCTACAGGACATAATTTAGCTCAGTACTCTCCAACATGTAAATTTCCAACTCGTGAGGTAAGTTGTAATGTAAAATGAACATTTTACTCTTCATATTCCTTAGTGTAGGGAGGAATTCCTCCTATCGGCTTTTTATTTCGAGTGATTCTTGAATTGGATTTTAGCAAGTCTCACCTCTTTAAGGATGCTTTAACCCGTGACATCTTCTCAACCTCAACTTATTATGATCAACAAATTGTGTTGTTTCTTTAATATCTGGTGACTGTCATATAATTGTTTCAATCATTTACCCCTGAAAATGGTGCTAAGTCAATTGACTGCTTGATTCTCTGATTTGGCTCATAGGAAACGGGCCAGAATTTCATGAGAAAAGATAACACTCCTGTCAAACCTGAGCTCTTCGCCGGCAATGGACATTACTAGAGTAACCTAAAACTAGTTTGAAGTTTTTGGCTTATGAATCTACAATATGAATCTCGTAGAAATGCGTATACATCCAGATGAATGTGCACCCACATAAGGTTGTATTTAAATTATGTTACATCATCACAAAGAAAAAGTAGTAACATCGAGAATAGCACGTCATAGAAGATTGAACACACAACCGATTGCCACACTAACTACCTGAAGCCACGCAGTGAAAATTCGATTCCTCGTAATCCCTACCTATTTGCCCTTCCCCCAAATCTTTTTTATAACCTTAGCTGAACCCGAAAGCTTACGAATCCCGACCAGAACCAGGAGGCAGGAACGCCAAAGTATCATGATAGTGCAACACCAATATAGCATTCAAAAGGTCGTTGCTGTTTCTTAGAAATTCATGACATTGTTCATCTACATTTTCCCTCATACTCAAGTGCCCAATACCAGAGAAGAGAGAAGGCTTCTATGGCATGACCGACCAACATACACGCAAGAATGACATCTACCCAAATCTTCAACACACAAATTCTTAACTTACAATTCAAAAAAAAAACATATTTAGGGTTTCGAAAAACATCTGGGTGTTGTGCAATTTGATACAACTAAAAATCAAATTTTGGAAGCTGGTGATGATTTCTCAATCAAATTCTGGGATTTGGACCATCTTCAACTCCGGACAAGTATTGATGCTGATGGAGGTCTTCCAGTAAGTTTATTTTGAGGTTGATTGAGAAAATTGTGGTATTGTATACTATATTCTAACTGCTTTTTTCTTTTATATCAATAAATTATTCAAGGCAAGCCCTCGAATTTGATTCATCAAGGACGGTTCTCTATTGGCTGCTTCTGCTAATGAAAATGGGATAAAGATTTTGGCAAATAACAACGGTATTCGCTTCCTGGGCATCTGAAACTGCAAAGGTACTTGCTACTCAGTTGATATAAATCTTGAGGTTCCATTTTTTCTTTACACAAACATGACCAGGTGTCCTTTGCTTTAATATTAAATCCAATATCTGTAGCATCAGCAAACAATTCTGGATTTGCAGATAGGGTGGCGTCTGTTGTTGGCATCAGTGGAGGCCTCTGTTGTTGGCATCAGTGGAATGGTTTGTAAATTTAACTCCCTAAATGTGATTTGGAAATAAGTTCTTGTTTGTTGTTATCAGGTCACAGGTCCATGGAAAAACTATATATGAAACATACACACTCACTTTTTCTATAAACTAGTTTTTGGACACGTGCATTACACGTGTTTCCCATGGTAATTACTAATTAGTAAATCACGTTATAATTTGTAGTTGTAAATAGTCAAACTTTTTCACCTTTTGTCTCAAGAACCAGATTAATATGTGCATTTAATAGTTGTTCTATGTTCACTGTTTCAAAACCAATGTATTTGATTTGATTAATATGAAATAGCAAAGTTGCACCATCGTTGCATTAATTTCAGTTGTTCATATTAGAAACAACAGCAGCAGATATTTAAGCTTAGTTTTCTCCTGGGAAAGTGACGATAGAAATATTGTATTAGGAGTTGGGTTTAATTTGTTAGATGGATCAAGTATAATATTGGGTAGGTAGAAAATTAAATTGAGAGAAAATTTTAAGTGGGAAAAAAGTATAACCACGTAGGTGCCATGTAGGATAATAAGAGTGGGGACATGAGACTTAACACCTCAAGAGAAAATATCTGTCCAAAGTTGGATGGTAAGGGCAAATATATCAAAAAAGCCCGGCGAGGAATAAAAATAACTTTTTTCTGAGAGTACAACGGCAAATATGACCCTTTTTTGTTACAAAAAAGCTAAATAAGCATACTTCCAAAGAGACATGTTAAATAGGTCTTTTGTCTTTCTATTGCTATGGACTATGATTAACAAAGAGTAAATCTCCTTATATAATATAACTATCAAAATGATTATTGTGGCCCTTAAAATTCTTCTATAAGTTCATTAGTTTTTGATAAATTAACGACTTCAAATAGAGAGGAAGGGAAAAAGAACCAAATAATTAGAGATTTTGGTCAAATGGAAGGAAAAAAAGCAATAACTATTGAAGAATTGAGTTCTTTAATTTTTCATGTGAATGTTGGCTATGTGTTAGATTTTATAAACACAAAGCATGTGAAAAGAAGTTAATGGATGATTTTAATAGTTGAAGCTAAAATGGCAAGGACTAAAGTTTAGTTAATAGTGGAAGATGTAAGAATTCTTACCCTGTATTGATAATCTTTGTAGTAACTCATGTAGATTACCGATCTCTTAACCGAGCCTCTATTCTATGGGGTTAAGTAAAAAAACAGCTTATCTGAATCAATTACTCCCTCTGTCCCATTTTATATGAGTTAGTTTGACTCGGCACGTAGTTTAAGAAAGAAAAGAAGACTTTTGAAACTTGTGGTCTAAAATAAGAGATAGAAATTTGTGTGGCTATAAATCATTTCATTAAGAGTAAAATAAACATTGAAAAGTTAAATTGTTACTTAATATAGAAATATGCCATTCTTTTTGGCACTGATTAAAAAGGAAAGTAAGTCATATAAATTAGGACAGGGGGAGTTATTAATAAGGCATCTAAAGAAATGCATGTATACGTACTTAGGAAGCCAACTATATACAATAAGATAGGTACATGCATAGATAGACAGGGGAGACCGAAGACCTAAGCCACTCCTAGTTCCTCCACACATATCATGCAATTGTTCAAGTGCCTTTTATTTGTGCATACAATTTATCGTCATTATTATTTAGTTTTAGTTTTAGTTTTAGATTAATGAGGGATACGAAAATTCCACTGGAAAGGTTTTCATCTAAGTTGCTCGGACTCGGGTGCGGGTGTCCGATATGGGTGCGGATCTAGAGGTTGGATCCTTCATGATCTAATTTTTAAGATTCGGGGATATGGATCCATGTATGGATACGGGTACGGGGATTCGCCTAAAAATAATTAAAATATCTAAAAATAGAGTTATAAAACCTAAATTATGAGATATTATGTGGAGAACTTGAGGAGAATCCTAGAAGAAGATTAAAGGAAAAGGAGTGACATAAAAATTTCTATATAAAAGGTATTCCATTTTCTTCAATTTCACCTTAGCTTTTGTATTGATTACAAAAATCGTTAAAACTGTCCAGAGTTTCCCCATCGATTTTGGTCAAAGTACCCAAAATCAGTTGACCAAATCGGACACGGATCCCACACCCACACCCATGTCGTGTCGACATGGGTGCAGCACCAAAAGTGAAGAGTCCGAGCAACTTAGGTTTTCATTACTATTATAAAAGTATATATAATTAAGGGAAAAAAAAATAATAGCGAGTGCTTCTTAATTAACTGACACTTCCATAAAGAACAATATACAATTTGATGAATGTCCATATGTTCTTTGTTCTTACCTGATGCCTAGTGCCCGTTTTAAGATCCGACTTATTCAGATTTGCGCATGAAAGTGTCACTTTGATAGTAAAGCATTGACCATTCTCTATTCCCAAAGCTCAAGCCCAAAATTTTGTCAAGGGTGGAGGGGTACCTGCCGGCCCACCACAACATTTGATGGTAGTACTAATAGGAATTAACACAGAAGAAAATGTAAACAACAGTTTTAATGGCATTCCTTCGTTGTTTATTCTGGAAAATTCTTATATTACAAGCTACTTCTCTTTCCTCCATTGTCTAAATACCGATTGTGAGATGATACAAATTTAGATGAAAGTAAACTTTTCAAAGGTAATGCTTATAGATCGTATTGATTTAAAATCCAATTATATAAGCTGATCATTTCCTCTCATATTAAATGAAATAAGTTATTAGCAATTTAAGTTGGTATGTAATGACTTTCTTGAACAGATGAAACCATTCATTTTTTGTATTCATTACAATTTCAGTTTTGGAGATAAAAAAAGTCATGTAAGATTAATGGTATAATAATAACTTATATAAGCACTTATTACATTTTTTTGAAAAAGTAAATCAAAAGTTTAAATTGAAATTATCTGTGTGATTCTTACAGTGTATATTTACATATTTACGCAAAAAGGTAATTGTAATAATGCTTGCACGAAGGGCAAAATTGTCTTTCGACTTTTGATGGCTATTTTGTTCTTTTACCTTTTACCTTTTAAGGGAAATCATTCCTCTTGTCACTGACGCCTCGCCATTCTTCAACAACTTTAGGGTTCCAAATTGAACTTCAAATCTATTAAATAACTCCATCAATGGCGTCTCAGGTAAGTTCTTCTTTCCTTTTCAATTTCTAGGGTTTTTCTTGTCACATAGTAATTACTGTATTTCATTTGCTTATTTGTAATCATATATTTTCTTTGTTATTGAGCGTTTGTTATTATCTATTGTTCTATTTGGTTTGTATCTCTTTTGCGCTCTTATTTCCCTATAATCGTGCTTCGAATTCAACTTTTCTATTGAGCCTATGGTCTATCGAAAACAACCTCTCTACCCTCCCCAGACCCCACTTTGTGGGATTGCACGGTGTATGTTTTTGTTGTTGTAACTTTTAAGTTTGAGGCTTCCTACTTATAGAATGAGATAGATAAATACGATGGATGGATAGATAGATAGATACTCATTGGGTTTAAAAGTGGAGGACACACCAAGAAGTCTTGTCTGCTTTTCTTGTCAATATCATTTACTAATATGTATTTTACATTCTATTGGCTTTGTAAGAATGAAAATGCAAGAAATGTAACACCCCAGATTAATGAAGAGCCTAATGACAAATCCAAGATGTGGAGGCTCACTGAAATTAGTGAATCATCACAGTGTCGATCCTTGAAGCTTCCTGAGAATCTTGGAGTGACTAAGGTATAATTCCCTTGTCTCTTGATTCATGAAATATCTAATTGTGTTTGTTATCTCATTTTCAAGACTTGGAAACTTTTCCATTGAACATACCGATAACGGATAATTCATGTATAAAATGAGATGAAAGACTTTTCCATTGAACATACAACGCCTTTGTGCACGATCTGCCATCAGCAAATAAAATTGTATAGTGTTAAGTTGAGTGGAAATGAACCATATGATCCAGCAGTGTTGTGCTTCTCTTTTCATATGAATGTGAGTTCTCCTCCTGTTTGGGAGGGAAGGGCTCTTAGTTTCGCGTCATCTCTTTTCTCTATCTTGGTCACCGGATGTGATTCTATTGATGTGAAATTAAAATTCCAAAAAAGGTGATCTTTCAGAATGTCATGGGAAGCTTAAGGCCTCCTAAATGAGGTCTAGCACCTATACATTTTGTGTTTTAGTCTCTTTTCTTTTCCCTAATAGATTTTTCAACTTATAGTAAAGAGGAGTGGACGTTATCACTTTCTGCACCTTCAGAGATCCGTTTGTCTATATCCTTCGAGATTGCCTAGATCACTGCAAAAGGCCTCTAAAGTTTGTGTGCAATGATTTGACAACTTTAATTGTGTCCAACTTTGGAGTAGCAATAGTAACTAAACGTCTGCTTGGTATTTCAAGTTCACATCTTGAGTGCTTTCTACTGAATTGTAGCCATATTCCTTCCCCTTAACCCACAATTTAGAAGCTGTTGTGTTTCTGACTTTCTGTGACTGCACAACTTGGATGTGAGGGCATTGTAATCAGATATTGAACAGAAAATTTCATAGTGAATTCTTACTAGGAAACAATACTTAGCTGGAGAGTTTGTTTAGTTGTCAATATTTCTTCCCTGGTTTGAACTGTATTAGTTTTGATGATACAGTTTCTGATTATGATTCAATTTGTTTACTCCAGATATCAAGCTTAATATATATGAACTCTGGTAATGCCATCTTAGCATTAGCATCAAATGCTATTAACCTGCTTTGGAAGTGGCAAAGAAATGAGCGCAATTCAGGGGGCAAGGTAAATGGACACCAAAATTGTGGCTTTCCTCCATTTTGTACAGAAGTAATTCTGAGAATTTTGTCAATCTTTGTTTAGGCAACAGCCAGTGTTTCACCACAACTGTGGCAACCTTCAAGTGGCATCTTAATGACAAATGATGTGCACGAACCAAACCACGAGGAAGCTGTCTCCTGCTTTGCTTTGTCCAATAATGATGCCTATGTGATATCAACATCTGGTGGAAGGATCTCCTTGTTCAACATGATGGCATTCAAGGTATAACAAGATTGTCTTCTTTTTATTTCTACCCTTGACTCAAAGATCCTGTGCTGAATTATTATCTTATGGATGCAGAGAGTGATAACTTTCATGCCTCCACCTCCAGCAGCAACTTATATTGCCTTCCATCCTCAAGATAACAACATTATCGCTATTGGCATGGATGATTCTACCATCCGGATATATAATGTCCGACTGGATGAGGTATGATAAAGATAAACAAGAAGTTTTTGTTGTTATTGGCAGTCATCAGAATTTCATGATCTTGGCCCAGTTACCATATATCGTTATTGACTAGATGTGAGTCTCTTGATGAAGGTTAAAAGCAAGCTTATAGGCCACTCTAAAAGGATAACTGGCCTCGCCTTCTCTCATGTGCTCAATGTGCTAGTTTCCTCAGGAGCTGATTCTCAGGTTAACGACTTATATGCTTGGCTATCATGTAGTATTTGACTTCTCAGTGTTTTGTTAAACTATTCTCACAATTAATGTGGAAAATACATGTGTGTGATAGATTGCGTTTTCTATCCTAACGATTTTGCATATAGTGCATCATACTCTCTCCATCCCATTCAATGTTAAGCCAATCGAATAGGCATGGGAATTAGAAGAAATTTCATTGCATGTCATATTTGATGATGATAAAGGTAGATGAAGAATAAGATCCTTTCATGCTCAAAATAAAGTTGAACGAATTCTGATTGTTTTGAAAATTTTGAATAATCATACATGAAGTTGTTGTTTTAGAAGTGTTTCAAGCATTTTGGAAGACACCAAAATCTAAACTATATAGCCTACAACCGAGTATATTGCGGGTTATCTCCTTTTGCATAATCTCCTCTCTGCAGTCATGATTAGTTTTTTGGCATTTTTAGTGTCTTTTACTGGTAACAAATGCTATGCCTACATCCACATCTCAAATGATCATTAATCAATAAAAAATTACACTGCATTTCTGACACTCTTTAAAGTGGTTATTTATAATTCTGTGTTCTTATCCTTTGTGTTCATCAACATTATCTGCTTTTGTACAGCTGTGTGTGTGGAGCACTGATGGGTGGGAAAAGCAGAGGGCTAGGACCTTGCAGTTACCGGGTAGATCGACATCTCAATCAGATACCAGAGTGCAGTTTCATCAGGATCAAACTCATTTCCTGGTTGTGCATGAGGCGCAGATTGCTATATATGAAACAACAAAGTTGGAATGTTTAAAGCAGGTAAGTCCTCTCCCCAACTACAGTTGGTTATTAAATGCCGTCAGATCTCAACAACTAATACATTACATCTTCTTCTACAGTGGGTTCCGTATGGTCGTGCTGCCCCAATTTCTCATGCCACATTCTCGTGTGATAGCCAGCTGATATATGCCAGTTTCTTGGATGCAACTGTGTGCGTATTCACTGCAGGGAACCTCCTTATGCAATGCTGTATTCTTCCTTCAGCTTATCTATCACCCGGTATCAGGTATCTTTTGCAGCCTGCTAACTTATTTAGGGGTCGTTTGGTAGGGTGTGTAAGAATAATGTTGTCATTAGTAATGCTTGCATTAGTTATGCTGAGATTGTTTAATATGCAATGTTTGGTTTGGTTCTTTAAAAATAACATGTATTGCTTTATTTTTTTAAAAAAAACTGTCTACAAAATTACCCTCCATAAATATGGTGGAAAGGATATGGAAAATGTTTTGAGGGACAATTGTGTCTTTAACCATTCGAATGTATGCGTTAGAACCCCTTGCATTGCTACTACCATGAATTTCTATGTATTGGTAGTACTTAGCATAATACCAAGTAGAGTGTAGTATTAGTTATACATATATTGGAAGTGTACCAAGGTACTAGTAATACATAAAACTAAGACATGCATTATTTTTTCTAATGCACTCTACCAAACGACCTCTTACTGCTTTAATTTTTAAGATATTCTGCAATCCACTATTGAAGAGAAAAAAACGTCATTTTTCTTGTAGTTAGACTTTCATGAGCTAGAATAGTGAAATCGGTATCAGAACAATATCCAGTCCTGAAGTCTGAACTGCAACTTATCACGGAAAGGTGAACCCCCCACAAACTTGGCCATTGGTACAAAGATTGATAACCAATGCATGGCTATGTTTAAGCGTAACGTACATTTAATGCATACAAGAGGACTACAAAATTAACTATCCTAGACCATCTTTCTTTAGACATGAATATTTCAAAAGAATTTCATTTTGCAATCATGTATTTGTAAAATCATGTTATTACAATGAAGTGGGGCATCTGATTGCCAGTATTAACATTTCTAGCATCACTGGAGTATCCCTCGGAATACTATGTTTCAGATGTTTGATTTATGCAACTTCTCTGCATCCTCGTGTCCATACAATAAGTAAATTTATGTGTCTGATATCCTCAAGAAGTAATGTCAGGATACGTAGTCAATTCACCACACGGATTTCATCTCTGATATTTGAAGTAATTTTACAATAACCTTGTCATTTTTTTGCAGCAATTCAAATATCCACCCAGTTGTAGTTGCAGCACATCCAGAAGATCCAAACCAATTTGCATTAGGCTTGTCAGATGGTGGTGTTCATGTTTTTGAATCACTTGAATCTGAAGGCAAATGGGGCGTCCCTCCACCACTTGATGGTTTTGCAAATGTTATGCCAGCCGCTCCATCTATTGGAGCTTCAGGCTCCGATCAAGCACCAACATAACAAAGAAACCTCTAAGCAAACAGTCTTGTCTCTTGTTTTTTTTTTTTTGGATCTTGCCCAAATTTCAGTTCAGACTGGTCAAAACATGAGGTGTATGTAATGCCCCAAAAATTTGTGTAATTTGACTTGGTTTTTACACCAACGTTATGCTTTTGTGTGTGGTAATCCATTTGCTACAGGACATAATTCCTCCTATCAGCTTTCTAATTCGAGTGATTCTTGAGTTGGATTTTGGCAAGTCTCACCTCTCTAAGGGCGAGTCCCTTTGACCCGTGACATCTCATCAACCTCAACTTATTATGAACAACAATGTGTGTTGTTTCTTTGATATTTGGTGACTGTCATAATTGTTTAAATCATTTTGCCCTTAAAATACAACTCTCATGCCAAATCTGATATGAACTGATGATACAAACTATGAAATGGATTACTAGACAATGGACATTACTAGAGTTACATAAAGTTAGTTTTAATTTTTGGCTTATGAGTCTACTATATAAATTTAGTTTGTTGATAAGACCCTTGACAGAAATCTGTAGAACTTCTCTTCAATCATTGAACATAAATACCTTAAAATGACCATCACATATTTCTCTATCTATATGTATTCAAATATTTAAACTAATATATTATTTATACTTTAACTAGTATATACTCCCTCCATTTCAAATTAATTGAATTGTTGAGATATTTTTCATTTTTCAAATTAACTTAATTGTTCAATCTTCAAGACTATTTTTAGAATATTCTTCCAATTTTATCCTTCATTAGTTAGTATTGGAGTTTGTTATATAATTAATGTTCAGTTATTTTAATCATAAATTTGACAATAATTAGTAAGGGTAAAAATGGAAAACTATGCCTAATTTATGTCTTAATCTTCTTTTTTAAAGGACGTGAAATACCTTAACAATTCAATTAATTTAAAATAGAGGGAGTATATTATTTATTTTATTGCTTTTTATTTTCATGTAAATCAGTATTAATTGCATTATTACATATAAAATTTTATTTGTAACATATGTACGGTATAAACTTCTTATATCTAAAATATATCATGGTATAAATATAATTTATGGCAAAGTTAGATTATTGTTATATTTTTAAATATAAAATTAATGAAATAAACATTCATGTATAGAAATTTTATTTTGAAAATATTTTTATAGAAAAATATTAGTATTACTGTTACATATAATTTAATATTATATTTTACTATATGTGCAATGTATAGGTTTTTATATCTGAAATATACCATGTATTTTTATGGTATAAATATAATTTATAGAAAATTCATATCATTGTTATATTTTTTATGTAAATTAATGAGATAAATATTCATGGTATAAATTATTATGCCAGAAATACTTTTTTCGTTAAAAAACTTATTATTAAATATGAATTTATATTTCTAATCTTTATATCTAAAGTATATTATTTTTATGATATAAATATAATTTGTAGCAAAGTCTAATTAGGAATAAAGCACAAAAATACATCCATATTCATCCAAAAGCAAGAGAAATGATACAAAATGCATGCATATTTTCACATCTTAACCTTACTAAAGCCGAAACCTAACCAAAAGCAGAATCGCCGAAGTAGCCTGATGGCCATACACCTATTCAGACAAGGAAGCTTTTCCGTTATACTGAATTGCCCAATACCAGAGAAGAAGGCTTCATCTATGGTACCACCGGCCAACATACACGGAAGAATCACATCTACCCAAATCTTTTATTTACTTACCATTCAAAAAATAACAAATCTAGGGTTTCTGGAAACATAGATGGTTGTGCAATTTGATACAACTGAAAATCGGTTTTTGGCAGCGGTTGATGATCTCTCAATCAAATTCTCGGATATGGACCATCTTCGTCTTCCAGTAAGTTTATTTTGATTTTCAATGAGAAAATTGTGGTGTTGTACACTAATTCTAACTGATTTTTCCTTTTATATCTATAAATAAATTATTCAAGGCAAGCCCTCTAATTCGATTCATTTCTCTATAGGCTGTTTCTGCTAATGAAAATGGGATAAAGATGAAGGTATTAGCTTCCATGGCATCTGAAACTAAATCTTAAGGTTCCATTTTTTCTTTACACAAACATGACCAGGTGTCCTTTGCTTTAATATCATGCAGCCTACGGTAAATTCAATATCTTTAGCATCAGCAAACAAATTCTGAATTTGTAGATAGGGTCGCCTCTTGTGTTGGCATCAGTGGAATGGTTTGTAAATATAACTCCAAAAGGTGAGTGCCTAGCCTCTTCCCTCGCCGCTAGGTGAGACAGACCCTTGTTGGCTTTTGTTGCCCTCCGCAGTCCAAAACACTGAATGTTGGTTAAGTTGTGAATATTACACGTTTTTGCCTTATCTTTATGAACTTGTAGCCTCCTTTTTATAATTTCATATGTATCAAGAAGTTGTTGAATTATAGTAGAAACAACACAGAAATTAAACTAACATATATCTTCCTTAGATGCTTAATACACCGTTGTCAAGTTAATAGTAAACATATGCAAGAAGTGTTAGTAATTTATGATAAACATGTAGTTAATAATTACTGAAATTAAAAAAACAACAATTAATGATATCTTTACCGTCTAAATGGTATCTACCTACAAGTAAATTACATTGATTCTTTTTACCTCTTCTCGTAATCTTAGAATCAAGAAAACATGAGGCGATATTTGTAGAAATCCTTAAACTAAAAAAAAAAATAGAAAAAATAAGTAAATAGCTAAAAAAATGAGATGCAGTTTTAGTAATTTCAAAAAAAAAAAAAGTGAGACAGTTTTAGTAATGGTCATGATTGTGAATGGAACATGCAATAAAATTGCTTAAAGGACATACAATCTACAAATGATGAAGTAACAGCAAGAAGAAACATTTTTACCAAATAACAAAAGCAGAAAACCTAAGAGATAAACAAAAAAATTATGTATTTCTGATTTCATGATTCCAAGTGAACCAAACATACCTTCACCACAAGAAGCTTTATTCTTGACCCCTTTTTGTTTGTAATCACTACCCTTAATAGAATCGCATCCGGTGACCAAGATTGAGAAAGAGACGATGCGAAATTAAGAGCCCTTCCTTACCAAACAGGAGGAGAACTCATATCCTCATATGGAAAGATAAGCACAAGTTTGTTGGATCATATGGTTCATTTCCAATCAACTTAACACTAGCGATGGCATGTACTGATGTCACATGCCTTGATCATGTCATATTGTGCACAAAGGCGTTGTGTGAAACATTAAAATTTCCAACCCTAAAACCTAAAGGAGGACAAGCTATGGCTTAATGTGCATCAGTTTGTATGTTCAATGGAAGAGTCTGTTATCTCATTTTATACATGTATTATCTCCTATGTTATCTCACTTTATACATGTATTATCTGCTATGTTATCTCATTTTATAAATGTATTATCTGCTATGTTATCTCACTTTATACATGTATTATCTGCTATTTTATCTCATTTTATACATGTACTATCTGCTATCAGTATGTTCGATGGAAAAATTTCCAAGTCTTGAAAATGAAAACACTCACAATTAGATATTTCATGAATCAAGATACATAGGATTATACCTTAGTAACTCTGAGATTCTCAGGAAGCTTCAAGGATCGGCACTGTGATGATTCACTAATTTCAGTGAGCTTCCATATCTTGGATTTTTCATTAGGCTCTTCATTAATCCGAGGTGTTACATTTCTTGCGTCTCCATTCTTACAAAGCCAATAGGATGTAAAATACATATTAGTAGATGATATTGACATGAAAAGCAGGCAAGACTTCTTGGTGTGTCCTCCACTTTTAAACAAAATGAGTATCTATTTATCTATCTTATCTATCTATCTTATTATATTAGTAGGAAGCCTCAAACTTAAAAGTTACAACAACAACAACAACATACCATGTGCAATCCAAGAAAGAGGAGTCTGGGGAGGGTAAGATGTACGCTGACCTTACCCCTAACTTTATGGGATAGAGAGGTTGTTTCTGATAGACCATCAACTCAAAAGAAAAGTGGATCTCAAAGCACGATTACAAGGGAATAAGAGAGCAAAAGAGATACAAAGCAAATAGAGCAACAAATAGTAATAAACACTGTATAACAAAGAAAATATATGATTACAAATAAGGAAATGAAATGTAATTATTGTTAGACAAGAAAACCCTAGAAATTGAAAAGGAAAATAGAAATTACATGAGACGGCATTGATAGAACCAATTCAATAGGCTTAAAGTTCAATTTGGAACCCTATAAGTAGGAAGCCTCAAACTTAAAAGTTACAACAACGATAACATACCCAGTGTAATCCCACAAAGTGAGGTCTCGGGAGAGTAAGATGTACGCATACCTTACCTCTATAGATATTAAACTAACATATATCTTCCTTAGAATGCTTAATAGACCGTTGTCAAGTTAATAGTACACATATTCAAAGAAGTGTTAGTAATTTATGATAAACATATAGTTAACAATTATTGAAATTAAAAACAATAATTAATGATATCTTTACAAGTCTAAATGATATCTACCTACAAGCAAATTACATTGAATTTTTTTACCTTTTCTCCTAATCTTAGAATCAAGAAAACATGAGGATTGGGGGGGGGGGGGGGAAAATATCACGTAGAAATTCATTAACTTCAAGAATATACAAAAAAAAAGAAAAAGTAAATAGCTCAAAAATAAGATACAGTTTTAGTAATTTCAAAAATAAAGAAGAGATACAGTTGTAGTAATGGTCATGATGTGAATGGACCATGCAACAAATTTGCTTAAAGGACATACAAGCTACAAATGATGAAGTAACTGCAAGGGGAAACATTTTTACCAAATAAGAAAGCAGAAAACATAAGGGATAAAAAAGCAACGACAAAAATATTGTGTATTTCATGATGCCAAGTTAACAAAAAATACCTTCACCATAAGAAGCTTTATTCTTGGCCCTTTTTGTTTGTAATCACTACCTTCATTTATCTTCAGTTCATTCATTCTTCTTCTTGTTGCTTCTTCAATCTCATGAAACTTCTCCTGCAGGCTACAATTGGCATTATTGATCATTTTCCTATTAAGCTTATATTATATATGAACTTAATATGAAGCAAGTGAACAAAATTTGATGGTAATACTAATAGGAATTAACACAGAAGAAAATGAAAACAACAACTTTAATGATATTACTTCGTTTGTTTATTCAGGAAAGTTCCTAAAGTTCCTATATTACCAACTACTCTTTCCTTCATTGTCTAAATACCTATTGTGAGATAAAGCAAATTTAGATGAAAGTGAACTTTTCAAAGGTAATGCTTATGGATCGTTTTGGTTTAAACCAAATATATAAGCTGATCATTTCCTCCCATATTAAATGGAATAAGTTATTAGCAATTGAAGCTGGTAAGTAATGATTGTCTTGAATCGATGAAACCATTCATTTTTTGTATTCATTACAATTTTAATTTTGGAGATTAAAAAAGGCATGTAAGATTAATGGTATAATAATAACTTATATAAGCACCAACATGGGTTGTGGTGCAGTGGTGAGATTGTTCCACCTTTAATCAGAGGTACAGGTTCGAGCCCTGAATATGGAGAAAATTCTGTTAGGAGCGCTACCCCTAAATGGGCCCTGCAGTGCGCGATTTGAATTTAGTCGGGGCTCCAATGCAGACTCCAGACACCATGTGGGAAACCCAAAAAAAAACTTATATAAGCACTTATTACATTTCTTTGATAAAGTGAATCGAAAGTTCAAATTGAACTTATTCGTGTGATTCTTAAAATGTATATTTACACAAAAAGGTAATTGTAATAATGCTTGCACGAAGGGAAAATTCGTCATTCAGCTTTTGATGGCTATTTTGGTCTTTTAACTTTTAAGGGAAATCATTTCTTCTGTCACTAAAGCCTCCCCATTCTTCAACAACTTTAGGGTTCCAAATTGAACTTTAAATCTGTTGAATTAACTCCATCAATGGCATCTCATGTAACTTCTTTTTTCCTTTTCAATTTCTAGGGTTTTCTTGTCTAATAGTAATTACTGCGTTTCATTTTCTTATTCATAATCATATATTTTCTTTGTTATTCAGTGTTAATTACTATTTGTTGCTTTATTTACTTTGTATCTCTTTTGCGCCCTTAGTTCCTTATAATCGTGCTTCGAATTCACCTTTTCTTTTGAGCCGATGGTCTTTCGAAAACAATCGCTCTATCTCATAAAGGTAGGGTAAGGTATGCGTACATCTTACCCTCCCCAGACCCCACTTTGTTGGGATTGCACTGGGTATGTTGTTGTAACTTTTAAGTTTGATGCTTCCAATTTATAGAATAAGATAGATACATACATACTCATTAGGTTTAAAAGTGGAGGACACACTAAGAAGTCTTGCCTGCTTTTCTTGTCAATATCATCTACTAATATGTATTTTACATTCTACTGGCTTTGTAAGAATGAACATGCAAGAAATGTAAGACCCCGGATTAATGAAGAGCCTAATGACAAATCCAAGTTATGGAAGCTCATAGAAATTAGTGAATCATCACACTGCCGGTCCTTGAAGGTTCTTGAGAATCTTGGAGTAACTAAGGTATAATCCACTTGTCTCTTGATTCATGAAATATCTAATTGTGTTTGTTATCTCATTTTCAAGACTTGGAAACTTTTCCATTGAACATACTGATAGCGAATAATTCATGTATGAGATAAAAGACTTTTCCATTGAAATACAAACTGATGCACATTAAGCCATAGCTCGTTCTCCTTCAGGTTAATGTTGGAAACTTTAATGTTTCTCACAATGCCTTTGTGCTCAATCTGAGATGATCAAGGTGTGTGACATCAGAACATGCCATCAACAAATAAAATTGTTCGTGTTAAGTTGAGTTGAAATGAACCATATGATCCAGCAGTGTTGTGCTTCCCTTTTCATATGAGTGTGAGTTCTCCTCCTGTTTGGGAGGGAAGGGCTCTTAGTTTCGCGACATCTCTTTTCTCTATCTTGGTCACAAGACTTGATTCTATTGAAGTGAAATTAAAATTTCAAAAAAGGTGATCTTTCAGAACGTCATGGGAAGCTTAAGGTCTCCTAAATGAGGTCTAGCACCTATACATTATGTGTTTAAGTCTCTTTTCTTTTCCCTGATAGATTTTTCAACTTATAGTAAAGAAGAGTGGACGATCAAGTATCATTTTCTGCACCTTCAGAGATCCTTCTGTCTTTATCCTTCGAGATTGTCTAGATCAGAGCAAAAGGCCGCTAATGTTTGTGTGCAATGATTTGACAACTTTAATGGTGTCCAACTTTGGACTAGCAATAGTAACTAAACATCTGCTTGGTATTTCAAGTTCACGTCTGAAGTGCTTTCTACTGAATTATAGCCATGTTCCTTCCCCTTAACCCACAATTTGGAAGCTGTTGTGTCTCTGTGACTGCGCAACATGGATGTGAGGGTATTGTGATCAGATATTGAACAAAATATTTCACATTGAATTCTTACTAGGAAATAATGCTTAGCTGGAGAGTGTGTTTAGTTATCAATATTTCTTCCCTGGTTTGTTTCAACTGTATTAGTTTTGATGATACAGTTTCTGATTATGATTCAATTTGTTTACTCCAGATATCAAGGTTAATATATATCAACTCTGGTGGATGCCATCTTAGCATTAGCATCAAATGCTATTAACCTGCTTTGGAAGTGGCAAAGAAATGAGCGCAATTCAGGGGGCAAGGTAAATGGACACCAAAATCGTGGCTTTCCTCCATTTTGTACAGAAGTGATTCTGAGAATTGTGTCGATCTTTGGTTAGGCAACAGCCAGTGTTTCACCACAACTGTGGCAACCTTCAAGTGGCATCGTAATGACAAATGATGTGCACGAACCAAACCATGAGGAAGCTGTCTCCTGCTTTTCTTTGTCCAAGAATGATGCCTATGTGATATCAACATCTGGTGGAAGGATCTCCTTGTTCAACATGATGGCATTCAAGGTATAACAAGATTGTCTTCTTTTTATTTCTACCCTCGACTCCAGGGGCGGATCTATTTGTACGGGTGGGGGTGCGACGGCACCCAGTGATCTCGGAAAAAACTTCATATATATATGTGTATATATATAAGAAATCAATATATATTAACTTTGCCACCCACTAAACATAATGGTGAACAGTTCAATTGGCAAAGGCGCCAACCTGCCACAAGAACAATGCGGGTTCGAACCTCGCTGCCAGCATTATTTTTTGGAAGGCTTGCTCGCTGTGACGCTTTTTCTTTCTTTTTTTTGTTTTTTTTATTTTTATTTTTCATTAATGTGTGAAGGGCTTTAAGTTTTTTCTTCCATTCATTCTCTTATTTATTTACTATTCTTTTATTAATTCAAATTGACTCCTTTTCAATGTAATTAATTATTCTTGGTTTCTTTTACCTTCTCTCTCACTAATTATTAATATCTTGATATGAGTGTTACGTGTTTATTCTTTATCAATTAATGAGTACTGAATTATGAACGTCACATAAATATTATTAAGAATATCTTTAAATAGTAGTTTTTAAAAAATATAAGTTTAAAAAATGATGAATATTATTATTAGAGTTCTTTTAATTTAAAGGTTTTTTCGATCTTCACCGACATTCTTGCTAAGTAAGATGACTAGGTTAAAACTACAATTTTTATTCTTTCTCTACTATATTTCTGCAACAACGCATAAAGTCAATGGAATATGAATATACTAAGTTAATACTATTAGATGGTTTATACAAGCTCAAATTTTAATGTGAAAAATCTATTTTTTTCCTCAAAGTTTGAGCGAATAAGGCCTCTAATTCCTAAAAGGAAAGAAAAATTGAATTGTTTAGTTATCTCTAATCTCGGAATATCTAAAAGAAATATTACTAATATGCATGTTTGATCGATTTATTTATACAAATCGAAAAAGATAAATAACCCGAATTGTAACCCAAAACTAAAGCAACCGACCCGTTTATCTTACTTGAACGATGTGGCACCCAGGACCTCCAAATCCTAGATCCGCCTCTGCTTGACTCAAAGATCCTGTGCTGAATTATTATCTTATGGATGTAGAGAGTGAGAACTTTCATGCCTCCACCTCCAGCAGCAACTTATATTGCCTTCCATCCTCAAGATAACAACATTATCGCTATTGGCATGGATAATTCTACCATCCAGATATATAATGTCCGACTGGATAAACATGAAGCTTTTGTTGTTATTGGTAGTCATCTGATTTCATGTTTTTGGGCCAGTTACCATATATCGTTATTGACTAGCTGTCATTCTCTTGTTGAAGGTTAAAAGCAAGCTTAAAGGTCACTCTAAAAGGATAACTAGCCTCGCCTTCTCTCATGTGCTCAATGTGCTAGTTTCCTCAGGAGCTGATTCTCAGGCTAATGACTTATATGCTTGGCTATCATGTAGTATTTGACTTCTCAGTGTTTTGTTAAACTATTCTCACATTAATGTGGAAAATACATGTGTATGATAGATTGCATTTTCTCTCCTAACGATTTTGCATACACTCTCCATCCCATTCAATGTTAAGCCAATCATGGGAATTAGAAGTAATTTCACTGCATGTCATATTTGATGATGATAAAGGTAGATGAATAATAAGATCCTTTCATGCTCAAAATAAAAGCTGAATGAATTCTGATTGTTTTGAAAATTTTGAATAATCAAACATGAAGTTGTTGTTTTGAAAGTGTTTCAAGCATTTTGGAAGACACCAAAATCTAAACTATATAGCCTACAGATGAGCTGAGTATATTGCAGGTTATCTTCTTTTGCATAATCTCCTCTCTGCAGTCATGTTTAGTTTTTGGATTTTTAATGTCTTTTACGGGTTACAAATGCTAAGCTTACATCCACATCTCAAATGATCATTAATCTATAAAAAATTACACTGCATTTCTGACACTCTTTAAAGGGGTAAGTATTTATATTTCTCTTTGCTCTTTCTTATCCTTTTGTATTCATCAACATCATCTGCTTTTGTACAGCTGTATGTGTGGAGCTTTGTTGGGTGGGAAATGCAGAGGGCTAGATCCTTGCAGCTATGGGGGCGATCGATATCTCAATCAGATACCAAAGTGCAGTTTCATCAGGATCAAACTCATTTCCTTGTTGTGCATGAGGCACAGATTGCAATATATGAAACAACAAAGTTTGAATGTTTAAAGCAGGTAAGTCCTCTCCCGGACTACAGTTGGTTATTAAATGCCGTCAGATCTCAACAACTAATACATTGTATCTTCTTCTACAGCGGGTTCCGTGTGAAAGTGCTGCCCCAATTTCTCATGCCACATACTCATGTGATAGCCAGCTGATATATGCCAGTTTTTTGGATGCAACTGCCTGCGTATTCACTGCAGGGTACCTCCATATGCTATGCCGTATTATTCCTTCAGCTTATCTTTCACCCAGTATGAGGTATTTTTTGCTGCCTGCTAACTTCTTTACTGCTTTAATTTAATATATTCTGCAATCCACTATTGAAGACAAAAAAATGTCATTTTTCTTATAGTTAAGACTTTCATGACCTAGAATAGTGAAATCGGTATCAGAACAACATCCAGTCCTGAAGTCTGAACTGCAACTTATCACGGGAATGGGAAAAAAACCCACAAACTTGGCCATTGGTACAAAGATATCAACTAATGCATGGCTATTTTTGAACGTAACATACATTTAATGCATACAAGAGGACTACAAAATTCACTATTCTAGACCATCTTTCTTTAAAAAATTGAGATGAATGTTTCAAAAGAATTTATTTTGCAACCATGTATTTGTAAAATCATGTTATTACAATGAAGGGGTATCTGATATTCTGATTGCTAGAATTAACATTTCTAGCATCACTGGAATATCCCTCGGAATGTTATGTTTCAGACATTTGATTTTTGCAACTTCTCTGCATCCCCGTGTCCATCCAATAAGTAAATTTATATGTCTGATATCCTCAAGAAGTAATGTGAGGACACATAGTCAATTCACCAAACAGATTTCATCTCTGATATTTGAAGTAATTTTTTCAATAACCTTGTCATTTTTCTGCAGCAGTTCAAATATCCACCCAGTTGTTGTTGCAGCACATCCAGAAGATCCAAACCAGTTTGCATTAGGTATGTCAGATAGTGGTGTTCATGTTTTCGAACCACTTGAATCTGAAGGCAAATGGGGCGTCCCTCCACCACTTGAAAATGGTTTTGCAGAATGTGTGCCAGCTGTTCCATCTATTGGAGCTTAAGGCTCCGATCAAGCACCAAGATAACAAAGAGGCCATTAAGCAAACAGTCTCGTGTCTTGCTTTGTTGGATCTTACCCAAATTTCAGTTTCAGACTGGTCAAAACATGCAGTGTACTAATTACAGCTTAAGAGTTTTTACACCAACTTTATGCTTTCGTTTGTGGTAATCTATTTGCTACAAAACATAATGTAGCTCAGTACTCTCCAACAATTCCTCCTATCAGCTTTCTAATTCAAGTAATTCTTGCGTTGGATTTTCGCTAGTCTCACCTCTTTTTATTTTCGCTAGTCTCACCTTTTTTTAAGGGTGTGTCCCCTCTATCTGTGACATCTTCTTCAACCTCAAGTTGTTATGAACACAAGGTGTGTTGTTTTTGGCATTGCTCATGATTGATTAAATCATTTTTTCCCCTGAAAATGGTGCTAATTCAATTTAATACACAAAGAGAGCTTGATTCTCGAGTTGGCTCATGCCAAGTCTTGTGTGAAGATGAACTAATGATATAAATGATGAAACTTAGAGAACAGTAATGGAGTATTCAAAAATGGAAATTTCCAGAGTAACTGAAAACTAGTTCGAATTTCCTGGCTTATGAATCTACAATACAAGTTACTTTGTTGATTAAGACAATTGACAGAAATCTATAAAGGAATGTTTTGATATCAATATATAAATGCCATAAAAGGCGTGCGAAAAAATCATGCACAAGTGTGAGAAAGTGAAGTATACAAAATGAGATTTTGTGGTACATCTCGTTGTTAGATGATATTGTATTTAAATTATGTATAGTAATATCAAGAATAGCACGTCATACAAGATTGAACCCACAACTGACAATAAAGCACAAAAATACATCCATAGAATATTTATCCAAACAAAGTTCCTGAGGTAACTGTTCAGAAGCAACAGAAAAGGTAAAAAAGCCAAGCATTTCATGACATTGTTCTTCCACTTTGCCAAGGAAATAATCGTTTCCATATCTGAACCTTTGCCGAACACAAAGGCTTACTAAAGCCGAAACCTGACCAGAACCGCCAAAGTACCATGATGGCACAACACCAATTCAGAATTCAGAAGTGGTTGCTGTTTCTTACAAATATGTACAAAACCTATTTACCTACCCCCAGTGCCAAGGAAGCTTATCTACATTTTCCCTCATACTGAAGTGCCCAATACGAGAGAAGGCTTCGTCTATGGCATGATGAAAAGACCGACCAAGATACACAGAAGACTCACATCTGGCCAAATCTTCAAACAGACAAATTATTTACAATTCAAAAAATAACATGATTTATTGTTGATCTATGTACAGCAGTTGCCCAGCACCGACTAGGTGATCAAAATAAGTGTCCTTGCATCATCTATTCAGGCCTGTAGTTCACCAGATTTGGGAGCTCAGTTGACTGGAGTTTCCTGATGTCATTTGCAGTTACCTTGCAGGATTCCAAGGTAAGTGATTTCAAGTTCTTGAGTTGCTTCAAATGTTGCAACCCTGAACTTGTTACACGAGAATTTGAAACATTCAGAGACACCAGCTGTGTCAACCCTGCATTTCAGTAAAGACAAAATCGCTTCCGTCAGAAGTTCAGAAATAAAAAAGTTTTAGACAGCAACTACTGTCCACTAAGGGGTAAGGGATGCATGGTTTTGAAAAATTCTTAAAACCACCACGAGATTGGTACATCCATTGGTATAGCTTCATGGGATAAACAAAGGGAGGAAGAACCAAAGAAAACTCTGGCATAATGTAGCTGGCTAACAGCATACAATTAAAAAAACCTGAGCGGGAGGAAAAGATTAATGATAATGTCATATGCCCTTACTCCACACTGTAAAATCAAAGAGAACAAACAAGCCCAAGCTACAGGGAAAAAAGCATAAATAGACATGAAACAATACCAGAAATCGCTTCCAAGCTCTTATCAGTCAGGTGACTATTTTGAGAAAGATTTAGCAGTGTCAAGGACGTCAGGTCCTTGATGTTCTTCACACCAGCATCGGTTAAACCTCCTCCACAAATTTCCAGGGAACGCAGATTCTTAAAATCTATCAACAGATTTAATTGACCAGAACAATCATAGTCAGAATTGAGATGATTAAAAGTGATGAAATATACAGTCTGAATTACTCTAGATATAAAAGTATGGAATGTAATTTAGGATTCAATCAAAAAAAAAGGGGGAAGGGAGGGGAGGGGGGCATTAACACTCTGAAAAAGTAGAGCAGCATATCAGGATTAAAATTTGTTTCACATGAATAACAAGTCACCATTAGCCACAGCCCACAAGCAACAGGAATGAGCTATTTTGCATATCCTTCATATTACCAGCAATAGCACAATAGTTAAAGCCCACACCGTAAAGGAGAATAAACAGGATATAGGGGCAAGGAAAGCACCAAAAGTTCCACAGGACAAGACTCAGATAGAAGGGAGATCCCCAAATGTTGCATAAAACTGCTAAAACGTACATCGAAGATAGCTTGTTCCAGAATCAGTGATCCTAGCTCCAAAGAGGTCCAAGTGAGTTAGCCCAGTCAAGCCTGCATTTTATAGGAACCATACCGAACAAATCAATTCTAATAACACAATTCATAATCCAGTAACATAAGACCTCACATAGTTACTGCTTAAATTATGGAACGCATCCCTTAATGAAATATGTAGCACTAGCATGACGCTACTATAATGCCTGAGAAGCAACCTATTTCAACAATTTTTAAGAACCGTAAAAATATTCTTAGGCTTTCAAGTTCAACCAGTAAAAATAATAGCAAAAAAGAATAGAAGTTGTACAAATCGACTACTTAAGCACCAAGTGTCCAAAGAGAGGGATTCCATTCAAGTGATGTCAAGGAGGACATTCACAAGGAGTCGAGGCAAAGGAATACCACGACTTGCATTTGAGGTTGAAGAAGTGGGATGTCATTGAAGAGATCAAGAACGGAGCTTACAAGGATTACAAGCTCCTTAATGGAGTTTGGAAGATGTAGATGATACAACACTTCACCCGGAGATGGGAGATGACTTGGACCACCAAAAGATGAGTTTAGAGGCTCTTAGATGTCCAGGACTTTGACCTGTAGTCAGAGAAGCACCAGCTCACTGACCTGAAACATGTAGGATGACCAGCATCTCAACTTTGCCATAATCAACCTGACTAGCTGACATGTTGATATTACCTTTGTTTTTGACTTCCTCTAGTGTACCCAGAGAGATGTTTACGGGGCACAAACCCTATTTGAATTAGCCTATAAATCGTTCGTTTCAACATTAGTTGGGAGAATGTTTGAATCTTAAACTTGTGAGGCAAGGTAGGCCTCTATGCTCTTCAGTGTCTATCAAAAAGTTTACATGTGAGTGGTTTGCTTGTAGGTCTTCTTCTTCGCTTTGAATCTTTAGTTCATTTGATAGAAATTTAAGAGGTAACTAATTTTATTAGTATTAACTTTCGTCTATTTCCCATACTTGGGATCTTTGATGTCAATTTTATCTTAATCTACTACACTTTCCATCCTTTCCCTTTTTTCTTTTCAAATTCTTGTAAATTTGGGTGTGGACACAGTATTGATTGATGAGACACGCGACGGAGTCGAGGATAAGCAGGAGGGTTGGAGCAGGCCCTAGAGTTTAAAAGATTCAGGTTGAGCAGGAATACTATTCAAAATTCTAGGGCCTGCTCCAATAATATGGGAGCTTGTGCATTGTTGGGCATCGTTAGATCATGTTCAAAATTGATTAGGATGTTGGGATCCTTGTATCATTTGAAAAAATTAAGAGTACACTTGCCACATTCTTTCCAAAATACGCAGCTAATTTTGAGAAGAAATTCTGCACTGTTTTGAGTGCAAAATTTTGGGTCTCAAGTTTACTTTGAGCTAATTCTTGCTTCAACATGTCGACTTTGAGACCTCTAGATCATGAGGAAAAAAAATTGAGATGAAAGTGACACCAACACTATCATTATGGTAAAATTCTTACTTGTAAGTGCTGCAAGCCCAGTATCGGTTATTTGGCGTGCGTCCAAATTGAGCAATCTCAAAGAGGATAGCCCACAAAGCTTCTTTAGACCACTGTCCGTGACAACAGTGAAGGACAGATTTAAGCTCTCTAGGTTCCTTAACCCTGCACAATAAAAGAGCACACAAATTGCATAAGCACGAAGTGCAAAGCAGTGTCCATTTCTCTAATCATGACATAGGCTTCGCCAAAAGGTACTCCCCCACAGAGAGTAGTTCCAATGTTTTCCCATAAACTAGTACCTATTCACATTCTCCATGGCAATACAGAAAGTGGATTTAGATGGGCTTAAAGGAACCAAACCAATTCAGAAATCCTTAGTCAGAACATTCAAGTTTCAATAGCCATCGTCACTACTCTCAATCTGCTTCATGTAGCTGCAATGCAGCTTCGACAACAGAAATCATGGAACAGGTTTTGTTCCAAGAAAGTTTACCCAGATTTGATTTCCAAGGAATTATCTTGAATTATTGTAGACATCTTTTAGGCTTGGAGTAACACCAAAGTCGGTGCAGCCATAATCCAATTTAACACTCGACTATAGACAACTAATATTTAGTCTCTCTTAGCTTTACCTAAACAAAATTTAATGTGTCGTGGTTCACCCTAAAAAGCAAAGTAGAAAAGAAAATTAAGACACAATCATCTCATCAGAAGTGGGATGGAACCCAGTCCAGCCCAGTTCTTGAATTTCTGAAAGCTTCAACTGAGTGAAGAAGAACCAGAATACAGTTCAAATTTTCTACAATATGCACAAGGCACGAGAGAAACCTGAGAGATGACGAATCCCATTGTTTCCAACTTCAGTGTCAGACAACTCCAAACTCTTCAGGCGATCAAGACCTGAAACAGGGAATAGCAAAAAAGAGGGAAATTAGAAAATAAAACAAGCTTGAATTACACAAGTCGTCGAACAAAGTTACGGCGAACTTAAGTATGATTTGACCCAAAGAATTGGTAAAGACATCTATTTAAAAAGGCATAAGATTGATACCAAATAAGGATAACAGGAAAATACTCTCCAGGGCAAGCAATCACAACTAAATTTCAGTTTCCCTTTTTAGTAAACACACTAAAGAAAAAGTTTCAATAATATTAATTTGTGAACGTTGTTTATAAATCAATTGATGTGGGGACTAATAAAAGTCTAACTAGTTTGAAATGAGGCAGCGTTGACTGATGCTGAGTGAAACACTGACCTGACAAATAAATCAGCCCTTCATCTCTAATCCTACATGAGTCCAGGTTTAAGCTCTCCAAGTATGACGAACCTGCTCAAAGCAAGACAAAAACTTTTATAAAATTATATCATCAGAACTATATGCTTTTGTTTCCTTTTTGACAGGTAAAATCCGACTTAAAAGCCTCATGCTAATCAAGTTCAGCACCAAGGACACCATTAGATTTAATGTTCGGTTTGTTACTCAAGCCCATAAAATAGTAATCTACATGACTACAAAAGAGATGACAGTGAGGTTGGCAGAGGGGGGCAGGCGGAGTACAAATCCCACTATTATTACCCCATTAGTTGCTCTGCATAAGTCATACCAGTTTAATGAAGAAACTAGCAATCCCCTTTCTCGTCCATTTTTGGGGTCATGGAAGTAGAAGGGGCTGCTTCTTTTTTGGGAGGGCAGGGGATACCGCCAATTTACAGTTCAACAATCAACCATACCTCCTCGCTCAGAACTAAGACTTGATCCATTAACCAGAAGGCATACAAATTTATCAAATGACATCCACAATCTCTAACCACCTTGTATATCCATTCAAAATCTCCACACAACAACTCAGTAGAGTTATCATCCATCCTTTAAGACAATCATAACCAACCATCGTTTAGATTCAACCTATGAAACTAGAAATAAAGTTCTCCAGAAAAGAACACTGGATGTTATTCCATCAAGTGACATTAAGCCCTACAGTGGAACCGAAGAAGCAGGGAATGTCCCAACTAAGTGAAAGAAGTACACAAAAACAAGATCACCTTTCAGGTGCACAAGAATGGCATCTGTGATCTCATTGAATCCCAAATTCAGCACTTTCAAGCTCTGCAAACCTACAGAAGAATGGCAAATGATGTAGACGAGTAAAATTCAATTTATGAATATCATGATCAGAATGAAATCAATGAATCATGACTCAGAAATGATATACCAAATTAAATGATAAGAGCAGATAGATAAATCATAAAAATATGAACTCACTTGAAAACTTCTCACATCCATCATCCGTCAAACAACATCTGCTCAGGTTTAAATATAGCAAAGCATGAAGAGCTGCAGCAACAGCAAAAAGAGATGTCATAAACCAAACTAAGATGGAAGGTGGCAAAGGACACGAGCATTTTCCACAATAGAGGGTTTCTAGGATTTGGGAAAGCCTCCTCACTACTGTGATTTTAACATCAATAGGACTTGTAAAACACGTATAGTAATTGGAGTTGCCAGGTAGTAACTGATACCCTGGTGATGATATTTTTCCAATACAATTTAGTTTCGTTGAGACAATACCAGAGAGAGACTCCAGGCACGCTGCAGTAACAGGGCAACCCTCCATATTCAACAGAGTAAGCTTTTCTAGAGCTGATCAAGAGCAAAAGAAACAACAAAAGCTTCATTACGAGAGCCTATATGTCTTGCCATGAATAAGGAAAAAAAATTAGCGCAGAATACCACATATGTAACAGGGAAAATGGAATGAAGATACGTGCTCTGTATATCTCTATTCAAATGTAGAAAATGGAATCCTTAAATAGACCAGAAAAATAAACATGAACTCCCTCTCTCCAACAGAACTTAGGTGGTCTAAATCTTCATACACAGTTATTACTACTCTGCGGCTTGGGGACAAAGTAGGACATCAATCCCACAAAAAATTTCAGACAACTTGATCCTGACTACTGTTTAAAAGTAGCTGTATACAAATTGAGAAGAACACACTGCCGCAGCCTCGTGGGACTACACTGGGTACGTTGTTGTACTGTGCCGCGGATGGCAGCCGCGAAGGCAACCAGCTAATGTGTGGTATTAAAGAGCCAAGGATAATACATGTATATAAGATAATTAGAAAGGCATCTCTTCACTGATCCCCAGCAGAGATATAACTAAGGGGATTGAAAGGGGTATTTTATCTCATACGACTCACCAGCTTGTCAGCTAGACGTCCATTTGTATATTTTGCAGTATACTTGGGTCTTATACATAACATTATTTAGGTTGTCATCAACTCATTAAATATGCTAGCATTTGGCTTAAAAAATGATATAGCTAAGTATACTATCAAACAGATGTTTCCCTCTCGATAAGGCAAACAACTTTATTAACGTCGGACAACCCCATATAGAAGCTACGTGACTCCCTCTCAGTGCCACTTTCAATTGTTCCTTGAATATCACTAATATCACTATCTAATAGTGACAGTCCTTGTGATAAAAATAATTATCAATTTTTAGAGATACTAGAATTGATAGGCTACGGTCTGCGTACATCCTACCCTTCCAAGACCCCATGTGTGGGATTACACTAGGTATGTTGTTGTTGTTGTTGTTGTTAGAGATCCTAGAATGCACAGGTCTAAGCTTGATATACAGACCTGATAATTGATAAAAATATAGTGAAAAACCTCTATATGCCTGTATTTATATAATATACCTCCAAGATTACACTTGAAAGCTAATCTAAGGCAGTAATTAAACCTTGGGTGGTTGAAACCTTGCACCAAGATAAAATGCAGGGTTACCTCTTAACACTTTAATAACACGAAAAAGAAAACTTGTTTTTTCAGGAGCAAAAAACAGATATTATCAATATTTTTCACAAGGATACCATCTACCCAAGTAGCAAGTAGTCTACAAGGATTTCATTCAGATATCATCGACAAGGGAGTAGATGTAACCCTCTCAGGTACGACACAGTCCTTGCTGGTATAGATTCATCAGTTCTACTACAACTAAAAATAAAGCATAAAGAAATTAAACTAAGACTATTAGCAGAAACAGATTAAAGCACTTGATGAAGATAAACATTAGATAGTTCAATACCCAATGGCCAACTCCCAAACCCCACATAGAAATACCTTAAATTCCAAACCTAACTGGGGTAATAATCAGATGGGACCTTATAGGTCCAGAACTGCTAGGTTGAGAGAAAAGGATATCCCTTTGTCATCTCCATCTAGGAAGGGCATGGGACATTAGGCAAGAACAAACATTATTCAAGATGGAAAGAGTGTGTACCTTTCAGAAAAGTAACACCATAATCTGTGACTTGACTGGATGAAATTTGCAATCCTTTCAGGTTTGTCAGGCCTAAAATAAACAAAACAACTTTATCACTAGGAAATACAAACACACTATAATTCACCACAAATATTATACAAGTAAAAAGCTCAAAGCTCGCTGACTTCCTCTCTATCTCATGAAAATTCAACTTTTTGGGCATTATGTGCATTAATTAGTTTTCACCATCACAAACTTTCCAATATAATTTCTTTTGAAGATAAAAACTTCCCCATAAAATTATAATGTAATTTTCTAATCCTCACTGTTCCTGTCTTAATATATAAATAGAAGCACCTATCCCAAAAAAACTCACATACTTAAAGACCTGTTATTTTTTCCAATTCGACAAAGCATATGCATTGACAGAAGGTGTCCACAAGAGGCTCAGACTTTCAGTAATAACAGCCACATCTAAAGGTTTGATTTCTGCCCACCTTTTGTCGAATTATTTCCCCAATTACTGCCTTCTAGTTCACACAGACATTAGGTTAATAGCAGAACCAGGCAGACATACCTGCAAGAGGTTTCATATCCGAATCTGTGATGCAGTTGCAACAGTTGATGTTAAGAGATTCAAGCTTTGCCAGACCTGCCACAAATAAAAATCTTAGGATCAAGTTGAGTATATTTCTACAGAGAAACTAGGGGAGGAAATCATGGTTTTGCTAAAATTAAATACAGGACCCGTTTGGCCATGAGAATTTTTCACCAACTTCCTAACTTTTTTTTACTTTATTGGAAAAGCAACATTTGGTCATGAAAAATATTTGTAATAGTATGTAGTAGCTCGTATATGGGATCTAATCTATAATATTATATGACTATCTATTTTGAGATATTATTCTTTTAGAGCAGATTTGACAGTATGTTTCAGGTAAATTAGTCAAGTTGGGTAACTTTTCTAGTTTATAGATATGAATTAATAAAAGCCCCATTAGACTTGGCACACTTTACTAAATGCACACTTAAGCTATGAGAAGTCTTAATCCCCCCCCCCCCCTCACACACACATAAACTATGAGAAGTCTTAATTACCCCCTCAAATTCTAAATATTCTTTACAAAAAGTACGCCAAACATGACTACTCCAACTTCAAAAATCCCAAATAAAATGAGAAAAAAATAGTTTTCATGGCAAAACACCCATAGTGTGTGAAGAAGATTCGGTGCAATTCGTAGAGAATAATACACGTGTAGATTCTCTACTTCCTGGTATACTTCTTGCATTAATGAGTGCACATCAAGGGGTATAATTTGGTTATATTTGTGTTATTATTGTTAATCATTTGCAAGTAATTTCAGTAATTTATTTGGGAACTCACTTATGTGTTCTGTGAAATGTAGGGAAATTGTTAACTCAAGTGTTTGAATTGTGAACTCAAAGTGTTAGAAGAAAAAGGCGAAAAACCCCGAGAAAAAGCAAAATATATCGAAGCAAGGTACTTGACTCGTAAAGGAGATACTGTTCAAGTCAAGAAGCGATAAGTAATGAAGATTCAAGCAAGAGATATTGGGAATTAGATTTTGGAGCAACAGTCTCAATCAAGAATCACTTGACTCAACTTCAACAGAGCACGACTCTTAATCTATAAAGAACTTGATCATACTTCTTGAAAAGTAGAACACCCACAGCACACTCTTGAGATCCAAAATAACAAACATGTAGAAAGCTAACATAATCAGTTTTATATTACCATCATAAAGTCGGTTATTCTGCAGTTCACCAAATCTTACACCCAATATCAGTCGCATCATATATAAAGAACAAGAAGCTTTTAAGATTGAGTTAGGCCCAAAATCCATTTCTAACATGGTATCAGAGGGTTTCACTGCCTGCCATTATCAAAAAGAATTTCCACATGTTCGGCCCACGAAAAAAGAGTTAGTCCCGCACATGGGGAGGCGTGTTGAGAATATAATTTAGTAAATAAAAGTGTTCTATATGCATAGAATAAACCCTTGTGGTCCTCCCTTCTCTGGACCCGCGCATAGCGCGACTTGATGCACTAGCTGGAACTTAATGCACCGAGATGTCCTTTTGAAAGTGTACTATCTCTATGCCAGTTTCAAAAAAAAAAATTATACAATCTCTAATGGCTTAAGCTTTTAGATGACATGATCACAAACTTCACCCGATACCAGAGTAGGATCCATCCCAATTACTATGCACTGATGTTGGGCCCCCATATAATTGCCCACGCACCTGGGAGTGAGGGGGATGTTGAAGAGTACCGCATTGTATGAAAAAAGGATGGGTGATTTCTTATATAGACTCTGCCAATCCTCCCCTTTTGAGCTAGTTTTTGAAATTTAGTTAATCCTAAGATCCATTTATTTACCATTTCAAATTAGATTAGATATTTTATTGATTGTTAAATGAAAAGGACTACCCTACACATGATATATACAACTGGTTTCAGATTCTTCTCCAAAAATCCTATATGATTATGATCCATATATACACACAGAAATAATGCCCAATGTTAAAAGAAAATGGAGCTTGAACTGTCATACATAAGTTTAGCCATTCTTAGTGTCGGAAACAAGAATTTCAACAACCAAATTAAGACCACAACGTTTTCATGGAAAGTACAACTGCAACAGAACTTTGGATTTTCAAGATTGAAACTGCGGAGGGTGCTGGATAAATTTATAGATAGTGGGGCACCAATAGGGAGAAGAACAAACCTTTAAGATGAACCATTCCCCCATGAATTTTTGGGCACCTCTCCAAATCTAGTTTCACCAAGTTAATTAACCCAGACAGCGCACTCATCCCTTGAGCAGTAAGTGTATTATTCCTCCTAAAACTCACCGTTGTCAAGTTTGTTAGACCTGAAATCATTGTGTAATTAGCAGAGATTTCACAAATACAAAAAGAAAAGGATTATTAGGGTGGGTGGAGGAGGGGGAGGGGGTATAATTGGATCATAATATTCCAACAGATTTGTGCAGATAGCATTTGTATTTGTAAAGCAGCACAAGTGAATATAAAACCAAATGAATAAAAGAAACTTCTGTCTATAAAATAATTTGTAAGACGACCACATGTAACTTTGAAATCAAACCAATACATCGTTTTTAGATTATGCAGCTCAAAAAGTAATCAGTATTACTATGGAAAAAACTTAAGCTAATCAATCTTATCCTGCAAAGTTTATCAACAACTAGATCCACTAGAAAATATAACAGCCCATCCAGCAGTTCAAGGAGTAAGCCTTCCATCTTTTAACTTTTTGCCTTTTAAGTTTTACTCTTTTCATTTTCTGTCCTCTCCCTATCACTGCATAACAGCCCATCCAGCAGTTCAAGGAGTAAGCCTTCCATCTTTAAACTTTTTGCCTTTTAAGTTTTACTCTTTTCATTTTCTGTCCTCTCCCTATCACTGCTAAAGGAGTTGTGCTTTGAATGAGCTCTCTACGGCTTAACTACATTCCTCCACAGCACATCATAGGAGAGAGAATATTTACCACTAATATTTTCCACCCCGCAGTCGGTAATCTGGTCACAATAATTAAGATTTAGTGCTTGCAAATTTTTGCAATCTTTGAGATTAGTCAGTCCAGTATCTGTGACATCAGACCCCGACAGATCTAAGGAAAGTAGAGATGAACCCTGTGAAGAGATGACATCCATCCAACGGTCATTCAGACCAGGATATTCTCCCATATTCAGATCCTGTAATGCAAAAATCACTTCATCAAGAGTTTGTCTGACCTCAAAGTCACATAAAAGAATCAGATGCCACAACACCCCTTGTATAGTTGTTCTACTCTATTTTAGACAAAACAAGCGTGAAGATACCTGAAGAGCACAATCTCTAAATGCTTCAAGAGAGACATTTGTAAGACGCTGCAAGCAAACCAGTTCATCAAAGATCTGCTGACTTATATCCCTAGGCAATACAGAGAAGGCACTGTATTTATCGATGTCCTGTAACAGAAGTGCAGGAGAAATCAGTTCGCAAAATAGATGCCAAGTTCGCCTGATAAATCATTTTAATGGGAAGACATACTTCACAGACTCTATGAATACACAATTCCATGAGAGATGGGCATTTTCCTCTTCCCTGTTTAGCATCTGCTCCTCGAGAAAATGAAGTTCCCAACCATTTTGAACTTGCACTTTTGGAGTATCGCCCAGAAACTCCTCTATGTAGGCTATCCTCACTGACCTGCTGGTCATGCTTCCTGGAACATGCTCCTCCCATTTGATATAGTGTTGGACTTTCTTATATCAGCAAAAATGCAGATTATAGCTGGAGCGGCAATCCATGGGGTCTACTAAATTTCAGGTTGCCTCTGATACCCTGCAAGCCAACAAAACCATGAAAGCCTTAATACTGATTTCCAGAGACCTTTCTAATTATGCAAGTGAATTAAGACATAAGATTAAAACTAGAAACGATGGGACACATGATTGTGGATCAATAAGGCAATAAGCAGCCATATCAGCACCTGCAGGATGATGACAAAATCATGCACATCTTAAGGGAAAAAATGGCCAAACCAACAGAACGAAATACTTGACATCTTTAGAGAATCCATACATAAAGGAAAAATGACTATACCTGCATATTACTATTTGCATATGTATAGATACAGGCACCAAAATCCGATGAGACTGTACAATTTTGAAGGACACTGGATAACATGTCTAAAGATGAAGAAGAACAAACTCTCAAAAACTTATTCGAGTGACTGCATGATGCAGACTTTTTGCCAAAACAAAGGGACATGTTATTCCTGATTTATCTTTTACTGATGAGTTGCAACGGAATCTTATTTCTCACACTAGATTTACCTAAAAAAAGACAAATGACTTTCAAGAAATTTCAAGCACTCTGCCAAAGATGATTCCTTGTGAAGTAATAGTGAAGATGATGGCCCAAGAATAGATGAGAACCCAAAAGCTACAAACATAGAATACGCCCAAAAGTGAGAACACAAGGAAGAGAGACATAACAAAGTCGCACATACTAGAGCTGCTCACTCACAGAAAACAGGGAAGAACATTTAGACATCAACAGAGTACTCAGACCATCGAACATAACTGCAGACTCACGATATATGTTAAGTCCAAAGTTTTATTATACCACATAAAAGCAACCAGCTGCTTATTTGGACACTCCTGAAGAACGAAACATCTCTTTTAAAAAATGAAAATGATAGGTCATATTACCCCAAATGAATGAATTCACACTATTTTGCCTTTGTTGACAAAACCTCCGATACACAGAAATGTTGCAATAACTGCATTAAAAAAAACAATGTTTACCATTCATGAAATACTTTTAAATTACAGTTTGATGTATTTTTCATAAAATTTTCAATGCAATTTCAACCAATCAAAACCACATGCACATATAGAAGCATGTAGATAGAACATATTTCCTGTGCAAATATGTATACCAAGGACAACTGAATTTCCCTTCTCCACTAAATATATATATTGTTCCACAGTAACTCAGAGAAACATCAAGCTGCGAACTTTATCAATCACCCAAAAAAAAAAGATTAGTGTTTAGGTTTGGATTAAACTCTGGAAAAACCAATTTAGCACGTTTCAGGTCAAATAAAGCTTAAGATTCATTGTGAGAGAACATTATTTTTCTCTCTTCGCCTTCTCTTTTTCTTCTCCTTACCTACCTCCTACTTTACATTTTTTAAGCGTAACGATACCTTGCACTCACAATTGTATGATTAGTCCAGAAGGAAACATCTCCCCGAAAAACTACTCCTATTAAATTAAAACATAATTAGTGGACTAAATCCAGTTAATTAATAAAAACACAATATACAGTTATTGATAGTAGATTATCGTATATGCGCCTGAAAATACGTAGTCAAAAATCAAGCTAAATACAAAGAGAAGAATATGATTATGAAGAATTGAATGGGGAAAACATTAACAGGAAGCCGATGACAATATTACAACAAAACTCACACAAGACTTGTATTCTGATACTTGAAAACTCGACAGCGTTCCGATTCTGGAAGCGAAAAAAAGAAAAAAAAATGACAGAAGATCATCAACTAAACAGACGATGAATCATATGAAATTGAATAAACAAAAAGTAGAAAATCAAACCTTCACGTCTCGATCATCTTAACGATCACTCTTCATGGAAACTGTTGAGAGAGGGGAAAATGGAGAAGATGAGAATAGGAAGGAACTGGAAAGTGGAAGAAGTAGAAAGAAGCGTCAAGCCGAACCAGAGTACGAACCAACTGATTAGATCCACGTGTGAGGAAATTAGGCTTGGTTAAGTGGCTGTGTAGGGATGAGATAAGACAGACGGGGTAGGGGTTGGTGTGGGTCCATAGGTAGTTTTCCTTTTTTAGTTTTGCTTTATCACTTGAGTACGATTGGGTCCCACTTTTTGGAAAATAGTGTACGCAATGTGTTCTTCAATTACTTAGTTTTCTTAAATGCCTTTCTTAATCCGGGGCCCTTCGGCCGGACTTATTATCAAATCTTATCTTACTTAATCATAATCATGATTTATAAGCAATCAATTTGACAAGAATCAAACACCATTCTAATTATGAGTTTAACTCATATATATTACTCCCTCTTTCATTTTTAAAATATCGACTTTCAACTTTACATGTTTTTAAATTTTAAAAATATAAATAAATATGAGTATTTTATTGATACTCATATTAATTAATGTATAGTGTTAGATTTTAAAAATTAAAGGCATTCATATATTTACGTAGTAATTACTCTCCTTGTTCCAATTTGCGTGACATCTTTACTTTATGAGAATCAATCTAATTAATTTTTTAAGTCAAATTAAATTAGATTAATTTAATAAAACACCATTCTAATTATGAGTTTAACTCATATATATTACTCCCTCTTTCATTTTTAAAATATCGACTTTCAACTTTACATGTTTTTAAATTTTAAAAATATAAATAAATATGAGTATTTTATTGATACTCATATTAATTAATGTATAGTGTTAGATTTTGAAAATTAAAGGCATTTATATGTTTACGTAGTAATTACTCTCCTTGTTCCAATTTGCGTGACATCTTTACTTTAATGAGAATCAACCTAATTAATTTTTTAAGTCAAATTAAATTAGATCAATTTAATATTTTTTAATTAAAATTTAGATATTCAGAAGCTATTATTATGTATTATAATTTTTCTCATGCCAATATAATAAAAAGTATATTATAAAATAACAATAAAAAGATAGAGAATTTAATTTTCGAAAAAATGAAAAGTTCCACATAGAAAGTACTATATTTTGTTGTCAAAACTATATATTTCACTTATTATAAATAAATAAAATATACGTGTAAATATTTTTTAAATAACCTTAGGTGAACTATTTAATTATTTTGAAGTGTTACCTACCCTTAACCACAATAATTGGCCATTAATAGACAAGTTTAATAAGTCATCTCAAAGGTTTATCCTAATTGCAGACAGCTCTTGAGAATTTTTTTCTTATTAATAATCCTTCCGTACCAGAAAAAAATTTGCACTTTTGTCCTTATTTTGTGTTGGTCATTATTTTATTTTTAGTTTTTCATTCGGTATTTGATATTCGGATTGAAGTTCGACTATTTCGAATTCATGCTGCGTAGGGCCCCATTCAGGAGTAAGTGCTTCCTACCAAGAATTTTTTCATATCCATTTAGGGGGATGAACAGTCTTATATGTTGCATCACATCCTTTAATCATTATTTTGTTTATTAAGGTAATAAATTTTTTAAAAGCATAAATTTATAAAAAAAAATTAATAACATCCTACAAATTATATTAGTGTTCTTAAAAATTTTATAAAGTTCAATTGCTAAGAACAAAAATTAAATATCAACTCATTTAAAGGATAATAATTATAGTCTTTGCTTGAAAATTATAAAGGAAAAGGTTTTAATATTTATTTATTTGTAAAATTTATTTTCCATCTAAACAAGAAACTTTTAAATGTTTTGCAAAAGAATTAAAAAGAAAAAGACTATTTAACTGTTTTTTCTTAGTAGTGAAAAAAAATCAAAAGAAGTTCGTTAATTTTTTTAGAACAAAATTCACAAGTTTTTTTTTTTTTTTAAAAAAGGAGCAGATACATTTTATTTATAACAAAACCTTAAAAGGTTATAAATTGGGGTTGTGCCACAATTACAGTCAAACTAGTACTTGCCGATGAGATATAAAATATTGATATGTTGGCACTTAATATCATTCCATATTGAATGTGCATTATTAACATCATTTATGATGTCATGATTAATTTGGTACGATCATTAAAAAGTAGGGTTTTAATCAATAAATTTTAATATTTAATTACAGAAAAACTTGTGGATATAGATAATTCTATATTATATTTAAAGGGATTAATTAGTCAAATTAATATTAAGCTAACTAATAAAATAATAATTATATATATTAATATTACATTACACTATATAATAGAAGAGAATAGAAGAGCTTAGGGTCAACCGGTCAATTTGCCCTTCACCTTCAACTTCCTTTATTTACATTTAGTATTATATCCGTTTAAATTTATTTGTTTTATTTTCCTTTTTATATATTATATATTTACAAAAATAGTACTAAATATCAATTTAAAATATTAAAAATTTGATTAGCTCTTGAAATTTCGTCCGTACCATAATTGGGATCAAGGGAGTAATATTTGTTATTTGAAAATTATATTAAGAGGACTATAAATCTCAATAATTAACTTAAAATATTTGAAAAACATATTAAGATATGATTAACTCTCGAAATTGCACATATGCCACATAAATTGAGACAAAGGGAGTAACATATATTGTTTGAAAATTATGTTAAGAGTTCTATAAATAAGAACTTAAAGTATTTAAAAACATATTAAAAATTTGATCAACTAGAATTTTTTTTTACATGTGCCGCATAAATTGGGATAGGAAAAATAGTACATATTATTTTAAAATTATGTTAATTAAGAGTACTATAAGTCACAATAATGAATACTTTAAAATACTTTTAAAAACATACTAAAAATTTGATTGAGTTCAAAATTTCACATGTGCCACATAAGTTGGAACGTAGTGAGTAGCATATATTAAAATATTTAAAAAATATATTAACTCTCAAAATTTCATATGTGCCACATAAATCACAATAATTAACAACTTAAATATTAAAAATTAATCAACTCTTAAAATATCACATGTACCATAGATATTATTTGAAAATATCACATGTGCCATATATATATATCTTAAATTAAGTTGATTGATTGATACAAATATTAAATGTGAGTTGGTTGTTTTCCTGACAAAAAAACCCAAGTTCTTTTATCATACTTTTAAAAGTTTTATTATGTTTTTTTTTTCCAATTACTTCACTTGTGAAATTATATTAAATATGTTATTGTTGTGTTTTTGTCATTCTGCCTCCTACTATAATCTTTAATTTTTTTCTTTTTTGGCTTATGCATTTCATACAAATACAATGTCATGTAAAATAATTTAAAGCATGGTTTGAGATTTTAGTAAATAGTAGTCTTAAGCTCACTTTTTTTCCCTACATATTGTTGAAATAAAAAAATACTATTAATATTATGTGATAGAATGTTTTAATCAAAGTGAAAATCAGATTTTATATAATAAAATTACAAAATGATAACAATATCATGACTGAATATTAATTATCTAATATCTTAACATATCAACAAAAAGAATATCGTAACAACACATATGTCAAGGTTGGAACATATTAGTGGATTATTTTAAAACAATAATATTAGTGGTTGTTTTTCATGATTAAATTAGTGTTTATGGTTAAAATTTTAATTTTAAATTGTGGGTTCACTTATTTTTGAGGGCTGGCCAAAACCCTCTATATAGTATTAGTATCAGATAAACCCCTTTTTCTATTCCATACGCATAATATCTTGCTCAACTCCCACCCCCAAAAGACCAAGAACGCTTACTCTCAGCCATGGCTTCCTTGTCTATAGACATAGCCACCACCTTTATGGGCCTGGCTAAGCGTCAGACCCCACCATTCCGTCGTCTTCGCACAGCAGTATTCCCAACTTTGTGGAAAACAAGCAAATGTCAGAGGTTCAGTTTATCGACTAGTTCATCTTCAAGAATTAGTTTTGTAATCAATAATTCATTGAAACCAAACAGATTCTCTCGCGGTTTTACTGTCTCTGCTACATCTACTTCCGCCCCACAAAGCGAGGACTCTGATATCTTAACCAAGATTCCTCAAGATAATCGAATTCCAGCTACCATTATCACTGGTTTCTTGGGTTCTGGGAAAGTATGTTTTTTTTCAAGTACTTCTTGATATTATTGTGTTTTTTTAGTGCTTCTTGATATTCTGGTTTACCCCATACTGCTTAAATTTCTTGTCAATGTTGGTCAGTTAATAGTTCGATACTAATATCAGTAATAGACTAATGAGGAAAATAGGAACCTTCAGTATTTACAGTGCCTGTTTTGGGGGTTTCAATTGCGAGACAAATTTTTCCTTTGTCCTATCTACCATGTGAATCAATGTATCCTAGCTTCCATTTACTTTAGTATCGCTTCCCTAAGGTTGTTTTTCATTGGAAGATTTTGGGAAAGAGGTGGGCTTTTACTTATTTGAAACACTTTCAGGTGGTCCAGAACTTTTATCTGGACCTCAAATGACAATCCTTCAAAAAGCAAATGAATTTGATGCTATAACTTTCTGGACATATTAGTGAGAAGGGAAATTTAACTGTCAATTAAACACATAGTTAGATTGTTTAACATTTGTTTTGTACTAGTTTACCATTCTCAAAAAAAAACAAAAAACATTTGTTTTGTACTAAAATGGACATTTTGTAAAGTTTTTTTATTTATCTAAGTCAAACTGATGTGCAGACTACCTTATTAAATCACATATTGACTGCGGACCATGGCAAGCGCATTGCTGTTATAGAGAATGAGGTATGTGAATGGATTGAATAATCTTAATGTTACAGAGCTTATTTATTTCTTATGTGTTGATAAGATTTTAGGTGTAGTGTATGTTTGTATCCAATCAATGTGTAACATATTATTTTATCTTTCCCCTCCCAAGGTAGTTTCTACAATTATCTTGTCATGTTTAGCTTCATGCATTTCAGTAGGTAGTGATTGTCTAAAATTTGAATTATTATGTCTATCATATATCATGCAGTATGGTGAAGTGGATATTGATGGTTCTTTGGTTGCTGCAAAAGCTGCTGGGGCGGAGGAGATTATGATGCTTAACAATGGGTGTCTCTGTTGCACTGTGAGGGGTGATCTAGTTAGAATGATTGCAGAGTTGGTCAGTAGAAAGAAAGGGAAATTTGACCATATTGTCATAGAAACTACGGGTAAGCAACTGACGAGACACATTGTTCTGGACTGAAATTGTTCTAGTGCATTTTTGGAAGTTGAGGATCCAGGATTTCTCGGCTGTCTAATTCAGGCATTTGATTATCTGTTTGCTTCTATCTTCGTGCATTCTTGCACAACTAAGCCAAAAATTCTCGCTTCTGGTACGGTACATTTGATGCCAATGTTGGCTCTCTTGTGTTGATTTTGCAGGATTGGCAAATCCTGCACCAATTATTCAAACTTTCTACGCGGAAGATCAGGTTTTCAATGATGTTAAGTTGGATGGTGTTGTTACATTGGTTGATTCTAAACATGTTGGTTTTCACTTGGATGAGACTAAGCCAAAAGGTGTGGTCAATGAAGCAGTCGAGCAAATAGCTTATGCTGACCGTATTATAATAAACAAGGTACATGTCTCTCTATGCAGTGATGGATTCCATCTCAAATACCAATCGTCCGGTAACGTACTTTTCTCCATAATAGCATTCGAGGCTCAAGAGTTTCCAGAGACAGAAATTATCCCAGCTCTGGTGATATTTTACTATTTGAGGATCTCAAAATAAATAAATCATTGCTAACCAAACAAAATTAAAAAGGCATAGAGGATATATCTGTTAATGCTGCTTCCTGTGAAGTTCTTTTGTTAAATCAGTGTGCTTCACAAAATTTTGCTTCCTTTTGGATGTGATATGGTTGAGAGGTTTCTATCTGCTAGTGGAGGTTACCTGAGATATAGATTGAGTAATTGACTTTGTTGTATGGAATTTTAGATTAAGCTTGACAAATGTTTTTCATATCCTTGCCAGACTGATCTTGTTGGTGAGTCCGAAGTTTCTTCGTTGATTCAGCGAATAAAGGTTGGTATTTGGCTGATTTTCATTTGAAATAATATTTAGCTGTCAATCTTAGAGTTACTCACTAAGCTCTAATGGGGAATAACAGAACATAAATAGTATGGCTCATTTGAAGAGGACACAGTTTGGAAAGGTCGATTTGGACTATGTTCTAGGGATTGGAGGCTTTGACTTGGAAAGGTCTAACTTCTTCCCTTTCTGATGTGTATACTTATCTGTAAATCTCCTGTGCTTATACAGTTCCTTCTTCTTGTCTTTTTCCATTTCATTTTCATTTCCTTCCTATTTTGTACCATACCTGTAGAAGGTATTATCATGCTTCAACTTCCTAAATAATATCTTTTAGCTCCCATTAGTCATTTTTTCTTACAGAAAAAGCACTAAGATTCTTGCTTTTCCTAGTTGATATCCTAACATGTAGAATCCACTGGCTTAGTTAGTATCAAGCTTGATGATTTTTTTGAGGACATTCTAAAGTGTGCATGTCTATTGTTGTGTCTTGTATTTTATGAAAAATAGTATATATGTCATACTAATAACTAGTGTTAATAACTGGTCAAGTTCTTATTTACAAAAAAGAAAGTAAATCATTGGTCAAGTTTGTTCTGGATAATATGTTAAACTGACACTCGTGTTTTTCCCCAGAAAAAGGAATTCAAAATTTGGATTTGCTTGAAGTTCCCAGTATTTTTCCAAACATTATGAAGTATATCAAATGCCAAACTCATTCTGAAACCAGATCAGGATTTTATTGTCAGTAACCTTAGAAGGAGGTCCTGGGGAATCAGTAAACCTGCACTAGTTAATCCCTTGGAGGCTGGCAGCAGAGGACATGTCCTTGGGAGAAGGGAGGGAAAAATTTAAAGTAGGATATAAAGGGAGAGGGCCCCTAGGGCTTTGGTCTGGTGGTAAGAACACAACTTGTGATATGTGGATTAGATGCACATAACAAGTTCAAACCTTGCCGCAAACAAAAGCCTGTTGTTTAAGTGGAGAAGGGTAGAGGGGTGGACTCAATATCCACCGAGTTTCAAACCTTGGGATTTTTTGGTAACCGTCGAGCCAACTTGCGCGCACCTTGACTAATTCCACAGAATACCTGCCACCTCCCACCACCAAGTATCTGGTAACTCTGCCACTAAGACTAGGACAAATGGGAAGAAATCACATGGTATTTTTGTCTCAACTGAGATTTGAACTTGAGACCTCGTTGTTCTCAACCCGCTTCAGTGACTACTAGGCCACACCCTTGGGTGCTGAATTGTGGAATATATTATTTGAATATGATCCTTTTTTTGTGAATAAAAACATTTACAAAGAGCAATATCAGTTATATAGGCTTTTGTTTCATAACCCAGTGATGTTTTAGTCATGGTCTTGATGAATTTCTTCAGCCAATGATAATTGATTTAACTCTTTTGAAAGTTCTTTTTACTATGGAAAATTGTACTGCTGAAAGCACTGTTATTTGTCAGATATATACTTGTAATCATTTTAATAGATGTCCTTTTTTTCTTAGATTGATTTTGCGTCATCAATGTCTTATGTTACCGGACTATTGCTCACTTTATTTTGTTACATTCATGTAGAATTGAGAGTTCGGTTAGCACTGAAGGTTCTAAGGAAGACCATACTGGCCATGATCATGATCACCACCACCACCATGACCATGACCATGGACATGAACATGATCACAAGCATGGTAAGTGTTATTTGTTGTTTGAACTTCTATACTACCCATTGTAGCAGTTAATGTCAGCAAAATGCTGCACCAAAATCAGTTAATGCACTTTTCCAAAGAACTATTTCCCCTTATTTTGGAGAAATGACTTCAGCAATCTGTTTGGTACTTTACATGACTTCTCGTTAGTCATAATGCTATGATATGTTGTTCTAGTGATTGGAGCTATTAACTTTTCTACGTATAGAGCTTCTTACCAAGCATCACAAGCAGGATTGTTAAAGAGTCTACTCAAGCCTAGTTCTGGAAGTTTGAACTTGGTTAGACAATTTATATGAGTTTAGTCAAGCTTGATCCAATTATATACAAGTCAAGGTCAAGCTTGACTTCGGCTTGAATAAATTCTATAAGCACAAGCTTGCGTTCATTTTGAAACTATGTTAACATTGAGATTGTTCATGAGCCTGTTTATGATCCATATTTACTTTTAAGAGAAAACTGAATACAAGAGAATATTGCAATGACCATTTTCCTATTGAATACCTTCGGGTTCGGATTGGAGACACTGACTGGAGCATAATTACCTGTTTTATGCACTAGAGCTAGCAGATCAAACTATTTTTGCTTCTATTTTTGTAACTAATTTGCATCTTCTTGATGCCTTCAATGAAATATTTACTTCATCAAGTTTATTTTACCTGTTTTATATTTGAAGAAAGAATGTAAAAAGGGCCTTGTTCTTTAGGGTGGGGTGGGGGGTTGCTATTCGTGAACACTAAACAAGCTGAGTCTAGCTGTAGGTTGAAACTTGAGCTCGGTCGTTTAATGAATTAATGAGTTGAGTTGTGATTTCTTCGTGAGTGTATTGGTTCATTTATAGAATTAGGTCCTTTTTTTTAATCCTTTCGAATTTCTATCTTTTGGCATTTTCTTTTTGTTTCTATTGACCAATCTACTTTATTTTTTTTTTGACAATTTTGACCAATCTACTTTATTGCTGTCAGCATCTTAACCTTCTAACCCCCAAATACAGTGACCCATATATTCTATGTTTTACTTTCCAGTTTCCTTTTTTGTTTGTCGATAATCCTCAAGCAAATTTCTATCTCATGTGTTTCTTTCTTTGGCTACACTTGTGATTTACTAGTGTATGATCGTGACCTTATTAGTGCATATAATTAGCCTCAACCTCAAGAGTATTGTTTGCTTTCTACTATTTGGTTAATATGATGTGTCAAATCTATTGCAGAGCATCATGATCATCACCATTCTCATGATCATACTCATGACCCTGGTGTTTCTTCTGTCAGCATAGTTTGTGAAGGGACCTTGGATCTTGAGAAGGTTGGCATTGTGGTCTTTCGTTTGGCTATTTTTTCTATAAATATTTCATTCACTAAGATAGTGTGTATAAGCTGTAAATATGGACAAGAAATGCGAGTTGCATTAATAAACTGTGGAGTTGTAATTCCGTATTTCAGGCTAATATGTGGCTGGGAACGTTGCTGATGGAACGAAGCGATGACATATATCGGATGAAGGGTCTTTTATCTGTTGAGGGAATGGATGAGAGATTTGTCTTTCAGGTTATTAAGTTCTTTGCCCAGTGCTACTTTTCGTACTGATTAGTTATAATGTGATTACTGCTACTACATAATCCCTTTACATGGCTGAAACATTTGTTTGTAATGTGGATGTGAATTTCACTTCTATCCGATAAAACAAAATGTGGATGTCAATTAAGCATTCCATCAGTAGGACAATAGAAGAGTACGGCATATCTGCTTCTTCTTTACTTGGCCTTTTCCTTATAGACTGAGTTACTTTTGAGGGGTTTTATAATATGATATTTTGCCTTGTAAATTAGTTTTTTTCTAGTTAAGAAGGGGCTTCAAGCTCTTAGAAGAGGTGTATGAGGTAGTTCAGGTACAGTTTTAGGGAGCCAAGTCCTCACCAGAAATATTTTAGTGGGTACTTGCATCATTCCACCAATATAGGGGCTGGTAACTTTCTCCACCAAAAATTAGTCAGATGAGAAGACATCAACTAGGTCTTTTGGCCTGATGGGGTTGGGACCAAGGTGCCCATCATCATGGGTAAAACTTGCAATTCACATCATGGCCACACCTTTGGTGCGCATCATCATGGGTAAAACTTGCAATTCACATCATGGCTGCACCTTTGATGCCCATCATCAATTATTTGTATTGATCATTAGACCACACCATGGTACTTATATAATACGACCATCATCAATTGCAAGCAGGCAATATGCTGATGAATTTTAATTCCTCTAAGTATTTGACGAATGACTTATTGCAACCTGTTCAGAGTGCCCAAATTAAGACCTCATTCATGTACTGGAGAAGGACCAAGTGGAAGGGAGCAACCACCTGGCTGCCTCTTTGCCATGCATGCTTACCTTTTTACTTAGAAGTACTGCCATTATGCGCTATTATTTTAATCTGAAAGTCGATCATTCCCAACTTTGATATGAAGGTATGGGGGAGATCAAAAGGGAGTATGGTAGTCAAATAGAGGGCTCTCACGGGGGTGTAGTCCACCGCTTTAGCCTTAAGCTAGGTCGGGCTGTAGTTCTTGTATTGGGCTAACCCTAGCGTTTCACTCGTGACCTGGTGGCAAAAACTTGCCATTCACATCTCATTTACATTGACCCTATTTGAGTAATTAGCAACTTCAGGAAACTGATGGTTTGGTTCTGATATTCTAGTAAGTTTAGAGCATGAGGTACATCTTACTCTCAAAGGCCATCTTTTGCATCATCTACATGAGAAAATCACTTTTTCCAACTAATGTCCACATATTCATCGTCGGAAGTGATTACTATAGAATGGAATTATCGAATTCTATCAAATGACCCTATTATATAAGTAGTGACCTAAACCCAAAGGTGTTTAGATAGTTTGAGAATGGTCCTCTTTAAAAAAGAAATTAAAAAATCAGTCCAAGTGTTGGAATAAAAATAATTGCTTCATCATCAACAGGGTCCTTACTTAAATAGTGATGTAAGCACATGAGGCTCCTAAGATAAGTCCTTATAGAATGGTCCTTATTTAATTAGTTTTAAGTTTATATAAAAATTTCGTTGTTATCTATACCTTACACTAAGTAGTGATATGAAAGATGGGACTGTTTTGTCGCGGACCTTTCTTGTTTAAGTTTGGAAGTCCATACCAACTTGGCCACTCATACTATGGGCTTCCACAAGAGGTTATACCAAGTGCAGAAACCTTTGGTGTATCTAGGGCTGCGTATCGGTCGGTTCGGTTCGGTTTTGAAGTTTATCGGTTTGACTTATTGGTTATCGGTTTGTAGAGATGCTAAACCGTTAAAGAACCATTAAGATATTGACTTATCGGTTATTGGTTTATCGGTTATTGATCGTTATCGGTTCGGTTATCGGTTTAACCGTTAAGATTTGACACAAAAAAAAGTCATTAAAAATCACGTAGAAACAAGGTGACAAACCAAATGAACCATGCACATGAGTTCACAAATAACATCTTGCTAAAAAGCAAACACTTTTACATTGTAGAATACCCAAAAGTTTGAGACAGCCAAAAATAAAAGTAGGAAACTAAACTCTAAGTCAAGGACTTTATATACAAAATGATAAAAATATAATTATTTAATTTACTATCGGGTTATCGGTTAATCCGTTAAGAAAAAACCTCAAACCATTAAGAACCGATAACCCGATAACAAAAAAAATTAAAACCATTATCAAAACCGCTAAACCAATAACCCATTACTGATAAACCAATAACTTTTTTTCGATTCGGGTTATCGGTTTCGGTTCGGTTTTGAACAGCCCTAGGTGTATCCATCTCCTGCTGCAAAATTTTACCCGCAGAACAAGGGCGCTACTCTTACAGAGTAGTTGTGCTCATTAAATAGACTAAGGGTGGCATGATCATGCTACCGTAGTATGAGGATACATTTTCTCATGACAAATATTCTTTTGGTAAAGCTAGGAACAATGCAATAATTGATCCGTTTTAAAGATTTTCTAGTTACTAAAATCAGTTCTTTACTGGTGTGAGTTGCAGCCTCATTCAAGTTTGAACGAGTATATTTTGTGGCACGTGATAGTTGTCAACTTGCTAACATCTCTTTACCTTTACAGGGAGTCCATGACATATTCCAAGGTTCTCCAGATCGGGCATGGAAGTCAGATGAACCAAGAACAAACAAGATAGTATTTATAGGGAAGAACTTAGATGCAAAGGAATTAGAGGAAGGCTTCAAAGCCTGTTTAACATAAATTCCAAATTCTGGTTGCTATTCTGTAAGAGGTTGATAACAAATAATGTGAGTGTTACTGTTAATTGGTCTCGGGAGAGTAAATTTAAACATGATTGACTTGTTAATTAAGAGACAACACAAGACTTTCTGGTCCCAATTGGGAATACAAATGAATTCTCTCTGTTGTGTACCGTTTTCAGCGTCTCTGTAAATGATAAATGATAAATGACAAATATATTATGTTTTCACAGCTTCAGTCGTAAATTACTCGTAGTAATTGCTTTCCTTTAATCTTTGTTTTGCTTTGGAGTTTATTGGAGAAATTTTTTGAACTGGATTTTAGTGATTAACAATTGCTGAATTTTGATTTTGGTTCCTATAATATAATATTTAAATAGTTAATTAAAATGATTTTGATAATTTTAAAATCGATTAAGTTGGTTTGGTTTTGGTTTTGATCAATAACCGACCCGTGAAGAAATGATAATATTTAGACTCTTTTTAAAATCGTATTATCCTCAATTTATGGTAATTAAGTAGTGTCACGATTGCTAATGCAATAAATTTGTGAAGAGTCACAAACGGAAAATTAATGGTACAGTTCACACTTCGTCGGGTCAAATTTTTGGGCCAGACCGAGCCCAACCCAAAATTAGATGGGCTCCTATTATTGACCCGCAATTTAGGAACGCCGCAGCTCCACTGCTCATCGCCGGGAATTAGCTCTGTGGACACTGCCATTCCGCTACCAGGAATCAGTGTCTGCAATTCATCTTCATAGGGTACCACTCATATGGCAGACCCCGTAAATATGGTATGCGCCTTCCTCATTTCTCTTTCAGTTCAAAGTTGTCCTTTTACGATTCTGGGATATTTTTTATACTGCAATTGATTCTACCGTTTGAAGCGTTTCACTAGGTTTTTGCAGGTTGTTCTATTGATTTATTCGCTATTAGCTTTGTTGATTGTTGTGCACGTTTTTTTGGGTCCTTTATTTCATGGACAATGTCACTGAATTAGAAATTGATTTCCCTTTTAGAGTGTTAAATGAGATTCAAGCGCTACTGCAACTGTCTTAGCAGAACATCCTTTTCATTGCAGGAGATGGAAGATGAGGATAATTATGTTGAATATGTACCAGTTGCAAAGCGCCGAGCGATTGAGGCTCAAAAGATCCTTCAGAGGAAGGGAAACTCTTCCGTTTTAGAAGAGGAAGAGGAAATATCCAAGCTTGTTGAGGCTAAGCCAAGTTTGCTTGTGAAGGCCACCCAGCTGAAGAAAGAGCAACCTGAGATTAGTCCTACTGAACAAGTAGTCTTGCAAGAGAAGGAGATGATTGAGCATTTATCTGATCGGAAGACATTAATGTCTGTTCGTGAGCTAGCTAAAGGTATTACTTATACAGAGCCTTTGTTAACTGGTTGGAAACCGCCATTAGCCATTAGACGGATGTCAAAGAAAGCCTGTGATGCCATTCGGAAGCAGTGGCATATTATTGTGGATGGTGAAGATATTCCTCCTCCAATAAAGAATTTCAAGGACATGAGGTTCCCTGAACCCATATTGAAGAAACTTAAAGCGAAGGGGATTATTCAGCCGACGCCAATCCAAGTGCAGGGTCTTCCTGTTATTTTATCAGGTCGGGATATGATAGGTATAGCTTTTACAGGATCTGGAAAAACATTGGTTTTTGTTTTGCCACTTATCATGGTGGCTTTGCAGGAAGAGATTATGATGCCTATTGCTCCTGGGGAAGGGCCACTCGGTTTGATTGTATGTCCATCTAGAGAGCTTGCAAGACAAACGTATGAAGTTATAGAACAATTTTTAGAACTGCTCAAGGAGTATGGTTACCCTGAATTGAGGGCTTTGCTGTGTATTGGTGGAGTTGATATGAAGTCCCAAATTGATGTTGTCAAGAGGGGAGTGCACATTGTGGTTGCCACACCTGGTAGGCTCAAAGATATGCTAGCAAAGAAGAAAATGAACCTTGACAATTGCAGGTACAGACCTAATCTTGTAGATCCATTATCGAGATAGTATTTTGTGATACCTATCTGGTTGTCGGCTTGTTTTTCTATGTATAGACCTAAATGAATCATTCTATGTAACACAAACTCTCAAGACCATACAGGCCAGGAAAAACGTCTTGATTATTCTTCAGCTGTTCATCTAGTGTGTTTCTATGTTTTGGATATAACGTGTTCATCTGGCTTGTATGGTCTAGAGAGTTTGTGTTGCATAGAACGATTCATTTACTTGTACCTAACTTCTGATCAATCAAGTATGTGGGGTTGCCTGTCCTCATCATCAGTCGTCAGATCTTGCTTCTTTCCTGCTGGTTTGCTATTCCACATAATATGTGGTGCTGTTTATGTCTACCCCCTGCTTTTGTGAGTTCACACACATATATAGATGGAAAACTGCTTTTGGGAGCTCTTTGTTTACAACATGGGTACCTCATTTTTCAGCCAAAATCAATTTTAAACAGTGGGAATTACTGAGCGACTGCTAAATGCTAATTTGAGTCATGCACTTAAAAATTGTATATGTCTCTTGTATTACTTAATCCTGTATTGATTTGCTTCTTTTTCGTTACTTTTTTACAATGTTTATCTGCCTAATTTGTTGTGCCTACCTTACTGTTGGTTCTTTGCAGATACTTGACACTGGATGAAGCAGACAGATTGGTTGATCTCGGATTTGAAGATGATATTAGGGAGGTGTTTGATCATTTCAAAGCTCAAAGACAAACTCTTCTATTTTCTGCTACAATGCCCACGAAGATCCAGAATTTTGCACGAAGTGCATTAGTTAAACCAATAACTGTGAATGTGGGGAGGGCTGGAGCAGCTAACCTTGATGTGATTCAGGAAGTGGAGTATGTAAAGCAGGAAGCCAAGATTGTTTACCTTCTCGAGTGCTTGCAAAAGACTCCACCACCGGTTCTGGTTTTCTGTGAGAACAAGGCTGATGTGGATGATATTCATGAATATCTTCTCTTAAAAGGAGTTGAAGCTGTGGCTATTCACGGAGGCAAGGATCAAGAGGATAGAGAGTATGCAATTGCAACATTCAAATCAGGCAAGAAAGATGTTCTAGTTGCCACTGATGTTGCCTCTAAGGGGTTGGATTTTCCTGAGATTCAGCATGTAATTAACTATGATATGCCTGCCGAAATTGAAAACTACGTGCATCGGATTGGACGAACAGGAAGATGTGGAAAAACAGGAATCGCCACAACCTTTATCAACAAGAATCAGAGTGAAACAACTCTTCTTGATCTGAAACACTTGTTACAAGAAGCAAAACAAAGGATCCCTCCTGTCCTTGCTGAGCTAAATGACCCTATGGATGACGTTGAGGCAATCACGAATGCAAGTGGAGTAAAGGGCTGTGCATATTGTGGTGGGCTTGGTCATCGTATCCGTGACTGCCCCAAGCTAGAGCACCAAAAGAGCGTGCAGATAGCCAATTCAAGGAGAGACTACTTTGGTTCTGGAGGTTATCGTGGAGAAATTTAATTCCCTTGCCAAATGTATCTTCTCGTTGTAGCTTGATAATAGTTACTACTGATAGGTTTCTCAATGTAAAATGTAATATTCATGGTTAATTTAAAAGAAGTTGTTTCTTCAACAGTCTTGAATCTTAAAGTTAGATGTGAACGTCTATTTTACGTGATCAATATTTATATTCACCTTGGATCATATTACAAGAGTTGAGGATTGTAAAAATTTGTGGACTATTGCCATAGGCTGAATTTTTACCGCAGCTGAACTTTCTTGGTTGTGCGTGACTAAGAAATTGATGATCATTCAACCAGAAAGAAACAATTATGTATTGATGCAATCATCCTCTCATGACCAAATCCTGATAGTACAGAAAAATATGAAACTCTTTTCTGTTTTCACTTGATAAAAATGTAGTACAATTACTTGTAGTTGTACCATATGAACGAGAAAAGAAAAAAAAAACTTAAAGACAAGCCAAAGGCAAAAATCCTTATAAATTGGATGACCATTTCCTATTTCATGTATACCAAATATATTGAATAACTAAATCCAACAAAGAGCATTTAAGCACAAAACAAACATATCCTTAAGCTATAGCAATTTTACAAACACTGGAAACTAATGCATATGGACAAGCAAAAGCATATATTTGGCCTGCCATGAAAATGACTACAAGATTATAAAATACATGGACTTGAACCTATATAAACTCTGATATCCCCCTTCTTGTTTTCATCAAACAAGTGCTCTCCCCTTACAAGAAATACTACTCTTTTATTTTCTTCTCAGAATCAAAACATTATGGCTGTCACCACCTTCACTGAGGAGAGCACTTCTCCACTTCCTCCCAAAAGAATATTCAAGGCCTCCATTGTTGATTCTCATAATTTGATCCCAAAGTTGATGCCACAAGCCATCAAAAGCATTGATGTTCAAGGTGATGGAAGTGCTGGAAGCATCAAAACTATCAATTTTCCTGATGGTACAATCACCATATTACTCTTCTATTTTTGTGCAATAGTACTTTCTTAATATACATTTCTGAAGACAGCGATAACTCTTGTTTTTGTGTGTAGGTGGAAATTTTAAGTCCATAAAGTATCGTGTTGATGAGCTTAACGAGGAGACATACACATACAAGTACACATTGATCGAAGGTGATGGACTAGTAGACAACCTTGAGAAGATAACTTATGACGTGAAGTTTGAGCAGTCAGCAGATGGTGGTTCCATCTCTAAGGTGACTAGCACATACTATACTGTGGGAGATTTCAAGCTCAAGGAAGAGGAAATCAAGGCAGGCAAAGAGAAGGTTTTGGCGATGTTCAAAGCTGTAGAAGCCTATCTCCTTCAGAATCCTGAAGCCTATGCTTAGAAGTTAGAGGGTTGCTATGTTATGGGATGGTTGTTTTCTCTATGAGTCCTAAGTTTGTCTTTCATGTTTGTGGAAGCAATAAGTATCTTCTGGTGTGCAATAATGTTGTTTGTTGTTTTCATGATTGAAGTACTGATAATAAGTTTTTTTTTTTCTGTACCAGTTTTCATTTTCATTTGTCATTTCACATTTGCTCGAAAAGTTGAAAGAGATTGAGTAATGGTTGATGACTAATTGAATTCAGAATCCTTACATTGAGAATGTATAAACTAGCTACAACAATAGCTTCTTTTTTTCAGATTCTGTAATGCATAACAGCTTATTCCTTAACTGCGTCCAAAAAAAAAAAAAAGAATGGAAATATGAAAATGATTACTCTAGTAACAGTGACAATAACGCGTGTAGTCAAAGAACATATGACTTCAGATAATGAAATTGTTGAGACATAATATAATTAAGAAGATAAGTGTGGTCTCTCTAATAGTTCAACTTTTTAGACGAGACTGTCACACAATTCTAACATGATATCAGATTAGACAAAGTCTCGAGTTTCAAATCAAAAAAGAAGAGACAATAGTTACTATAAGTATACGAAAGAACCCTTTTTTTCGAATTCCTATGATGCAATTGGGGCTTATCGGCAGAAACGAATCAATTTAGATAGTCCTTTGTGGCTCCCCACCAAAGAAGCAAAAATAATATTTTCAAGTGTTAGGTACATGAATAAAAAGAATCAGCATCACATGCGAGGAGAAATTGCAGCCTCCAGGCCATCGAATCTTCTCAGACAGATGGAATAATTGATGTGAAAATTCACATTCACAAAGAGTAGCATCCTGGAAAACAGCCTCTGAAACTCTCAGTTCTCTGCTGACAACTGCTGGATATGATTATTCATAACAGATATTATGGGAGTCGATGTCGTTGACCTGTACAGGAAAAGAACACAAGTATATAACATCAGGCAACAAACTGTAGTTCAATAGAAACAAGCAACATTAATTGCAGTAATAAGATTATCTTATTAATACCTTTTGGTATCCAAATGCAGCCTGAATTAAGTCAAGGCAATCATGAAAGCAAGCTGAGTAAACGGTTGTGCATATTATGGTCACATGGTGGGCTTGGTCATAGTATCCGTGACTGCCCCAAGCTAGAGCACCAAAAGAGCGTGCAGATAGCCAGTTCAAGGAGAGACTACTTTGGTTCTGGAGGAGAAATTTAATTCCATTGCCAAATTATCCTCTTCTCCTTGTAACTTGATGATAGTTACTACTAACAGTTTTCTCAATGTAAATGTAATATTCATGGTTAATTTAAGTAGTTGTTTCTTGAACAATCGTGGATGTTTAACTTTTTGCTCCAGAATCCCAGATGTATCTTAACATTACACAGACACGAACGTCGATTTTATATTATCAATATTCATCCTCACTTTGAATCATATTACTAGAGTAGAGGATTGTGAAAATAGTAGACTATTGCCCTAAGCTGGATTTCTACTGCAGTTGAACTTCCTTGATTGTCCATGCTAAGAAAATGATGATTATTCTATAGGAAGAAACAATTATGTATTGATGCAATCATCCTCTCATGACCAAATCCTGATCTATCAACACATTCGGCAGTACAATACAATGCAAACTATTTTTTGTTTTCACTTGATAAAAATGTACTGTAGTAGAATTAGGCGTACCCTATAAAAAAAACCCTAAAGACAAGCCAAAGGCAAAAATCCTTATAAATTGGATGACCATTTCCTAGTTCATGTATACCCAATATATTGAATAAGTAAATCCAACAAAGAGGATTTAAGCACAAAACAAAGTAGCAATTTTATAAACACTGGAAACCAATGCATATGGACAAGCAAAAGCATATATTTGGCCTGCCATGAAAGTGACTACAACATTATATAATTCATGGACTTGAACCTATATAAACTCTTAAATCCCCTTCTTTTTGCATCAAACAAGTTCTCTCCCCCTACAAAAATCCCACTCAATTCATTTTCATCTCAGAATCAAAACATTATGGCTGTTACCACCTTCACTGAGGAGAACACTTCTACACTTCCCCCCAAAAGGATATTCAAGGCCTCTATTGTTGATTCTCATAACTTGATCCCAAAGTTGATGCCTCAAGCAATTAAAAGCATTGAAGTTCAAGGTGATGGAGGTGCTGGAAGCATCAAGACTATCAATTTTCCTGATGGTACAATCACCAAAGTTATATTCTTTTGTGTTTTGTGCAAAAGTACTCTGATTAGTACTCTGCTGGTTTTATCTTAATTCTTTTTGTGCATGTGTAGGTGGAAATTTTAAGTCCATAAAGTATCGTGTTGATGAGCTTAATGAGGAGACATACACATATAAGTATACATTGATCGAAGGTGATGGACTGGTAGACAACCTTGAGAAGATAACTTATGACGTGAAGTTTGAGCAGTCAGCAGATGGTGGTTCCATTTCTAAGGTGACTAGCTCATACTATACTGTGGGAGATTTCAAGCTCAAGGAAGATGAAATCAAGGCAGGCAAGGAGAAGGTTTTGGCTATGTTCAAAGCCGTAGAAGCCTATCTCCTTCAGAATCCTGAAGCCTATGCTTAGAGGGTTGCTATGTTATGTGATAGTTGTTTTCTCTACAAGTCCTAAGTTTGTATTTCATGTTTGTGGCAGCAATAAGCATCTTCTGGTATGCAATAATGCTGTTGGCTGTATTTATGGTTAAAAGTACTGGTAATCTTAAGTTTTTTTTTCTGTACCAGTCTCATCTTCATTTGTCTTTGCACATTTGCTCGGAAAGTTGAAAGAGATGAGTAATGGTTGATGACTAATTGAAGTGAGAATCCTTACATTGAGAACGTAGAAACTAGCTACAACAATAGCTGCTTCTTTGCAGATTCTGTAATGCATGACAGGAAAATAAAGAAAATGGGGAAATGATCACTCTAGTAACAGTGGCAATTTCTCTTCTAACATAAGGTTCTAGTCAAAGTACATATAACTACAGATGTGGAAATTGTTGTGACATAATATAATTAAGTAGATAAAATGTGATCTCTCTAATAGTTGAACTTTTTAGACGAGACAGTTCAACATGGTATCAAATCAGACAAAAAGTCCTTAGTTTCAAATCTCACCACCACCTAAGAAGCGAAAATAGTATTTTCATGTGTTTGGTATCTGAATAAAAAGAATCAGCACCACACGTGTCTGGTGAGTAGGAATTTTGCAGCCTTCAGGCCATCAAATCTTCACAGACAGTCGGAATCATCAATCTGAGAATTCAGATACACATTCAGTAGCATCTGAAGCTTTCAGTTTTCTGATGACAACTTCTGGATTTGATTCTTCACGTAGAATTTGCAGGAGTCCATGTCGTTGACGCTGTACAAGAAAAGAACACCAGACAACAAACTGTAGTTCAATAGAAACAAGCAACTTAATTGCAGCAATGAGATTATCTTACTAATACCTTGGGATATCCGAAGGAAGCTTGAAATTCATTTACTAACTTTCTTCTTTCTTCCACATCTTCCAAGAAAGCTACCTTGAAAATCTCTGCTTCATCTTCAAGAATTCTCAATCTCTTATCAAGTAGTTTAACTTGTTCAGCATGCACAAGCTCCTTATTTCTGTAATTAGCTTCTTCTGCATAAAAATTCCTTGATGAACTTTCAGCTAAGTGATGCGAGTACACGATGGATTTTTGCTTGTTTCCTGATGACATGCTGGCTGGCCCTGAAAGCATAATGATGGATATATTCTTCCGGCTTCAATTATTCGAATTATGCATTTTGAATGCAAAATTTTCTGGCGTAGAGTATTTACGGATAATTACATGGTGGAAAACCGGTAAACGAAATTTTTTTGTCTTGAAGCTGAAATTAGGAGGGTCTGATTTCTTCCGTTCAAAGAAAGAGGCAAATTTTGGATGCATATAAACAGAAGGTATCAATGAACGGCAGTAGCTTTAATTAGTAATTACTCATTCTATTTTTGACAATTTTTAGAATGATTTGTTCAAATTAATCAGCCATCCTTTCATTGGGCCGTAGCTCTAACTATTGACAGTTCCTGAGCCTGTGCAAAACATTGGGATGCGGGTCTTATTTATTGAGCTCAAGCTGAGAGTGCGATATACTCATTCATTCCGCATTACTTCTACAACAACATACCTAGTATAATCCCACAAGTAGATCTGGGGAGGGTGGTGTGTGTATCCCTACCTTGTGAATGTAGAGAGACTATTTCCCACATACCATCAGCTCAAGTAAATCAAGTATGGATTACAAATCTCATATTTTGCTATTCAGGCGGAATATTTCTAAGTGAAGAGCAATTTGTTAGGAATTATGTATATGTTAACCGGCCTCGCTAGCCAGTTAGCATGTTCAAGTACAGTATGCAGTTTACTCGACTAGCTCATATGTATTGCACCACACTTAGTTCAAGCACGCAAAACTCTGCACGATTCAACTTCGAAAAAATACACAACTCGTGAAAATGAGAACTATAGCATACTCAAAAGATTTTTTGAAGAAGTTGAAAGCTTTTATCTTAATTACATGGTTGTTTCTGTATTTCTGTTCCTGCCCCCACAAAAGGGGATAGGGGAATAGAAGAAGGTAAAAGAAAGAGATAAAAAGGAAAAAAAAAACAAGAGATTGCAGGTGCACGAATTCAACAAAACGTGTACACAGAAATATCTGAATGAAATCACAGGCGTAACTAGTCAATTGGTACTTCAACCTCCATCTTCAAACCTGGGTGGTCCATGATCTGAAACATCAGCAAAAACAAGTACAAAACAATAAGGAGAGAGAATATCGAGCACTAAAACGAGAAAGATAGCTTGGGCAATACAAGCATACAGTTGATCTTTCCGACCCGCTTCAAGGTATCATGACAAATTCATCAATCTAAACAAAAGCAATTTATGAATCGAATCTAAATGATAGTGGCTCCATAACTGCATGTTTTACTTTAATAAAACGAAATAGCATCAGAAGCATACTCATTGTGGCAAGGGCCTTGCCCTGCCTTGCACCATTACAGTGTCTCTCAATGTAAATCTTTTAAAAACCTTCATGACATCAGAATGCTTTTGAGGAAGGACGCCATTTCTTAATTGTGACATCTAATCTTTCCCATTAACAGATTCACCCCCACCCCAACCCCAACCCAAAAAAATACATATCACCCCACAAAACATAAGTTAATAAAAACCACTTAAATTTTGTATTCCCAGTCCAGAAAACATGAATTAACCTTTATGAAATCATTCAACAGCAGTAATGAGTCCCTTGTATAACCAGCCTCGTGCAAGACCTGGCTCAACACTTCCTGCAATTTAGATCAAACGCAGAGGACGAACTCATCAAATTCATTACTCTAAAGCTACACAAAATAGCAACTGACAAACCACATCTGCACAAGGCAGGAAGCTACAAAATCACAAGAGATTCAGAAAGAAAAATGTTCTTTCCTCGAGGATAGAGCCTGGCTGATTTAAAAGTTGCAAAGAAAATATTCAAACTTACAGTACATGTGAATGCAGCAATGTATCAGCAAAAAATGTCTGGCAAATCATGAGGAACTAAACCAACCAATGATATAAGTGAAAGTCATGTACCCAAACACATCCAAAGTTTGAATCTTAATATGTGAATTGATGATTATGCTCATTTATTCTTCAACAAATTCCTCTAATGGTCCTTTTTGAACAAATAATGGCAAACAACCACCTCCGAATTTCTCAAGCACAAGTACAACACTTTACTTGCAGACATGAATTATTAAACTTCTCTATCAGATATGGCCAGCCTTCTTGTCATTTTTCTCCTCCATTCCGACCTAGATAAACAATACTATAAAGGAAAAGAGCAAGACTACAACTCAGAAGCTACTAAAGAAGGAAGTGCTACATGTTCTCTAAAGAAAAGCTGGCCCATCATGAGCTAGAACCAAAGTCAAATCTATGTATAGTATCAGTTAGAACACTGCAATTTAGACCTTTAAATCAAAACATATGTGCACACGAAATTCTACGGAACCACAAGTAAGTTAAGTGAGGAAAGGTTTCAAAGAAGACAGACAAGTAAAACAGTGGCACACGTACTATTAGAATGGTCAAACTGATATTCTCAGTTTACACTTTTGACGTGTTTTATAAACTTCTTGGGTTACTCTTTTGGCAGAGTTATTTATTAGTTATGGTCCTTTAGATAAAACAAGCACAAGCAAATGATCGTAGTAAAGATACTAAAGATCATAAAGCACTTACAACCTTAAATAGAATAATTAAAATTTGTAGTATTTATGCCACTTCAACATGTGATACATACCATGAATGAAGTTGATGAATTATAGTGTATTATCCAAACTCCTCTTTAAGGAGCTACAAATCTTTTACAAGAACACTCATCTTGATCAAGATGTACAATGTACATCTTTTTGGGGAAATATGAACGGGGTAAATCATTTTGAACACTTTTGTAAGGGTTTGCATCCACAATATAGTCATTATAAGAGTGTTGTTTTGGGAGAGATATGCTCTCCAATAGTTTATATGATTTCTTTTATATTAGTTTCTCATATGGGTAGGCCAATTGGTTAAACCATATCAAAATATTATGGTTCTTTTAATATAGTTTTCTTTGTCTCTGATTTATCATCGTCAAGATTTACAATTGTTAGTTTCTGCATGACGCCCTGATTATTTTGATCCCAACAGGATTAGGAGACTATTTATACATCTTGTACAGATCAAGAACTTTCTTAATTTTGTTTTTGTTAATAAAACTCAGTATCAAAAAGAAAGAGAGTGAAAAGAACAATAGATGTAACATACCTCTCTTTGCTTGTCAGAAATGAATGATCCAGTTAAATCCCGAAGCACTTCCATTATGTCATCAAAGGTCACCTTCCCGTTGCAATCAGAATCATATACTTTGAAGATAACTAAGACAAAATGGTAGGTGAGGAAATAGGTAAGTACTAAAAAAGGGCAAAAGTTAGTCAAGGAAATAGGTAAGTACTAAAAAAAGGCAAAAGTTAGTCAAAAAATGCAGTATTAAGTAAATAACAAATCTCTTCTTTCAAAATACATTTCAGTAATAAAAGAATCTGAATAATTGTTGCTATAAGAGCCCTTCTTCAATATGACTGGTATGTTACCACCACCTATAAGTCCCTAATCCTAGAAAGACTAGCAAACTCATTCAATGGCATTGATGGATCTTCTCTTACCACAGTAGCAAATGGGACAGATTACCAAATAACAATAGAGAGGAAATCAAATATAATCTAACGAATATGCTTAAAACTACAGAACAGCTATCAGGGATAGTAGTATGTCTTAAGTTGCAAAAAATACAACACATGTAAAGATTTAACAACATACGTTCAATTTTCTGTGCCACGCTGGCTTTAGCACTGAAAGTTGATAAAAATGCCACAAAGTCCTTGAAGTTCAAGCCATCCACCATCTTAAGCAATCTCTGTAAAGATGTGTTTCACATTATTATTGAACACAAAACATACCAACAAGCCACAACAAAAAATACTAGCAATTATTTTTATAACAGTCGCGTCCAGGCTAAGCTTGCGGGCACTAAGAATTATAACAATATCTTATTACATACAAATCTATTACAGTAGTTAAGACCAAAACAAAAATTCATAAGCACACCTGAGAGAGTGGATTCATTGCGAACTCTGGCACAGACAGAAACTCATCAGCTGATATAAAACCCTTTGAATTCCGATCAAGTTGGCAAAACCTCTGATACAGTGACACTATTTCCTGCTGCGCAACTGGGTTTTTTTAAATCCCAATTAGTAAGCTGTGCAAGAAAAAGAAATTATAAGAAGACTAATAGATGAGTAAGAAAAAATTACAGAGATGGTCGCAGTGATCTTGAACATCCTCAATATCATATTGAGTCAACATTGAAGAAGCATTACCCATGGTCAAATCTCAGCAGCAAAACTACAAATCCCATCAAATTAAGAGAAACCCATTAAACAAAATCCAATTTTTCATCAGAAATCAGAACCCCACATACGATTTGTAAAGAATGAAAGGGGTATTACCTCAACTTCCCAAGATGAACGGGCGAACGATAAACGCAACCACAACGAAGTGGGGGGTGATAACTTTTAAAGTGGCGGAGTGTGTGAATCTAGCGCTAGGATTGGGCAAACTATGTCATCAACAAGAAACTAATAGCGACCTAGTTTGGCTGTACTGAACTGCGTGACGGGGAATTTGATGTCTGCCTATCAAAGTTATCACCCCTCTTAGAGGCTCTAAAGATTCCTGATCTGGTTGTTTCGCAGCAGTATTATTTATTACTGTATTTATGGTCAGGTGGTCTTTCTAGATGTTAAAAAACATATTTCAAAGAAAAAAGTATTTTTGACAAAAAATATTTGTGAAATGAGTTAGGTGAAATAGAGCGAGTTAATAAATGGACAAGTCAATAATCAGCCAAAACTTGAACAAGTGGGGTGAATTATAATTTCATGGCAGTCAAATTCAAGGGGTAACAAAGCTGAGGAAGATACCTTGAAAATTGAGGGCTGGTTGTTCTAGCGGACAAAAAATGCAGTGAAGGGTCAGAGTGAGATGGTGCAACGAGTACTCACCAAGTTTAGAGATCCAATATACTATATAGAATTGTTCATCTTTTAATCGGTCCAAGGCAAAACGTTATATCTTAGAAAGCATTCCCCTTTTCCTTCTCTAGTGGTATTTTATACCTTGCCAAAATAGAAGAATGAAGTGCCTCAAGTACTGAGGTCAAATGATTTTGGCAGAAGCTGAGAGCGAATGTTTCGTTGTCTAGTTGTTTTATCGCAATTTAAGTGTTCTAAAGGGCTCCTGATTTCAAATAAGTAAGATCTTTTTTACAGAACACAGAGACACTTCCCAATGGAACAACATAATGAAAAGTAACGCGCACACAGAGGGGAGAAAGGGACCACTGATTATTGTTACTCTGAGAATGATTTCAATTTCTTGTGCATAGAAGGCACAAGATAGCATAATCCCTCAAGCTTATGTTTTTCCCAGAGAGAGATGGGAGGAGGGGGAGCTGAAAAGACTGCATGATAAAAAATACATAAACCAACAATGAAATATGAGTGTTATGAGAAGACTACCTACCTTCAGTAACAAATGAAAAGCTGAATAGTTGCTCCATTAACTTAAACGTTGATAATGATAGTACAGACAAAATTGGAAGTTAATGTCTATGAAATACGAAGAAAGTTAATACACTACCTAACTTCAAGACTATTTCGCTACAACATTGACCAATTTTCTTCTACCCTCCTTAAAGTGACAACTATCACCATCATCCGCTCACCGAAACTCCACTTCTGACTAGAAACTAATCCAAAAATCCCTTGCTATGTTGACTGAAAAAGATGCCACAAGTCTCGGCTCCAACCAACTTTCCTTAAAAGATCTTGAAAAGGATACCACCATGAGTGGCAAAGAATGGAGCAAATACAAGTGACTCAACTGCCATCAGTTTGATTAAAATGTTGAGGGATGGGCCTGAAGTGTCCTTCAGGGGGTCACCAATGGTGTCACCAATAACAGCAGCCTTGTGAGGTTCAGAACCCTTTGGACCAAGAGTCCTTGCATGCTCTGAAGCACCAGCCTGATAGAGAAAGCAAAATTAATTAACTCGAGTGTGTGCCATGAAACAAATACATAATGGTAGATGGGTCTTCTATACCTCAATATACTTCTTGGCATTATCCCATGCACCTCCAGTGTTTGATGCAGATATTGCTATCTGGAAAAAAATACACACATGAGAATTGGATATAATTCTTTAAAGATGACCCATATTTGAACAGAACCCTTAAAACTCCAAAATCATAAAGCGGAAGAATCTGATCATACCTGTACACCAGATACCAAAGCACCGGCAAGGACACCAGAAAGTGTCTCCACTCCAAAGAAAATACCAACTATGAGAGGCGTGAGCATGACTAGGGCACCTGGTGGAATCATTTCCTTGATAGATGCATCAGTCGAGATCTTAACACAAGTGGCATAATCAGGTTTAGCATGGCCTTCCATGAGACCAGGAATAGTGTTAAATTGTCTGCGCACTTCCTCAACCATCTTCAAAGCTGCACTGCCCACACTCTTCATGGTCATGGCAGAGAACCAGTAGGGAAGCATGGCTCCAACAATCAAACCAATAAACACCTGGGGGGTCAAGACATCAACCGTTGAAATTGCAGCCCGACTCACAAAAGCACCAAACAGAGCCAGGGACACAAGTGCAGCAGATCCAATGGCAAAGCCCTGGAAAGAAATGAATGTCCACAGTTAGGAAAGGAAGAGATGCTGGGAAAGATCTCCATTATGCGAATGCAGAGAAAGAAAAGCATGACTATAGAGACGAAACACAAGATGCATAATTGAAAAATATCCAAATGTCCATAAAGATTTAACCAGCATCCACGTGTTAACAACTATGTACAAGGAGAAATTGAAAAAAGAGGAGCCAAAAAGGCTCACAAAATGAAAATCAAGACCAATAAGTTACAAACCTTTCCAATCGCAGCAGTGGTATTTCCAGCTGCATCAAGGGCATCAGTTCTTTCACGGATCCGGTGGCTCATGCCAGCCATCTCAGCAATGCCTCCAGCATTGTCACTGATAGGACCATATGCATCAATCGCCAATCCAGTTGCAATTGTGCTCAACATTCCAAGAGCAGCAACTGCAATACCATACATGGCAGCAAAAGAAAAACTGACGAAGATAGCTATTGCAATGGCAAAGATAGGAATGATGACAGATTTATATCCAAGAGCAAGGCCAAAAATAACATTTGTCGCAGCTCCAGTCCTGCAGGAGTCTGCTACATCTTGGACAGGGCTGCAAACAGTAAAAACCAGAAAAGCAAAATAAAACAAACATGAAGATTATCAACATCACAGACGCAAAATCATAAAATGCAGTCAGACTACAACTTTTACCTGTAAGCATTGCTAGTGTAGTACTCGGTGACAAATCCGATGATAAGTCCAGCCCAAAGACCAACGGCCACACATAAAAAGAGCTCCCTGCACAATCAAACCAATCAATTTAATCGCTAAGTGCATATTAATTATGTGAACCCATACTCACACAGAGGACGAGAAAAAAGAATTAAGAGACATAGTCAACCTAACAATATATTCTTAAAAGAATAGCTCACTTCTGATTCAGTGGAATTTGGTAACAACGGGTGTTAGATTCAATATTTAGTATTGTCCAAACATTAAGATGACACTTACCAATTCTGGACAACTTTCTGAGTGCCAAAATTAAAGATGGTGAAGGAAGATGGAAGGCAAGTCCATGTAACAATTGCAATTCCAATGGTCATAAGAGCAGTTGATATAATAAGTTGTTTCTTCAGTGCTGGTTCAATTTCTTTGACAGCCTTAATTTCAAAAAAGTCCGTAGCAAAAAGGGTAGTTATCAAACAAACAAGAATTCCCATGGAACTTATAAGCAGGGGGTAACACATTGACGTAAAATCATGTTCAATTCCAAAAGACGAGATGGAAGCCACCACAAGAGCAGCACAAGATGACTCAGCATATGAACCAAAAAGATCAGATCCCATTCCTGCAATGTCCCCAACATTATCCCCAACATTATCAGCAATCACCTGCGAGTACATTGAAAGTAGATTATTGACAAGATTTCTTCAGGAGATGGCAAAATACACAAGAAGAGGAAACTTTAGCTTACAGCAGGATTCCTGGGATCATCTTCTGGAATGTTCCTTTCAACCTTACCAACGAGATCAGCACCAACATCAGCAGCTTTGGTGTAAATACCACCACCAACCCTACCGAAAAGAGCCATAGAGGATCCACCAAGCCCATATCCAGTAATTGCCTCAAAAAGACCCTCCCAGTCATCACCATAGTAAAGCTTGAAGAGATTAATGGCAATGTAGAGAACTAGGAGGCCGTTGGCGGCAAGGAGAAAACCCATCACTGCACCAGACCTGAATGCAACAATAAAAGCTTTCCCAACACCTTTTCTCGCTTCCAAAGTTGTTCTTGCATTTGCATATGTTGCAATTTTCATCCCTAGGAAACCAGAGATAACAGAAGTGACAGCACCAAGCAAGAAGGATACCGTGCTGAAGATGGCAGTTGCAAGGGCTGGCTTGCACATCTTCTCCTTGTTGTAAGTACATGGCTGGTTCTTAGTGCTGAAACCTTCAACTGAGCCCAGGAAAAGGAAGATCAGGATTGCAAAAGCAATCATGAAGATACCCACATACTGATACTCAGTAAATAAGAATGATGTTGCCCCTGCCATAAACAATAAATTCAAATATTAGATAGTGCTAAAGAACAAAAGGTACCGTGCATGTAGTGCGGTCTAGACAACCTGATTTGTAAAAAGCTTGTGCATGAAGAAAGCAAGATAAAAACAGGCTAAGACAATGAGGATAGTACCATTGAGGAAACTTACAGCAGAACAATATCTAAACTTAAGCCATTGCATATGCTAGTTAATTGTGACAGATTTTTGTTAGCGCTCGTTTTGAACTTTGTTGGTATTTTATCGGAAAAACAAGCATACTGTGCCCAAAGTTTTGACAGGCACCCACGTTGGTCTCTCCTAGTTATAATATACATGGCATAGTTCAAAAGGTAACACAGTTCTATCCTACATTCAGGCAAACCACGTGAGAGAGTATTAAAACAAGGGAAGAATGCTTTAAGCAGGACATAAATTTCAGGAATGACAGCTTGTCTTTCCAACTTTTTGAAATAGTTCCACTCAGACAAAGTGCAAAGCAAATTATGATGGTTCAAATAGCAACCATGCATTATATTTCATCAAGTCACTTTTGTAAGGAAAAGGGTACTGACCACAACTAAGATGAATCTAGTAAAAATGATTATGGACAATTAAAGGCTAAAGGTAAAGTCAGGTTAAGAAAATAGCAATACGTATAAAGAGTAAAGTGAAGAAAAGTTTTAAGTTCTAAAAAAATTATTTAACAAATTACAAGATGAGCCGGGTTGGTTCACCCTAAAAAAAAAAACACGAGCCAACAAGCTCCTGTTTACTAGTATAGCTGCCAAACTGACTTTTCCCATTCTATATTAGTAACAGTAACTACGCAGCATGAAAACGAACAACGCATCAACAAAGTTCCCACTTATATTCTTTGAGATCCAGCAAGCTGATAAAACTAATAATGAATAAAGGTAGATCCAGTGTCAAGCCAGTACACCAAAGAGCTGAACAGAGCAACGTTAAAGCAGTAGGTTCTATCACGATAAACCCTAAACCCTCTGTTCATTGTCCCATCTAAGGCATCTACAATACGTACAGTACAATATAATTTTAAAACAGAAACGAACAGTCGTAGACTCGAAAAAACAAAATAACGCTAGAAAAGATGTTGATTTCAAAGAGTAAAACAGCACTAACTTCCGGCATGGAGAGGTTCATAATCATGGAATTTAGACGAAACGAAATATTACACACTTTCTTTTCAATAATATCACGAAGATTTGTAACTAAAATGAGTAGAAAAAGAGCACATACAGACAAGTACAAGTGCAACTATATCTGAGAGGAACATAAAGAGATCCAAATAAGAGCTTATTATTTCACCTTCAGAGATGGCATTCTGTATGTCGGCGCACTTCGCAACGACGTTCTGGTCGTTGATTCCTTCCTCTTCTTCAATCAAGTAGTCACCATATACGTTCTTATTATTGTTACTCGGAGAAGTAGCTCCACGTTCCGACGAAACTTTAACACGCGAGACAAGGTACCATTGGAATAAAGAGAACACGATTCCAACGACGGCACACACTGGAATCACTATCTCTGTCCCTAGATCTGGCAACAACGCCGACCCCATCCTATGAACGGAACCCTAAAATCCTCGCCGGAAAATAGCGGCAAGTAAATTAAGTGAAGAGTGGAGAACAACACGGCTTTTCGGAGGGTTTCCTTAGTAGGAGTTATAGCTACACTTCATTTTATATTGAGAAAATGGGAGGATCAAGGAAGATATAAAAAGTGAAGGACTTTATCATAGTTATGATGGGCCTTCGTCTTTTAGCCGTTAGATTGTATGATGATTCATGATCTAAAGTAATCAACGGTGTAGAGTAGATGAATCGGTGCTCGGCGGACTTGAAAGTAGAGCGGGAACTCTATTCTAAAAAAAGAAAAAGAAAAAGAAAAGAGCATATTTTTCACGCATCTTTTGGATTATTGGATAAGGAATTAATTCCTTTACAATTTATGGACTAATCAGATTGTTTATGAGATAATTTCAAGATAATCAAATTACTCATAAGATAATTACATGCGACACTTAAGCTCCATTCAGCTAAAATCTTATCCAAATAAATGGATTGTTAGCCATGAATCGTTTAGGATTAAGATAACATAATGGTAATTACCAAGCTAATTATATTTACCTTCTTTCAAATTATTATTAATTTAAAATTTAATTAGATGACGGTGCCTGACGTCCGCTTGTGTTGAATGGCGTGCATGCCTCTCATCGGACATACCCTATTTTATTTTATTTTATTTTATTTTATTTTTGTTTGTTTTTAGAGGTTTAAAAATGTAAGCTTTTTAAGTTTTTTATTTAAAAAAATTACCGTGAAATTTAGTAACTCCGTGAATAGTGGAAAGGATTAGTAGAAAATAAAAATGGCACGTTGTAAATGGGGGATGATAACTTATAGCATGCCTTTTGTATCAAAAGGAGTGTACAAATTTTGGGGTAGGTTGATTAAATTTTTTACTTAATTTTTTGTCCTAATTCAAGTATTATTTTGTAGCATATTAAAGATAGATTTATATAATTTGAAATTAAATAAAAAATAATATTAAAGCATGATATATTAAGACTAAGCTGGCGAATTTTCAAATATTTTTGAAAAATAGATTTGGTGAAGTTTTGATTGAAATTTCAATGTGTATTTGGTTAACTTTTCAAAACATTTTTTTAACTATGTGAAATATGACTTATATCCTATATATTTTTAAAAATGTCCAAAAAATCCAATCATAACAAATTAACACACTTATTACTTCAAATTATGTAGAACTTTCATTTGTTACCTTCTTTAGCATCACCATAAATCATATACGTTGGCAAATGTTTACAAATCTTACTACTCTGGAATCTCGCTCGCCTCTCTCACTTTATACAAACACAAATGTATAAAATGTGTTTGTGTTTGTATAAAACGAGAGAGAATTGTATATACAAATACAAATACATATCTTTTCGTCCTATACACTTATAATTATACAAATACAGATCTTCCCCTACCCAGTTCTTTTTTGTCTTTCTCTCTTTATACAAACGCAAATTATACAAATTACAATGTATAATTTGTGTTGAATAAAGCGAGCGTGAGAGAGATTTCATATACAAATGTTTCAATTCGATTCAATTGTATACAAATTCAAATTTTATGCAGATATACAAACACAATCATTGATACATATACATAGTAGTTACATATATACAATTATCTAACTGATATACATATACAATCGCTGCGCTTTTATACAAACGAGATGCTTGCGTGCGATTTATACAACTGAGAGTTTGCTATGGAGCGCAAATAGCAAAACTGTAGTTATAGAGCGCTAATATGATTTTTATGTTTACTAAACCTAAAATTTCCTCTTATTTATATATATACAGTAGATACTATTAATTTCACTATCTTTTTCATATATTCTTTTATGATTTTCCATTAAATATCCGATATTTATATTGGAGCTCGATTAATTTATGATACGTGGATCGGTTAAAGTTACGTATGACGTCGGCTTGTATTGAATAGCGTGCCTCTCTCTCATCGGATAACGAATATGCTATTTTATTTGACTTTTAGACCGTTAAAGGATGACAAGTGCCATTAGTCGATGGCATTTTGTGAAGGGCAGTGAGAATGATATGTTACCCCACCAATCACAAATATTATTATTGTGAAAGACCTTTGTCATGATATTAGCCAACTTCCAAGTGTTCCCTTGCATTTGGCAATTTTTAATGGCAATCATACAATTTTTGCACTTGCAACAAATCTGTCTCTCTCCAACATTGTTCCAATTTGTGCTACTCACACTAGTGGCGGAACCAAAAAATTTATAAAAGGTTCTAAAATTGCATAGTTCATTTTAAGAAGGGGAAAAAAAATTATTGCTAGTGAGATTTAAACACGTAAGTATATCGGCTCATTCAAGATATCTTAAACCTGTTCAAGGCATTTGAAATTACTGGCTATAACAATCTATTATGTTAAGGGTGTCCAAAATATATTATTTAATCACTTCTTATATCATTTTACTTATATATACGATATTTTTTTCCGATAACGGACGTCCAATTGAACACCATGTGATGTATGTGCCTTCGCCCCTGACTCACACTACCCCTTATAAGATTATTCTTTTTTATGTAAGCGTAAGCTTTGGTTTATTGATTTATAAGTATTTTAACCTATTTAGTCGTTGGAGGCTTATAAGCTAAAATTAATCCAACTTATGATATTCATGTTGTGTTTACTTTCTTAACTCTGTATTTATTCTATATTCATGTTGTTTTTACTTTTCTCTAAAAAGATACTCTTATATTGTATTTTTTGTATGGATATTTTTACTATTTCACTTCAATTCTATAATTGTAAGTTCTAGTCATAGAAATAATGAAAATTTAAAGTATAAGTTACATAAATCACATAGTGTAAAGATGAAATTACTATCTATCCCTACTTTTTTCCTAATTACAATAATTCCTTAAAACTAACTCAATCCGGATACATTAATACATTAATACAGATACATCATTAAAATAAGGGATTTCACAATCCGGTTACATAAGTGAAAGCGAGAATATATTAATACATTAATACGGATACATTATTAAAATAAGAAATTTTATAGATTTTTAAAAGAGATAGAGAAATATGAAAAATAGTTTAAAAGCACGGTACACTTCGCCCCAATTTTGTTGGGCCCTGGCCCTCGTGGCTTGCTGCGGACCCCATCTAACCCATTTGATATTTGATGACCAAAAATTTCCCATTGGTTGGTTTGGGCTACTACTGAATATTTAAAGAAGATTCCCTCAAATTTGACACCATTATCCAATTGGCCCAATAATACATTACTCTTATTAGGTTATATGCCAGTCCAATTTATGGATGACTATGGAATTTGGATTATTATAATATGAATCTTAATATTTTTAGCCAATTAATTAAAGAAATCACTTGCCTCATCCTAATCATTTTGTAGCCATCATATTAGTGTATAACAAGGATATAATCAATGTATAATTTGCAAGGAATTAAGGCTAATTATTTTTTTTTGTTATATGAAGTTTGTTAGGCTGTTGCATGGTGTAAAAATTCAAATGTATCTACATATTTTATATTTGTTCAAATAATATAAAATTTGCGAGTCTTAAAATAATGATCATGAACAATTATGTGGAATTTTTTCGAGGTTATAATAATAAGACGATGGATCAATAATGAAGGACGTCCTATTTCAACAATATGAAATAATTTGTACCGCATGACCTTTCTAGCAACTACTTTTTAAATCTATATTCTTATTATTCAGTGTAGATTTTAAAAGTAGATTTAAATCTATATTCTTATTATTCAATGAAATTTTTTGATGTCGATAATGAAACAACATACTCCATAAAAAAAATGAAGTTTAATTTTGCCTATTGATTGTTGCAACATGAAATGCAATCAACAAGATTGCCTTTAGAAAATATTTTATCCCCTAAAGTAAAATTTTGTTGGTACAATTTCAAATAGCCCCCAATGAAATACAGGGAAAAAAAGAAGAAAGAAAGGCAACCCAAAATCATAAAATTATATGTTATCTTCTTTAAATTTTGTTTTAATAATTGTACTGTGACCATTGAAAATAAATTCTTTAAAAAATGGAACCATGTCTCGGCATAATCTATAAAATATTATGATACACAAATTCAAATTTATATTTTATGAAAAAAATATTCTTTACTCCCTATATTCCTTATTAAGAGAATTTATGAGGCAATGCATATCTATTAAGAAAAATAGTTAAGGACATAATTTAAATTACATTTTTCACTATTGTCTTTCGTGAAATCATAAATATAATTTTGTTAATAGTGCAAATATGAAAAATAAATAAATTCAAACAACACTCTTTAACTTTGAATAATTCAATTATTTTGAACAATGAAAAAAGTCCCAAAAATTCATTTAATACTTCATCCGTCCCTATTTATATGTCGTCCTTACTAAAATCATCCTTAATATTTGTCATTTCACAAAATCAATGCATAAATGACATTATTCTTCCTATTTTACCCTTGTGAGTTATTAGCTTTGAAAATATATATTTAACCAACATAGAAAAACTAAGTAAATAATTCATGTTCATTAATCAAATTAATTAATCAAAATAAATTAATTCATGTCTATTAATTGAAAATTTGACTTTAAGAGAACACTAAATAAAGATATACACAATAGCATACATACCTAATTTCTTAAGAATGTAAAATCTAAAATGATAATAATTAAATAGAACGGAGGGAGTATGAAAGAGGGAGTATGAGAGACATAAATTAAAGAAATCGGAGCAAAGTACCTTATTTGAATTTATTTTTTCTCTACGAAAAGAATAACTAAATATGAAAGAAAATAATGTTTTCTTTTCAGGAAAAACTAAAACATTTATGATAATATTTTTGTCATTCCTTTTTAGAAAAAAATAAACTTCAAATAAAATAAGAAAATCAGAGCAAAACTCTAAGAAAAGTCGGTCCAAGTTGCGTGTAATTGTCACGTGAACATTCTCGCAAAAGGCTAATGAAAGTCATAGGAAAGCTGTGCAAAGTCAAACTCACGTTACGTTAGCAAACTCAAAAGAATGAATAGTTAGGAGTAGATGAGAAACAATAACTGGCCGTTGAGGTTGGCCGGCTGCCAGCATTTATGACCCGTTACTTTCTAATTTATGTGACACATTTCATTTTTCGAAAGTCAAATAATTTAAGTTTGACTGAGAATTTATTCATGAAATCTTTAAATTTTTAAAATGAAATTTATATATTTTAAAACTACGTGAAAAGTATTATAAGTCATAATAATTGAAAATTCAAAATATTTAAAAGATATATGAAAAATTTACAATCAAAGATAAATTTGTTTGAATCTCAAAATTCAAAATGTATCGCATAAATTAAGACAAAAGGAGCAATTTGATAAGATTATCCACTTAATACAATTGGAAAAGCATGTCCACCAAGTGGATATGAACAAGCATGATAAAACTATACCTAATGTAATTTATAAGTGAGTTCTAACACATTTGGTCATGGATAAGGACGATAATTATGGAATAAACTTTTAGTCTCTTGTTTGGTTACAAAGTTTGAAATAACTTATTTCAGAATTAATAATCAATACTAAAATAAGTTATTTCTATCTTGAGATGGAACAATTATCATGGAATAATTTGTCCAAGTATAAAATATTTAAAATAATGAAAATATCCTTACAAATTCTTTTTGTACGTCACTTTTCACTCACAAAGAATATTTTTTATAAATAAACAACTTATATTAGAATAATTAACCCAACAGAATTAATTCGATCATAACTTGTCTTCAAACCAAATAATCCCTAAAAGGATAAAGTTAGGTAAATCTTATAATAATTTCTAAAAGGATTAAATTTTAAGATATACACAAATCTTATTTTTATGGTAGAAAAATCATTTTTTTTATACGGGCTAAAAAAGGTAAGCTAGACAAAGTAGGTAATAAATTTTCTTGGAAAAAAATAACCACCCATTATGTCATTATCAAAGTCAAACACTCTCCCTAGATCTTAACGTTGTCGTTAATATTTAAGCATAATAAATTAAATTAATTAAGACTCCCAAAAGAATAAGAATTATTAGAAAAGAAAATTTCTTATAGGATAAATCTATATAACATTTTCAAGAAAATATTTGCTTACTATTATTATTCCACAAAAACCGGCTCTCCCCACTTCTATCCTCTTCTGACTTTTCCAAGATTACATTTTTCACACAACACTCTGTTCTTCTCAATTTTCTCTTGATTCATTCGACCAAAGAAGAAGAAAACAAGAATGTCTGATTCAGAGGTTTTTATTGGTTCCATTGATCAAGGAACCACTAGTACTCGATTCATAATCTACGATCGTTTGGCTCGTACTATTGGATCTCACCAGGTTGAGTTCACTCAGTTTTATCCACAAGCAGGGTAATCACTAATCACTCTTCCTTTGATTTTCTTTTCATTAAAGATTCAATCTTTTTTCGATTTTGAACAATGGGTTTCTTGATTTTCATGCATATCTGTAGATGGGTGGAACATGACCCAATGGAAATTGTTGAGAGTGTGAGGATCTGTATGGCAAGGGCTCTTGATAAGGCTACTGCTGATGGACATAACGTTGATAGTGGATTGAAAGCTATTGGTCTTACAAATCAGAGAGAGACTACTGTTGTATGGAGCAAATCCACTGGCCTTCCTCTTTATAACGCCATTGTTTGGATGGATGCTCGTACCAGTTCTATTTGCAGGTCTTTGTACCCACTTTTTCTGTTTCTTGATTTTGAACCAAATTGAATAAATATCAGTTTGTTTTTCCTCTAAATATATATATATATATATGGATGACTGTTGAATAGTATGATGAAAAATTACTAAATGGAGCAGATTAGGTAGAAATTTCATAAAGCCAACCTAACTAGTTTGGGAGTAATTGTAGTACAGTAGGGCCATGTTTTTTTTTTTTTTTTTTTTTGGAATTGATGATTTTTCTTGTTATGTTATACTTGTATTGTATATTCTCTATAATAATATTTCGCTATAGCACCCAAAAAATATCTGGACAAATGACGTTGTTATAATGTAGTAGTTTCTTGTTTACATATTTTCATATAAACTTCTTTTTAAGAAGTGTATTTCTTCTGAGTAGGGGGGTGTAGTGACAAAATTCTAAATGGACTCTTGTTTACTGTTGTGTTGAAGTTAACTATGGCGTGATAATTTAAGGCTGAGGTGCCATTTTTTGTATGTTAGTTGGGAAATGGGGTCTCCATGATTGTTTCCGTTCTCATTGATCACTCTTTTGGAGTTTTCCTTCCAAGGGTTGAACTAAATTGTGTTTGTTACTGTTATCCAAAGCATGTTGACTTTTTGTATTCAATAATTTGTCTGGTATCAGAAAAATGGATCTCCACGGTTGTTTGCGTTCTCACTGATCACTCTTTTTGAGTTTTCCTTTCAATTCTTAAGGCTTGAACTGATTGTGTTTCTTACTGATAAATCCAATGCATATTGACTTTTTTTATGAATAATTTGTTTGGTATCAGAAAATTGGAAAAAGAATTGCCAGGGGGACGTACTCATTTTGTTGAGAGTTGTGGTTTGCCTATAAGCACTTATTTCAGTGCATTGAAGCTTCTGTGGCTGTTGGATAATGTGGAGGGGTTAAATGAAGCTGTTAAAAAAGGAGATGCCATCTTTGGAACTATTGACACCTGGTTAATTTGGAACCTAACAGGAGGTGTGGAGAAGGGTTTACACGTCACTGATATCTCCAATGCTTCGAGAACTATGCTGATGAATCTTAAGACCCTTGACTGGGACAAATCCACATTAGACACCTTAGGAATTTCTGCAAAGATGCTGCCAAAGATTATTAGCAATTCTGAGATTATTGGAAACATTGCTAAAGGATGGCCAATCACAGGAATCCCTATCTCGGGATGTCTTGGTGATCAGCATGCAGCAATGGTGGGTCAATCTTGCCGAAAAGGTGAGGCTAAAAGCACGTATGGAACGGGAGCTTTCATACTTCTGAACACTGGTGAAGAGGTAATAAAGTCAAACCATGGGCTGCTAAGCACGGTAGCCTATAAGTTGGGGCCAAAAGCCCCTGTCAATTATGCTTTAGAAGGCTCCATTGCCATTGCTGGTGCTGCGGTTCAGTGGCTAAGAGACAGCCTTGGCATTATCAGCTCTGCCAGCGAAATTGAGGAGTTGGCATCAAAAGTTTCCTCGACAGGAGGAGTGTATTTCGTTCCAGCATTTAATGGATTGTTTGCTCCATGGTGGCGTGATGATGCTCGCGGGATTTGTATTGGTATAACTAGATTTACCAACAAATCTCACATTGCTCGGGCAGTACTTGAAAGCATGTGTTTTCAGGTAAAAGACGTGCTTGATTCCATGCACAAGGATGCTGGAAAGAAGGGTGAAGCTAAGAGTGACGAAACAGAATTCTTACTCCGTGTGGATGGTGGTGCTACGGTCAACAACCTTTTGATGCAAATTCAGGTTTGATTTACCTTTTCAAATTTCATGCATTATTCTTCTGCAGCCCCTTACGTGATTTTGAACTTGTCTCAATGATTTATTGGCCTTTTTCAATATCCAACTCCTGATAAACATTTAGATATGTTTGCAGTGGCTTTAAGTTTTGGATTGGTTAAAGTGTTAAGATTCAGTTAACTCTAGTATCACGTACAATATCGAGCTCCTAATTTTACATTTTACGCAATGTAGGCTGACTTGTTGGGTAGTTCGGTTGTAAGACCAGCTGATATAGAAACTACAGCTCTTGGGGCAGCCTATGCTGCTGGATTAGCTGTTGGTGTCTACACAGAGGATGAGATATTTGCTTCTGGAGAAAAGCTGAAGAAAGCAACTATATTCAAACCTGTGTTAGAAGAAGAATTGAGGAGAAAGAAGGCGGATTCTTGGTGCCGAGCTGTTTCAAGATCCTTTGACTTGGCTGATCTATCTCTATAATTCACTCCGAATCGAACACTTGAACTACCTTCATAATATTGATGTTTTAGGTTCTTTTCTTTCTGTTTAATACCAGTTATGCTTGATTTTAATAAATCCCTTTACATACATAATGCTTTCTTTCTTGCTAATGTACTTAACTGGTAGCCACATATGGTATTAAGTTTATAGAAAAATAAGAGAATTTATGTTTCACTTACCTATGTGTTGAGTTATTTTGATAGATTTTTGCTTAGTTACAATGCCTGAAATTAAGGGTGTCAAAATGGCAAGTTGGACTGAATTTGAACGGGTCAAATGGGCTAAATCAATAAATTAGGGTCATTAGCCGTGTATAACGTTTCAATTCGTGCATCAAAGTCTGGGATTTTGTTTTAAATAGTCATTTCTTATTATTTATACATAATTGCGAACATAGTCATTATCTTAGAGTTTTCATTTGTACAAGTTAAAAATGAGACCGATATTTTTCAATTTTACGACCGAAACAGATGTTAACTCTACATGTTTATTTTTGAAAATTCAGTGTTATTCACGTTCCACATCAAACCAAGTTTTTCTAGTTAAAAGCTAGACCCTTTATATTCCTAATAATAGTTTTTTGTTTGTCAAAATTAGAAGACCAATATTCTATCGGAATGATAAAATTTACGTACTCCTAACTAAATAAAGTAGAAAATTGGATTAAGGTAATTTATATCAACTAGATTTTAAGATGAGACAAGTCGTAATTCATAATGATAGCAATTTCCTTATAGATGGAAAACGAATATAATATAGCCTGAAATGGAATTCTTTAGCAAAACTTTTTCTATTTTATTATAGAGAGTAATAAATAGACGGTGCTGCTACCATATAGAAAGAATATATAGAAGACGGTGGCCATTGGCCAACGAGGATAATACATTAATTCTTTCGTCCATTTTTACTCGTTCAATATTTATTTTGTATATATTTTAAAAATAAATAGAATAATAATTTTATTATATTACTCTGAATATAATAAATATAATATTTTAAAAGCTATAATTAATGATAAGAAGAAATTAAAAATAAAATAATAAATTGGAGTATTTTAAAACAAAATAAATAAATTATAATGTTGCAAAACAATAATTAATTGTGCTGCTTTATCCTTAAAAAGTCAATGTGGCTTCTTTCTCAAGTCCACCAAACAATAATTGTTTAATATCAGGATATGTTTATTCTCAAACCAAAATGTTACTCTATGTCTCTATCCATAGTGATTAGTGGAGAACAGAAAACACGGCTGGTCCAATAGTTTATTTACTAATTAATTAACCAATGTGTTTAATTTAACCATCAATCGCGTTATTAAAAATGGGGTTAACTACTATGCTATGATTTTGTCGTCCACACATGATTCTCATCATTATAATTTAAATATTTCTCATGATCAATTCTCTGATTTTCAACATTTGATAAAGTTGCCGACCCATAAACTTTTTTGGAACGAGTTTTATATGATATTTTTTAGGGTTTGGATAAAAAATTATCTATTTTTAATAAGAGAGATCGATGTTTCAATTTTAAATTAGTTAGGATTGGCTATAATGCACAATGCCAATTCAAAAAAATAAATTTAAACTCGACGCGAATTATTAATTTCGGGGTATATCTAAGTTTAGTTAATCAAGTTGAGGGGTGTTTTTAAGGTTATTTGTAGATTGGGGACGAAACTAATAATTCATACCAAGTTTAGGAGTGTTTTCAATACTTCTCTCATAGTAAAATCAATTAGATGTAGGGAAGGGATTCACAATGTGACATGGGGACTTACGGAATTCAGTACCCACATTGAAGTTCGACTAAATTCAAATTCATATTGAGAATTCCCACATTAGAGGGTAAAATACTTCTTAATAAAGATGACTCTGTATCCAGGATGACTCAAATTCGAGACCTCTGATTAAAGCTGAAGGAATACGTATCACTCTACCACAACTTTGATTGATAAGGAATCCAGTATTCTAAACTTTCTTCTGTTTAAACGTATACCCTCTTTTTTTTTCCCTTCATGACTTGCAGTGACATGATTGATATTTGAAAACTCCTTTTGACATTTGAGGCACAATGAGTAAAGTGCATTCATGATTTGTCATTTCGATTATTCTAAAAATGGATGAGCCTATATTTCCTCTGCCATTAGCCATTCAGATTCCAACCAAACTGTTCTCTTTTTTCATCTGTCAATCAAACATGTGTTGCCATTTTTAAAAACGTGAGGCCCTGTGATCCATATGTCGAGCTGATATTATTCCATTCTTTTCCTTTTCATTGGTTTCCTTGCCACATACTTCAAATCCTCGATATAATTTGATATCGTTAAAAGGATCCACAAACTTCAAATCCTCAAGCTAACTCTGCACATAATTAGGAATTTCTAATAATATTACTATACATACAACATCCGAGCTAGATACAATTTTTTTCTGGCAAATGGTGTGTTAACAAAATAAAAAATTTAAGTGCATATTTTAGTGATAGGAAATGTATGACAATAAAATTATCACACTCGATGTAGAAAAATTATGGTAACAAATAATACTATTTAAAAAGTGTAATAGACATACCCTAAAAAAAGGCTCAATTATAGGTCTAGCATCTAATTCACATATAGGAGAGAATCGACTCATTTTATGTTGCAGTCCAAATAATAGACATACCCTAAAAAAAAGCTCAATTATAGGTCTAGCATCTAATTCACATATAGGAGAGAATAGACTCATTTTATGTTGCAGTCCAAATAATCAGGTGTGCGCGAGCTCAATTTTGTTTTAAAATATCAATCGGAGTTACAATAATTTCATACATTATAATCAATCATTTGGAAAGCTATGTTTTCTTAATGGACTATTTAGCTACTGTTCATACGATTGAATTATGTCATATGATGTATATCTATGCTAATGATACGTCTTCTTCTTTCAATAGAAAAAAGAAGAGAGAGAGTGGATATCTTTTTTGTAGGAAGAAAAAATGAAGGTGGCACCCGTGAAGAAAGAGTAACTTGATTACAATAAAACAAAATATAAAGAAAGGCAATCCCGCAAAGCAACCAAATTAGAAAGACAAGTGTAGTAAAGTAAAGAAACTACGCCATAATTAGTTATACATAGCCAAATAGTATTAACAAACTTCGTATCTAACTTGTACTCTTACTTTCTACTGTCATAACATCGGTCTTAATTGGGACATGTCTAAGATTTCAAGACTAAATAGTATTAATATTTTCTAATTTGATTTTCATCATTACTTGTTATTTTTAACAAATCAAGGAAGGACAATTTTTTTCTTCCTTTTATACTCTCAATTAAAACTCCATTAATTAATAGGAATAAAATGGTAAACTCACTATCTCAAATATTATTTTTTTAATAAGTATGTTAAATCAAAATTTGACAAATAAAAAAGGACGCGGAGAGTATATCCCAAGTTCACGTAATCTAAGGGGAAAGATACATTTCAGAAAAAAAAAGAGAGACTTTTATTTCAGACCCAAATATACTTTATTTATTTCATTGATGAACTGTCTTAGTAAAAATGATTTCGGTTCATCATTAAAAGTTGTGGTAAGTGTTTACCTTTTAAAGTGAGACTTTTCGATATAAACTCATTAAAGTACTCTCAAAGCGAATACGAAATATTCTTTCTGTCCTTAATTACTTGTTCACTTTTGAATTGGTACACTTATTAAGAAAATAATTATTAACATAGTGATTTTATCATTTTACCCCTATTAATTATGAAGTGGATAAATTAAAAAACTTAAGATTTTCAAAAAGTTCTACCTTTTTAAAAATAATTAATTAAGGTATAATAGAAAAAAAAAATTTTGTTCTTAATTTATCAAAATGGACAAGTAATTAGGGTAAAACTAAAAAAATGGAAAAATGGGAATAAGTAATTAGGAACAGAGGGAGGGAGTACCAGATAAGAAATTTTGTTAAAAGAAACAAGCAAACAAAAAGGATTTTTGTTGTGATATTTTATTTATTTATTGAAGGAAAGAAAAACGGAGGGGAAGTTCCTCGTTTCCCGTTACAAAATGCTGGCAATAATATATCTGCCAGCTCTTTCCCATTTATTGCCTTCTCTCTTTTCCTCCACTATTCCCCCTTCAAATTTCAAACTTTTTAACTATGTAACCAGTAACCACTATTCTTCAAAATTTAATTATCGACAATAATCATTCCCTCATTGACTTAATTCAACCATATTTGTTTTTGGTTTAAGTTAAAAAATTGTGGATCCCACATGGAATTTCTCAGATAACAAATTTATCAAAAAAACGTAATACAATACGAAATATACTCTTTTCGTTTTTATTTTGTTTGTTCGCATTCTTTATAAAATTAAAAGATATTTTGATGCATTAAATTGAAACGGAAAGAGTATATATTTGTGCTGCTTGCTGTTCCTATATGCCTCAAAGTCTACTCTTTGGAGTATCTGACAATTTTACAATCCTCGATAAGATGCTCCAAACCAGTAAACACACAAAATAAAAGCACAACAATTTTTCATACGCAAAAAACACACCTTATATTTTTATGCCTTTAATTTCTTCCGTTTCTCCTTCTTCTTCTTCTTCTTAGATCATGGCTTCTGACCCGAATTCATCAACACCGAATACCACGTTCGTTCAAGCCGACCCGTCCAATTTCCGAGCCGTTGTTCAACGACTCACTGGCGCAACTCAAGATTCGTCTTCCGTGAAGCTCCCTGTTACTGGGCCTGGACCAGCTGGACCTCGGCGACCGGCTTTCAAGCTGCACGAGCGGAGACAGAGTGCGAGAAAGCTCGAGATCATGCTCAACAATGGAGGTAGCTTTGGCGGCTTCGGTGTCGGCTCACCTCCTTCTTCTTCTTCTTCTCCTTCTTCATCAGCTAGGAAGAGAAGCTTTTTGGCTTCCCCAATTTCACCACTGGAAATGATGACACGTGGCAGTCCGAGATCGCCGATGGAGGAAGAAGAAAAAGCCATTGCTGAAAAAGGATTTTATTTGCATCCAAGTCCACTAAGTACTCCTAGAGGCACTGAACCTCCTGAACTATTGCCTTTGTTTCCACTTCAGTCCCCTACTGCTAGAAATAATTCATCATCATCTAGTTAATTAATTAATTAATGCTGTGTTATTGTGTCATTAGTTATAAATATATTTAATTATATGAAGCAAATTGTTCATCAAAAGGTGGTCTTGTTGTTCTAATGTGGAATGTGAAGTGATCATGATCGGAATCCGTTAAGTGATTTCTTCGTATTTGTGTAAGTTTTGATGAATAGAGGTTATCCAGTGTTTGTGTTTCTGTATAAAATTAGTTGAAATATGCACAAGCTACTAATATCTTTATTAATGAAGTTCCTTCGTCGCTCCTCCCTTGTTGTTTATTTATTTTCCTTTTAAATAACTGAACCCATTATTTATTGAACACATATTTATTAATCTAAATCATGATTTGTTCAAATTAATTGAAGCACTGGATTAATTTGGGTTGGTGTGTATTCAAGCCAACGTAGTATTATTTTCTGCATTATTGGTTGCACGTTTGAAGAAAGGGCAGGGAAGCAATGATAATTATTCTATATTACTTGTTTGGGATAAGCTTATCTAATGTCTCCCATTACGGTGAAACTATATAATTTAGTAAATCGTGTTACATGATCAACTATTGATACTTTAATGACTGCTAATTTAAGTTTTGTAGCTAGGCACAAACCTCAGTATATGAAAATATTGTGTGTACGCAACAAATACTAAGTATGAGAGCAGTGACGGATCCAGAAATTTCACTCAGGGGGTTCGAAAAATAAAGAATGTGATTTTGGGATTTGGGAATCCCTATTAAAATTCTCTATTTCAGTGCTTTTTAAAAAAATAGTTGTATAGCATGCGCCCAATCAAAATCAAACCTGGATCACAAGGGTCACTAGCGAGGCCTAATACTGCTGAGCTATCAGTCATTTCTGTTTGAGGAGGTTCAAAGATTATATATGTAAAAAAATTACCCTATATATACAGTGTAATTTTTCACCCGAACCCCCTAGGAACCCTCCTAGGTCCGCCCCTGTAGAGAGTTATTCTATGTAAATAGTCAAAATATGTACAAGTTGATATGGGTATCACCGTTAAATTTATGTGATGTGTTATGAATATGTACAAGTTGATATGAATAAAAGTTACTGTTAAATTTACGTGAACCAGTAACCAACACTGTAGATCCGGCCTTGAGTGCGAACTATCCCCAACGTCTGATATGGTCAGGGCAACGGCTAGGATCCGTGTTTTGCATTGAATGAGCTGTTTTTGCTCTTTTGAAAGCTTCTGAAAATTTATTGCAAAATGTCTTTTGCTTACACTCGACTCTAGGTTTTTCAATTTATTACTACTACTCTTCAGTACATTACAAATTCAAAATGAAACAGCAAGTACAGATCATAGAGTCCCCCAAATTTATTTTCCTGCACACCAATTCAAATTTATAAAAAGTCAACTAGTACAGTAATTAGCTACTTATAAATTACATGTATAGCTGAACCAAACATAAATTGACAAAATGAATGATCATCCAATTGTCATCAGAGTGACAGTAGTGGTTGTAGCCATTGTGATAATGAACATAAATTAGCTCATGAAAATATGATCCGTTCAAATTTGAACAAGTTAACACAACTCAACTCATCTAAAATTCAAGATAACTAATATTTATGCAGCTAAGAAATAATCAATGAGTAAACCTTGCCTAAATATTTTTCAAAGAGGCAATTTTTTTTGTTGGATATACAATATATATCCATAATAAAAAGAAAAAAAAATTGCATTAGGTACTTGAACAAATAAATCAAAACTACTGAATCAAGCACAACAAAAAAGATAATGACCTGTATGATCTTTGGTGTGCGTGTATATGTGTATGCGATGGAGCTAAAATATAGATTAAGGGTCGATCGATCGAACTCAGTAACTTAGATTCAAATTATCTTATATTTGTCTTAATAAATTTATTGAATATGTAAGAACTATTAACTTAGAACCCTCAATGATGTAAACAAAACTTGAATCTCAAACCTAAATCCGCTAATATAGATGTGCATAAGCTTTTTATTTAAAACATGTATTTACTTATGGACACGTAAAGACCACGAATTTTTTCCTCCGCACATAACGTCATCCCATATAACAATCTATATGGTTATAGTAAATTCCGCAGATTTTTCGTAATGGTTAGTGTGCACTTAAAGGACGATGGAGTTCAAATTAAAACAAGAAAGACAGCAGGAAAAAGGGAGAGAATTAAGTTGCAATACTATCTAGAATATTTTTGTTCTGAAAATGGAGAAGAAAATGCTGATAACCAGTGTTTATAAGAATAATAATAACTCCAAATCAATAAATACATTTTATTGCTTAACCATAATAAAAAGTTGATGTGATTTTGATGTTGATATGGGATGCAATGGAGCATTTTTCCATGCTTAACCTTTCAAAATCAAATATTGTACTATGTCGATATATCAATCCAATGATTAAATTTTCGTTTGGTCATAAATTTTGAAGTTGAAATTTAAATTTTTTAAGTTGTGATATTTGTAAATATGAAATTGTGTTTGGATATGTATTTTATTTGAAAAATAATTAAAATTTTATGAATAGAAGTTTTGGAACTTAATTTTTTTTTTAAGATAGATTTTTAAAATTTGATCAAAATCAATGATAAAAAATATAATAAAAGAATTTTGAGGGGTCAATTGAGATGACTCTTGAAAAGGAAGGCTAATTTTTATTTCCCCAATTACTTCCTCTCATTTGTAATTTTTACCAAACATAATTTTATAAATTATAAATAAAATGAAAAATATTTAAAATTTATGGCAAAATAATTATTTAAAATAGGTTTTTTTTTTTTAAAAAAAATTCAATTAAATCTTTTTGTAAAACCATTTCCAAGTTCCAACCTTCTCCCCTCCGTGACAAAACCCTTGGAGACAAAGCGCGCGAAACTACATCAGTTTTGCTCAGAAACTCAGCTAAGCTCGAAAATGCCAGAGCTTCCAGAGGTAGAGGCAGCTCGAAGAGCCATTGAGGACAACTGCATTGGCAAGAAAATTGTGAAAGCTATCATCGCCGACGATTCCAAGGTCATCGACGGCGTGTCTCCCGTGGATTTCAAAGCATCTCTTGAGGGAAAAACTATTGTAGCTGCCTATCGCAAAGGGAAGAACATGTGGATTGAGCTCGATTCCCCTCCTTTTCCTACTTTCCAGTTCGGTGAGGCTACGCTTCTTTTGTTGAAACCTTCACTGCATCTGAAAATTGACTAATTTTGTTCTCAATGTTAGAAAAATTCCATTAATAAGAAACTCTGCTGAAGAAAAATGTTAAAAAGTGTATGTATTTGCATGTATGGGATAGCTACCCACACTAAACATGTAAGTTTGGCACTGAGTAACCCTAATTCTGGTTATGTTATACTGCTGTCTTGTGGCTTTAGTTATCCTCGATATTGATGAAGTTCTTATAGTTGTGAGCTATGTGTTTTCGTCCAAATCAAATTGCTCTCAGGCACAAATATCTTTTAGCATTAAGCTATTGATGAAGTTCTCATAGTCTTGTCTTGCATATTTCAACTCTGCCTTTCCTTAGAGGTTTTCCAGGTTTTAACAACAGAATAGACTGTCAAGCTCTCAGATTGGAAGTTGTAGAATTTCTGTTGCTTAGTGTGTTTATTTGATTCTAATATTTTATACAACTACGGTCAGGAATGGCGGGTGCTATATATATCAAGGGAGTTGCAGTTACGAAATATAAACGGTGAGCTATAATGTCTTGTTGTGCTGGTCAAGTATGTAAAGCTATTCGTTTTGCAAACTGATGAACAATAAATGGTTAAGGGTCACAAGTGTCTACCCAAATTATGGGAAGTTTCTCATTTACGTATCCCAAAAAAAAATGTTCTCGAAAAGGTTTGATTAACGGACTGCTTTAAGAGTTGCCAATGTCAAATTAGCTTTCTCATCTAATGTGTGATATTGTTCAAAGAAAGAATGTATCCATCTTCAGCTCTTATCAAAAATGTAATATTGTTCTAGGTCTGCGGTAAAAGACAATGATGAGTGGCCTTCCAAATATTCAAAGGTTTTCCTTGAGGTAAGTTTACTCTTTATAACAAGTTAATGTGTCAGTTGTGTCTTTCTTTCTTTAATTGCTGACAAAAATTGTAACATACATTTATAACTATAAAGTTAACAGTAGATTCATAAAAAGGATAATGGTCTGTGGTGATTTTGTGGCTCAAATGGAATTAGTGAATGCAGCATATGGATGTAGAAGCATGTTTGCACCCTTTGTAAACAACGATGCATGAAATTCCTCAATGCACAAAATTTAGACTCATATTCTGTCTGTATGAGGCTTCTTTTACCTTCTTTACCCCTCTTGAAATATAAATGATCATTCATACACACCATAGTCTGAGTGAACCCACTTAAAATCTTATTTGTACTATGACCGACTATCATATGAGAAAATTAATGTTTCTCGTAAGTCAATTTCCCTCATCACTTAGGACTAGTGGCATTTAAATCAACCGCCTTGTTGTATTAGTTATCCACCTCATTTAACTGGAAAAGAGGACTAGATGGACCATGAAAAATGTTTTTGCATTTTTGGGGTCCTACTTCTATAGGTTAAAAGAAAATGGGTTGAAGCCTTCACTTATTTTGCTCCTTTGTCTCCTTTGCCATTCTTTTAAAGGTCATACTGGCATATGAATGTAGATACTGATGTATGTGGACACCTTTCAAACTTTTGTAGTTGGATGATGGTCTGGAGCTTTCATTTACGGATAAGAGGCGGTTTGCCAGGGTTCGCTCATTGGAGAATGTAAGATGATATTATCACCAATCCATGGATACTTCCCCGTGAACAAAAATCTTGAATGCTATCTCCCAATGAATTTGTCATTGCAGCCGGTTTGTGTTCCTCCAATATCTGAGCTTGGTCCTGATGCGCTGTTGGAGCCGATGACTGCAGACGAGTTCTATAAAGCTTTGAGTAAGAAGAAGATTGGCATTAAGGCTTTATTACTTGACCAGGTTAGAAGCCGATTTTTACTTCTCAGTGACTAAGGTAATGAACTTTTGGGAAATGGTCAAAGAAATTCTTTAAAACACATATTTTAATGACATAGTAATTAAGATATGCAAAATTTTAGGATGAAGGCATATCCATCTAAACAGATGTATTAGAAGTGGAATACTAGTCTACTACAAAAGACCACCACTCAATCTCTACTTATTTCAAAACTTCAAATCAGTACAGAGAAGCTAGTTTGATTGTCTTCTGCTGCTTCATTGTTGGTATGTAAATTGGAGTGTGCTAATAAGGCAGAAACTTTGTTGGAATTCAATATTCATAGAATCCTTCTAAGAGTTTAAGAGGGCCTTACTTTTGGTTTTCTCTTTCTTATGCTTTTGCTGTTACTTGTACAGTATACTCAGCACACTCTTTGTGCTGTTTTATTTATACAATCATTACAATTTCAAAAAGAATCCCTTCTGATTAGTTCTCTACATTGTTCTTGTTTTTCCTTTCTTTTTGTGTTTATTTTCAACTATAAGTTAATTTTGCGCATCAACTGCTTAAAATATTGTGCATATCTGAGTGGTAACATCTATCTGTGAATGCTTTAATGCGTGAAAAGATATCTATATTTCTGTTTCTTTCCTACTCTGAACAAACATTGTTATCCAGCTAAACATTAGGAGTCAGCATGTGGTAAAAGTTAGATTCAGTAGCATATAATTGAAACTCCCTTGCTGTATAAGAAAATTCAATAAACAGTATTTTTACAAGGAAAGAGAAAAGCTATATCACCCTTAAATTCATTAGGAGTTTTAGCCATTTTCTAGTAGGCATTATAAATCTTTTTCCTGCTGTTGCTTCTGCAGAGTTTTATTTCAGGAATTGGCAACTGGATTGCAGATGAAGTGTTATATCAGGTGCGTGTGCTCAACTCTTGGCCATAATACAAGAATTTTGAGTTTCTTAGCTTTACGTTTTACTGCAAGTTACAAACTTTGTTTACTTATTTGCTCATTCAAAGTCTAGTTACGATTTTTCTTTAGTAAATGGACAAATTTGTCTGTTCATTTCCGCTGTAAGCAATTCAAAGTGTTTGGATACAGACTGGTGTTGCTAGCAGATTTTTGCTTTCTCTTGTTAAGTTGACCAAATAAAAGAAAGCTCCCATTGGAAATATTTGTGATTAACTTTGTCAAGTTTCTTTTGACAGGCAAGAATCCATCCTATGCACTCTGCTTCAAGCATATCCAAAGAGGACTGTGCGACATTGCTGAAGTGCATTAACGAGGTAGGTCATCTTTCTTAAACTGGCTGTTGCGATCACTTATCATTTGTATAAGAATGCTTTCCTCATGGCTAGCTATTGGAGATATACTTCTAGGTTACAGAATTTGCTGTTGGAGTTGATGCTGATTGCAGCCGCTTCCCTTCTGAATGGTTGTTTCATTACCGATGGGGCAAAAAGCCTGGAAAAGTTAATGGTGAGATAGTTTTCCAAATGCATCCTCATTTTGACACAGAATTGTATGTACACAGGTCATCAAAAAAGCTGTTGAAGTTGGGGCAGATAGTAGTCAGTATCCTACTAATTGGATTTTCCATTCCCGGGAAAAGAAACCTGGCAAGGCCTTTGTTGATGGTTTGGCTCCTCACCTTTAAGCTACTCCTGGTTGAGTTCTGGTTATTCTCATCATCCTTGCCCATCATATCCACATTGTTATGAAGTAGATATTTTCTGCTTGGTTTTGTAACTGCCAGACGATATATTAAGTAGTTTTGCATGCTTGTAAAATAAAAATAAATAAAGATAGATCTGCTTTCTTGTGCTTATTGTTCTGTCGTAATTTTAGATAAAAATTCTGCAGTTTTTTATATGCTTGCAATTTTAGTTTTTCTACATGAACATTGACAGAAAAATGTGTATTTTGCAGGGAAGAAAATAGAATTTATCACGGCAGGTGGCAGGGTATGGCTTTCTAATGCTTTTTGGTTAACCGTCTGAAGTGCAACTAGATAACACATTCTTTTTTTTAATCCTAGACATCAGCCTTTGTTCCAGAGCTACAAAAGAATACGGGGGCTGAATCTGCAAAAGCGGCAGGTAAACGGCAACAGGGCAAAGCTCAGAAATTGAAGCATAACGATAGTGATAGTCAAGATGAAGAGCCAGAAATTGAAGAGACGGCAGCTGGGAAGTCAAAGGTGAAGCAGCGCGGGACAAATACTAAGACTAAGAGAGCTTCTACTAACAAGAAGTCAAAGGAAAGCGACAGTGACAGTGAAAATGATAGTGATGAAGCTCCAAAGAAATCTGGAAAAGCAAAACAAAACAAAAGCTCCAAGGGAAAAGGTGGTGATCAAAAGAAGAAAACTAGAGGAACAAGTACGGCTGCAAAAAGAAAACTAGAGAAAAGTGGTGATGAGGAAGACACCAAGGATAATGATGCTAGCGGGGATGATGATGATAGTGAACAGGATAACGATCACAAGCTTTCTAGTAAAACACAATCGAAGGGGAAGAAGACCACCAAGGGAACGGCTGAACCAAGGCAGACTAGGAATAAGCCGTCCAAGAAGCAGAAATAACTTATCATCCAAGTATCAAGTTTGCGATTTTGTCAACTTAAAGGAAGTGGCAGCAGTTGGTGCTTTTTGTTCGGACAACAATGTTGTAATCGCCCGCGAATAGCTACTAAAACAGTACGATGACATGACTGTAATATTTCACCAACGGTTTAGGCCTAGGCAGCTAGGCTAAGGTTCACTGTGGGATGTATGATGCAAACTTCTGAACTATCCTTGGAAAAACATTAATTAAGTGGTTGCCATTAGTTTCTCCCGTACAGCCATGGGTCCATCATCGCAGTACATGAATTTCTGATTGGAGAATCCTCCCTAAAGCCGCCATAGCTAGCCTTCTTTAGTCGATCATTTGATCCGCAACTTTATTTCATCGCCTTATCTTTAACATTCCATTGTAAATGACTTCGTTTTATTGTGATTTCGAGCAGGTTGATGGAGCAGGATGGAGGCCATAATTTTCACATAAAAGTCATATATATCATGAATCAGGTTCTTTATATTCATATCCAGATGTGATACACAACAAATTGTTGAAACTTTCATAACTTGTCTACTTGGTGAGGAGTTAGAGCAAGGAGAACATTTGTTTGATAAAGCACTCAAAATTTGAGAAATGACTAATTAATATAAGAATAAAAATAGGGAAAAAATGGTTTGAAGGATCCAACGCATTATTACTGCTTATTATAAGAGTCTACAACACACTAAAGCACACAGGAGGTGGTCAACATGTGTGTGTTTTGTAAATCTAATTTGAATGAGGTTAATTTGATCATTTCATATAATACTCCAGCCTTCTTCTGCTTGTACAAAGAGTAAAATTGCTTTGACAAAAAACCCAAGATACTTTCACTCAATTGTCATGTGTTATCCAATCTTATGCAGAATGGGCCAGGGGATGTTTATGTAAATATGCAAAAATTAGATAATTGTATATATGTAACTAGTATGTATATGTATCAATGATTGTACTTGTATATCTGCATAAATTTTGAATTCGTATATAATTGAATCGAATTAAAACATTTGTATTTGTATATCAAATCTCTCTCGTTTTATACAAACACAAATTATACATTGTATTTTGTGTAATTTGTATTTGTATAAAGCGAGAGAGAGAAAGGCAAAAGAGAGGGGAGAGAGGAGAATGGCAAGAAGTTTGCTGCGAATTAGAATTAAATGAAACTGTAGCTATAACATTTATTTTGAATTAATAGTTTTCTATAATGCACAATTTCCAGCTCAAAAGGATCTCACTATAGCTACAATATAAATATTTGTACTCCTTGTCCAAACACTCATCAATCATAGTGTTATTTGGTGAAATCAAAGACATTTTCTTAAGACAAGACCTTTTGTGTGGGACCCACCTATATATATATGTTTATATATATCTTAACTCTCTATTTGTATGATTGCTATGCATTATTTTATATAATATTGTTATTTGGTGAAATTAAAGACATCTTCTTAGGACAAGCCCCCCCCCCCCCCCCCACACACACATATATATATATATATCTTAACTCTCTATTTGTATGATTGTTATGCATTATTTTATATTATATTATTTCATATTATATTGTATTGTACTGTTTTAATGAATATAATGTTTTCATAGATTATATCATTTTTCGTAGTTATATTATATCATATATTAATAATTTGAAGGATAAACCTATAAGAAAAGTAGTGTACAAAGTAGAGCTACTATAAAAGAATAGAATAAAAGATAAAATAAGATTATTAAATAATAAGTGACGTGTGAGTAACAAACAGGCCGTAGGCAAAGAAAATCCATCTCCCAATCAAAGTCTTTCCCCCTTAGTCTGCATCTAAATATGGAATAAGGATGAAATGAAATGAAGGACTGGAGTAGTAAAGAAATTAAAATTACTTAAAAAGTATTATAGATCACAATAATTAACAATTTAAAATATTTAAATAACATATAGTATGAAATTTAGTTGGTTCTCCAAATTTCTAAATTTCATAGAGTAAAACATATTAGTTTAAAATAACGTAAAAATTATTATAAATCACGATAATTAACAATTTCACTCATTTTAAAATATATGTAAAAAATTTAATTGATTCTCCAAATTTTATTTATATTGCATAAATTGAAATAAAAAAATAACATATATTCGACCCGTGGTGACACGCTCTCCAATATCTAGTTTCAAATGTAAGACTTCAGAATTGGATTATTTGTTTGAACTTTGAAGAGGGTAAGGTAAGTAACTTTGAATTTCCATCTTCAATCATTCTGCAATTGGGGCATCGCATTCTATCCTGAAATTGAATTCAGATCCGATGAAATCTATATAACAAAGAAAAATTACACTAAACAAGGGAATTATGTCTTATGGTGTGTATACCATATGAATAGAGTATTGAAGATACAATGTTTTTCGTTTTCCCCTCTCAATAATTAAAGCGTAAGACTTTATAATAAATTTCTTTTTGTAAAATTTCTATTCAACTTATTCGTAATCATCTATTTTATTTACTTCTAGCAGTAAATTAATTTTCTCCTTTTAGTTGTGTCATTTCTAGTAATTTAATTCCATTATTTACCTTGAAGTGTGTTGCATATAACACTGAATAATAATAATTGATATAAATATTATATTATTAATAGGGAGCTTATCAGAATGTCCATAAAGAATTGGTGGATCATTTTTTACCTTTCAATCAAATACTATTTTTATAATAATTTTTTATCAAAAATATAAATATATATTTAATTGGATTTTTTAATATTCTTTATTCTTTTTTTCTTTATTTTAGATATCTATGAATGAAAATTAAAATCGAAGCATTAAAATTACTGAACACCTTTTTTTAATTTATATTTTTTATAAACAATGTATATGGATATTAAAAGCCTTAATAAATATAGAATTATGTGAGGACATTGATTCTTGTAGTCATGAAGAATATATTATTTGATCATTAAGGATAAGTCATGTAAAAGTCATTTTTAACCTCTGTATCATCAGAAAACAAAAAGATGAAAGCTAACCCAAAATCTCTTTTCTTTCTCCATTCTTAAAATTGCCGTCAATATCTCCTCTTATTAAGGTGTTTATCAATCGATTTGGTTCGATTTTTATATATTATTAATTCAATTTATTAGCTATTGATTCATAAATATGATAAATCGATAAAAAAATATTATCATTTTTATTAGTGTGGGATAATATATATATATATATTTGTTAATTCTGTTAAAGATATTCACGTACATTTGTAAATTTTACAAGCAGGAACTTGTCATATAGACATTAGGCATAATACATAAACATGACCCTTAACTTGGCGTCAGCTGGCAACTATGACCTTTAACTTTGGGTGTGCACAAGTAGGCACTTTAACTTGTATAAAATTGAACAAATAAACACATTCGTCTTACATGGCACCTACATGGCAATTTTGTGTCCTACATGGCGTCCTACGTGTATTATGCCATGTAGGACGTGTGTGTCTACTTGTTCAATTTTATACAAGTTAAAGTGCCTACTTGTGCACACCCAAAGTTAAAGGTCATAGTTGCCAGCTGACGCCACGTTAATGGTCATTTTTATGTATTATGCCTAGACATTATATTAACTTAATCAGCTCCAAATATTTCTTCTTTAATGGCAAATGCACCATCCTACTGTAATGAACTTTACTTTGATGAACTTTATTTAATGAATAAAATGTAAATAATAAAATTAACATGTCAATTTTAATATTTCCTATTCTATACTTAATTTTTTTTTAAATATAAAAGTTTTATAATAATGATTAGAGATAATGTGCAACAAATATTTTTAAAGATTAGTATTTAAAAAATAATCAATTTGTAAGTTCCGTTGTTCTCACTATGTATGTAAATGTTAATGTGTTTCAACTGATACTGAATACGTGAAGTATTGCCATTGACTTGTTATAGTTCCTCAAAAATAAACACTATTCTTCTACGTAATAATGACTCCATGATAGTGATAGTATCGAAAATCTTTTAGTTGTCTCATGAAAAGAAAAGAAAAGTGAAGAACTAGAAAAATGCGAAACTATAATCTTATTTCGGACTTTAAGTTCTTCAAATGTATGTAATAAATTAAATTTGTTTACTTTTTGATTACCATATACACCGAGTTTCAAATATTTGAGATAGTTTCGTTTAAAAAACCATGTGAATTCAGATTTATGAGCAGCAGTTCAATAGAATGGATGACCTAAAGTCAAAATTTAGAAAAAGAAGTAACATTTATTTAATTTTATAAATATATTTTATTCTCATAAATGCTAAAAAAACATTGTAATTGATTATAATTTAATAATTACTTTTTCTTTTTTCAACTAGCACTATAACATCTCTTGTAATATGTTGTAAGAAAAGAATAAACATAGATAAATTATTGTACGGTACATAGCGGCACAAATGTTAAAATTTCTTTTATTGATTATAGCTTTGAAAACATTTTCAATGGAATTTACCTAAACTATCAAAATTATTTTTAAAATGTTTAAAAATAAAACTAAGACTTCACTTTATTTGAATATGCCAATTAGAGTATCATTTTTTTACTTATATAATATTACGTAATACTTTTAATTACAAAAATTAATATTATAGTAATTGTTACTTTAGAAGATATTCAAAGTTAAAACAATATATTTTTAAATTTAATTATTTGATAATTTAATTAGTTTAAGCTTGAAATGTTTAGTTAAACATCTCAAAGAATGGAAGACAATCTTTTACAAAGCCAATATTAAAACATAGTTGATTCAAATTGAAGCAAATTAGACAAATTAAGAATTAAAAAGTAACTGTAAATTTAATTATCTACAATTTTTAATTAGGCATATCTCATAAATTGGACCTTTAACTTGGCTTCAAATTATAATTTTGACCTTTAACTTTGATAGTGCACAAAAAGGCACTTTAACTATCCAATTCTTTATCAAAAAAACATTCGAATCCTACCTAGCAAAGCGCGTGATATGCACTCAATCCACGCGCGTCAGGAGTAAATTTCAAGGCCCACAACAATATAAAATATTCTGAAATGACAATTATATCCTTAATGAATCCCTTCCCTTTTATATATACATTTATATTTTCAAATTAAAATCCCATTTTTTCCTCTTCTTTCTTGTTCTAGTACTGAAGCTTTCTTTTCTCTCTCTATCACTATTTCTGCTCGTTTTTAATACAAATGGCTCCTAATTTTTTTTTGTCATTGTGGAAAAAGAGCTATAATGAAAATTTCTTGGTCCGCAAACAATCCATATGATTAAAGCTGTAAAAAGGAACGAATTCATAGTCATGGTGACAAAAAGATTCTATGTTCTATCAAAAATAAACTTTCAAAAGGAAAAATTAAACATACTTGGACTAAATTGAGAAAGATGAACCGATAAATATCCAAGTATATGAATTTTTAGCACAAATCTTGAACAATTTTTCTTTTGATTCGCAAAGAAATCTTGCTAGGGTTTTGCGATTTTGAGAGAGAAAGGGGTGAAATTAGGGTCTTTTACCCTACCCCCTTGTATATTAGTGGCATATTAATTTAGTTTTTTTTTTAATTCTAAAATCTACGTGTAAATTTTTTTAATTAGTTGGCAGCCATTGAGTGGCTCATTAATCCCTGTTGGAGCGTCTGCATCTCACGCTTTTTGATTGCAATATTCGAGTGTTTTTTTGTTTAAGAGTCGGATAGTTAAAGTGCCTCTTTGTGCACTGTCAAAGTTAAAGGTCAAAGTTATAATTTGAAGCCAAGTTAAGGGTCCTATTTATGTATTACGCCTTTTAATTATAATTACATCAATGATAAAATTTCAAAAATATATACATAATAATTAGTAAAAGATTAGCAGCAAATTATTAATCAATTTTTAATTAATCGTAACAATAAATACATAATTTTTTAATATTCTACTTGGGTATTTTGTTTCTTTGAAGTGTTAATACTTCTCACATTGTCTTCATCAGATCTGGTTCTCTTCTTTTACGTATGTATCTCCTTCATCTTTTGTCTACTCGGTGCTTTTGGTTCTTCGTTTAATCTTGCCTCTTGCTCGAATTTATTTCTTTTTGTGCATCTTCGGTATGTTTTCGTTACTGAATTTGGGTTTTTTTTTTGGTTCTTTAATGGCTTTAGGGTTGAGCTGCCCTTGTTTATGAGCCATTTGTGTTTAAGTTAGTAAATTGGGGAACATGATGATTGATCACTCTTACATCTAATTATCAAAGTATTAAGGTTTGCATACATCCTACCCTCCCCAGACCCCACTTGTGGAATTTCACTGGGTATGTTGTTGTTGTACATAATCAAAGTCCATGTAGTGCTACTTGATATGAAGTTTGAGATTGCTTTTGATATAATCAAGTTATTTATTATTACGAGCAGATAATGAGTCCGAACTTATGTGATTTTGTTCTCTAAGTGGAAGTTTAGTTTGTAATTATACTTATCAGTTTCAGATGGAAGAAGCTTCTCTTGATAGTGAGCAAGATGTTACTGGGCAAGGCAGTGGGAGATTTCAAGAAATAGAGTCAGATGAGTTAGATGATCAGAACAGTGAGAAAATTGAGTCGGATGAATTATTTGTTCAAAATGGTGGGCAAATAGAGGCAGATGGGTTAGATGATCAAAATTGTGTTACTGATGGGCAGAAGGAATTTGTTGCCCCAGCTGTAGGAATGGAGTTTGAATCGTATGATGATGCTTACAACTACTATAATTGTTATGCCAGGGAGGTTGGTTTTCGTGTTAGAGTAAAAAATTCTTGGTTCAAAAGAAATAGCAGGGAGAAGTATGGTGCAGTACTATGCTGTAGTAGCCAGGGCTTCAAGAGGATTAAAGATGTAAACCGGCTGCGCAAGGAAACTAGAACGGGCTGTCCTGCAATGATGAGGATGAGAATGGTGGACTCCAAAAGATGGAGAGTACTTGAAGTTACTCTTGAACACAATCATTCGTTAGGTACAAAAGCATATAAGTCTATCAAGAAAACAGGTGTTGGAAACACAAAGAAGTTGGATTCAAACTGTAATGCTGAAGTGCAAACAATTAAGTTATACCGGGCACTAGTGATTGATGCAGGTGCAAATAGGAATGCCAATTTTAGTGCAAGGAGGTGCCAAACTTCATCTGATTGCCACGATAAGCTAAACTTAAGAAAAGGAGACACACAAGCCATGTATAATTATTTCTGCCGCATGCAATTGACTAACCCAAACTTTTTTTACTTGATGGATCTGAACGATGAAGGGCAGTTGAGGAACGTGTTCTGGATTGATGCCAGGTCAAGGGCGGCGTATGCTTACTTTGTTGATGTGATCTATATTGATAATTCATATTTGTCCAACAAATATGAGATCCCTCTGGTGGCATTTGTGGGAACAAATCACCATGGTCAATCAATGTTGCTGGGCTGTGGCCTGCTTGCTGGTGAGACTAAGGCCTCTTATGTTTGGGTCTTTAAAGCTTGGCTCACCTGCTCTCTTGGGCGTTTCCCTCAAACAATTATTACAGAAAGATGCAAGGTTTTGGAGACTGCAATCAATGAGGTGTTCCCGAGGTCTCTTCATCGTTTTGCTTTATCACACATCATGAGAAAAGTTCCAGAAAGGTTGGGAGGATTGCGTAACTATGATGTTATTCGGAAGGCATTGTTTAAAACAATATATGAGGGTCTAAAGCCATTTGATTTTGAAGCAGCATGGGGAGTTATGATCCAAAGATTTGGAGTGGGTGATCATGAGTGGCTTTCTTCATTGTACAATGACCGAGCTAAATGGGCTCCAGTTTATCTGAAAGATACTTTCTTTGCTGGAATGGCCACTGCCAGATCGAATGAAACATTGACTGCTTTTTTCGATAAATATGTGCATAAGCAAACTCCTCTAAAAGAGTTTCTTGACAAATATGAATTAGCTTTACAGAAAAAGTTCAAGGAAGAAGCTTTTGCAGATATGGAGTCGAGAAGCTCAAACCCTGAACTCAAAACAAGGTGTTCATTTGAGTTGCAGCTTTCAAAAACGTACACTAGAGAGATCTTTAAAAGATTTCAGTTAGAGGTAGAGGAGATGTATTCTTGTTTTAGTACAACACAGTTACATGTTGATGGGCAGGTGGTAATATTTTTGGTGAAGGAGCGTGTTTTGGAAGAGGGAAATAGGAGAGAGATACGGGACTACGAAGTTCTCTACAACAGAGCAGCAGCCGAAGTTCGTTGCATTTGTAGCTGCTTCAACTTCTACGGATATTTGTGCAGGCATGCATTGTGTGTACTGAACTTCAATGGTGTGGAAGAGATCCCCTCAAAGTACATTTTATCACGGTGGAAAAAGGATTACAAGCGATTATGTGCATCAGATCTTGAATCCAGTTTGTCCGAGTCTACTGAACAGGTTCAATGGTATAGCCAGTTGTATAGAAGTGCATTACAAGTTCTGGAAGAAGGGGTGATTTCCCTAGATCATTATAAAGTAGCTCTAAATGCATTTGAAGAGTCTCTGTCCAGAGTTCACCACATTGAAGAAAAACCAAATAAAAATTTGTTGTAATTAGCATATCTACCATCTGTCCTTGTAATCGAAGGGTGCCTGAATCTCTTCTTGTGTATAATGATAATAGAACAAGGACATTTGTAACTTTGTTTGATATAATACATATAGTATTGGGTTCTTTTACTGCAACCCTTGTCTTCCTGTGCATAGATATGTGAATGTACAATCGCCCAGAAGCTTTGGACCAGAGAAGTTGAAAGAACTGATTATTTTTGTGCCTTACTTCAGCATATGTAGAATGGAACTCTAAGCATACTATCTGTTCTTAGGCATCACCTCATGTATAGTATTTTCTTGTGTGACCTTGTTATACTTTACCAGTGTTTGGTTTTCATCCAAAATTCAGAAAAAAAGGGAAAATGATAGAACGAAAAATCGTCTCATTGTGGTTATCCACTTTCCTTTTTTCCACGACTTGGTGTTTTAAAAGCTACTTTGCCCCCTTAATGCACCAGTAGTAAAAATTCAAAAAAGTATATGAGTTTGAGGAAATGTAGAGATAGAGAATTGGGGAAAGATGATTAGACAAGATATACATATTTTTAGTTTATTGAGGACATTATTCTAGATAGAAGAGCGTGGAGGTGAAGGATTATGATAGATGGTTAGTAGGCAGTAGCACTTCTTTCTTTCTAAAGGTAGATACGGTTCGAGTCTCGAGCACCTATATATTCCTTTACCATTATTATTATTATTATTGTGCTAGCATTTTCTTATTCTTCGATTTTATTAAAACTGTTACTTTGATAATCTTTACTATTTTTCAACTATTGCATTTCTTTCGGACCTGTTCTAAAAAATAATTTTCTTGACTTAGAAATACCCTCCTTACCCCCATAAAATACAGAGAAGGTATGCGTACACCTCTATCTTTTTCAAATACCGGATATTTTATTGTTGTGATATGGGTCTTTAGAGGCAGATTAGCACATATTTACCGGTCATCTTTTTTTAAACAGGAAAAAATGTCATAAAATAGGTCTTAATTTGCCCCGCTTCATTTCTCCCGCCATTTGTGAAAAGGAAAAGAGGGAAAGAGCTCCAAACCCTAACTCGCCTAATTCCTCGTCGATCTGGTATGTTTCTCCCTCTTCTCTCTCAATGAAAACCTAATTGTTGATCAATTCTTTGTCACGTTTCATCTATTTACTGGTATTCGCAATCGACTACTTGTTCTTACGAATTACGATCGACGTTTCTGAGGTGGTAGTTGAATTCTAAGGCTCCTAGATTGTTGATTTTTCCGGTGCAGTGAATGTGATCTGTACTCTATACTGCTTAAATTTTATCCTCAATGCCGTTCAATGATTTTACTGCATGTATACTATGTGAACGTTATGACTAACTAAATTCGTAATTCTTCAGACGCAGTAAGCATAAAAGCTAAAAACCTCTCTAGTTGCATCTGCAGTTTTTTTCTTTCTGAATCCTCTAATTTTTTGGTAAAGAAAACGGGGGCTTGTCGAGCACTTGAGCTTTACTTTTGATAAATCCGGAGGAGATTGCTTGGTCTTGCAGTAATCTGGGTGGTACCGAATTTCCTTGTAGTGTTTATTGAACTAAATGAAGTTCAAGGCGTTTTTAACGGACAATGGTGTCAACCTCCTGGACAAGAGGTTCCTGCCAGCCCTTGAAAAAATGGGAAAGATCTGTCACCTCTATCTTACGAGAGACCACATATACTTCCTTCATAACCTCCTTAATGGTGATGGCATCCAATGCATTGCTCAATTCCGTAAAGAAGCACTCTTTGATGAGTATCGCCTCTCTAGCCAAAATGATGATCGGATATCTTTTGCTATTGACCTCTCTCTTCTGCATCGTGCCCTTCATAGCATCATTAGTATTTACACTGAGTTCAGTGCCAGTGCCAGTGGAGTTCCTGGTGGAAACAGTGCCCCTAACCACATCCAAATCAAGCTGGTAAAAAAGCTCCCTCCTCATTCTCAACAACCAATGCCTTTTCTCACTTTTGAGACGAAAGGTTACAAGTCTGCTGTTATTCAAGATGTGCCCATCTCTAAGCCCTTGTCAAGGTCTGATGTACTTGAATTACAAGCAGCCCTTGATATGGCCCAAGATTTGCCTCAGACCCTTATACAAGTCCCAGACATGCACCAGTTACAGAACTTCGTGGAAAAAATGAAAAATGTCGGTGACGTCCTTAATGTTTCTATTAGCAAGTATGGTGATCTCCATCTGCAAGTTTCTACTAGCCTAATCACACTTGGTGCTGAGTTCCGGAAGCTGTCAGTTATAGGAGAACAAGCACAGAGTCCAACAGATGATCAAAATTTGAGTGCTCAGTCAAGGACAAGAATAGCACTTCAGAGAGGAGATGCAATGACAGTGCAAGTGAGTGTAAAGCATTTCTTCAAGAGTCTTCAGTGTCATGCAGCCAAGCCTGATTGCGCTTTCTATGGGATCGCTCAGCAGGGTGCTTGCTTAACTGTCGTATTTCAGTTCTTCATCCCAGGCACACATCAAATGGATAAGGCAATCAGTTTACATTGCCGGCTACCTGTCCTTGATCCTGGAGCTAGTTGAAAAGTCACTAAATTAATATTTGTATTTCTTTGGCTTAGAAGTACTTTTGGCGGTTTAACCTTCCTATATGGTTATGTGAAGACTTGATTAGTCATCATAACATGGATTATAGTGTCCTTTCTGTATAATTAAATGAAGACTTGATTTTGTGGATTCAGCTCTTGGTGCTTCCTCAAGACACTTGAGATATATATACAACTGCCTGGACTGTTCAATCCTTCGTTCTCCCTAATCTCATGCTAGTTTTAAAAGGCATTGTAAGCGTTTTCTTGATACTCGTATGGTGTGTTTCAGATTTCTATTTTGGTATGATTTATGTTACCTAGTTTATGTGATATAGATTTCTATTATGCTATATGTTTGCATGGTGTTGCTCTTGAAGGCAAATTAGACATAGCAGCTGAAAAGGCTAGGATTACATAGTAGAGTATGGGTAAGGAAACTAAAGTATGATGAGAGGAAAATAGAGAAAATCTTTCACCCATCGTACTTGTACTTCCAGTCTTCCCTTAACCTTAGCAATGAAGTAATGATTCTCCAATGGAAACTTGATTTTTTTTTTTAAATCCTTGCTTTTTAGGTGACATAAAAGTTAATGTTATCTTAAAGTTCATTCTAACATTATTTGGGACATGCACATTGCCCTTTAAAATGTCATCAATCTTGTTATGTTTCTTTCCCTTAACACGTGATGTCCACCTCAGGCCCTTGGCTGGTGGAATAGTTTACCAAAAGCGATTTGCACCCTGCCATAGTGGATTTGTTTTTTGACACCCTCTTATTCACTTTTCTTCATCTCGATCCTCTTTTTTATATGCTCTTTTTATTTTTATAAGGATTTTAGTTGATCAGTAGGTCAAAGAAGTATTGAGATATGTGATAAGACAAGACATGACATAGTTTCAACTTATTACCTGTTGTGGAGGACACAAATTAGGATAGAAGATTAATAGGTACAAGTGTGTTGTCTCGCTATCCGTCCATACTAGTAATCGTAGTATTGTTTCTTCTTTTCCATGACTGCTAGTGCTTTGGACTGTTTTTTCTTGAGCCGATGGTCTATTTGACCCTCTACTTTTGAGGTAGAGCAAAAGTTTACCTACACTCTATCCTTCCTCGATCAAATTGTTTTAAAAAAAAAAATTCTCAATTCCTTTTTTTTTTAAACAATATAAAATCAATTACATAATATTTTATTACTGATATTATCATAATCGTTATCCAAACTCTTCTTCCTTTTTTAAAAAAAAAATCAAAATGTTGAGTCTTTAATTTAAATTAGAGATGGTGATGAGGAAATATAGTCGTAATTTTGAGTGAACAATTTTGAAAGGCTATAGTTCTTCTTATAAAAAGTTTAAGTCAAGTCAATTATTAAAGACAATTAGTCGATTGAAATAGTACGTGGTATTCTTTCTTTGCGTAAAAGGAGATGAAATATAATCGAGATTTCTGAATAATTAATTATGATAGGTTATTTTTTTTTTTTACAAACACTTTGGCTAAATCAATTGTTAAAAACAATAAAGTGAGAGAGAAATGTATTTTTCTTCTACTTTCTTAGCATTAGTACTTCATGTATGTCCTTGATTTTTTCAATGACCACCATTTTATAACATTAAAATAATTGAATTATTATTAGACGAAATGTTTTAAAGAACCATTAAAATTTATCTTGAAATTTAAAGTTGTCATTCAAATTTATGAATTTTTCATTTGAATACCTCTATTTTAATAAAAACATAATAAATAAATATTTTGATTGAGCATAATTTTATTAAGAGTTAAAAAGGAGAAACTAGTAAATTTGATAATCAACATTAAAATGTAGTGTAAATTTAGGACACCATTAGGCCATTTTGTCGTACTAGTATGACAGATAAAATTTAGTTACTTTAATATAATAATTTATTTTTGTGACTTTATTATTATAAACACATAAAATTTAGTAACTTTACTATTATATATAGTGTATATAGTTCAATAATTTAAATATAATAAAAAAAATTATATAAAATTAATCTAACTTTATAGAAAAAGGGAAGTGAGGATATAAAGTAACACTACTCATTAAAAAAAAAAAAAAAACTCTTTAAATCAAGCTTTGGATCTATTTACCTTAAAAAAGATTTACATTTTGGCCTCCACAGCTTTAAGTCGCCCATAACTATAAAGCTTAAAAAGCAATAGCCAATTAAAGAAAAAAAAAAAGTAAAAGTAGAAAGAAGGGATTCAGAGGGCATGTGGAAAAGCAACAAGCAAAGTTCCGGATCAGACAAATCCATAAAATCCGATCCACTTTTTTGACCCGACCCGACCCGCATGTTTGCCAACTTTTTTTTTTTTTTAAAAATAAATATAAATCACTCCTCCATGCACTACTCTTTCATTTTTCGCTTTCCAAATTCCACCGTTTAATTTCTTGACCCTTTTCGATGGAGTTGATGAAGAGCCTTTGCCCTGACTCTCCATACGTATGTTTTCAGTACACTACTCTATTTTCTTTCTCCTAATTTCACTAAATTTCTTATTCTGTTTTCTTTTTTGCCAAATTTATACACATTAAAAATGGCTTTTTAATTTTATTGGTAAGTGTTCAAAGCAAGAAACTACAAGTACATTCTATCTGAGAGAGTGGGTGAACGTGTTGATGATGAATACCACTTAATTAAATCTTTTTCACTTTCTCTGTAAGATAGACCTTTTTGTATATTACGTTTGTGTTAGTGTTCTCATAATTCTTACGACTTCTGTTTTGATTTCTGGATGGATAGGTTTGGAACAGCGACGGAGTTTCAGAGTGTTTCAGCAACTTATATCCTTATTTGTGTTTTTTTCTATGCTCAAAAAGTTATACCAATTATTGTTACTGTTTATTAATTACCTTAACCATATTCACAGTATTAGGTTTTGGAGCTAATATCTTTACTATTGTTCTTGTTGCTACTATAGGAGCAGGTAAAAGGAGTGTCCAAGATGGAAATAGGGTATGCTTTGTTTTCATTGCAAGAGAAGAGCATTACATTACTATAGTTTTCTAATTTAGAATTTAAATGATTGAATGCTTTATGGAGGGTTTAAAAGTGAGGCAATGGATTATCGGTCCGTAAAAGTAGGATACTGTATAGCATTGATAATATAATAAGTGAACCCGTTCCATTTAGGGAAGTAGATTTCATTTGCGATGATTCATATTTGGAAGTAAAACACTTAATTAGAAATGCATCTTAAAAAGTCTTCGTATCTGATTGGAAAATCATTAGCCTTTTATCTCTATTTCTTGGAGAAGGGAGGGTGAAAATATCTTTTCTGCACAGGTTTTTGGGTTGGATAATCATCAATCTGAGTTTGTGATCAAATTCCTAACTGTTGAAGAAACTGGCTTTACTGTAGCTTATATATATTGTGAAACTATGTTTGTGATAGTAAACATAATCCAATTTGTAGTCTGAGGTCCAGTTGAGTTTTCTCATTAAAGGTATTTGGTTGTGAAGACTTGCAACAAAAGAAAAGTGATTGGACTATAGTATGGAAGAGATGGGGATAGGCGGGGTATTCGGATGTTGATGAGTTATCAAAATTCGTTAGATTCAAATTAGTAATGACCATCATAGCGCTCCTTTTCCTGGATGGGTATCAGTTTCTGGAGATTCAATGAAGAATTTTATGTAGGTTAGCCCGGACACCACAATTGTAAAACTAAAGGAATTTTATGTAGGTTAATGAATATTTTATCATCAGAAAATTTTTGGTGCTGTCTTCTGGCTGTGTAGCAAGCATGGTACAGTCAGGAACGTATAATCATAGATTGTTGCAGTAGGATGTTGACGAAAAACTCCAGGCGCTTTTTTTGGCTCTCATTTCAAGACAGAGGCGGCACTATATTGTTATTGAGCTATAGCTTCAGATTTAATTGTCTACCTCACATAATTGATTTTACCTATTAGATAACATCAATTATTTCTTCCGCTGATGTAATTAACAAGAAATGAGGAAATTTATCATGTTTTGTGCAAGGAAAGTGTAACAATGTTATTTCTCTGTTCACTGCTGTCATAGTGGCTTGACAATTGTAGTTCTTACAAGTTTCTTAAATCACATAGGATTTTGGCACATAAGAAGGCTAGAGATGAAAATGCACCTTGGGAAGTGTTAATGTCTTTTATCCGTTCACGTCTTTTATCTTTTGATTGCATGCTAGGAAACAAACGATGGTCTTTGATAGGGTTCAAGACCCAGTGTAGAAGTTTGAGGGTTCAGTTTATATTTACATGTTTGAGTGAAGAATATTGGGTATCTACCTATTCAATTAGATTACTTAGAGCCAATTTGTTTTACATAATTGTACTTTGCATGCTCTGTCTTGGTGCTTTATGGAGTTTAATTAACTAATAGAAGACAAAATAGTATTTTCCTTATTTATTTATGATTAATCTTATCAATTCTAGTTTTGAATTGCCTTATTTCATGTTTTGCATTCTCCTAACTTTCAAACTGCTCTTTTTGACTTGGAATTATGCCAATTATTTCCATAGAAGTCTTAACCCAATGTAGTTGGATTAATATTTTCCTTCATGAGGTGTTTCCATGAACTAATGGTCTACAGGGATGAAACAGGTATCCGTTATGGTAAAGGTTTTCTTCCATCTTATACCTGCTTTGGGTGCAAGCATGGCACTCTGTGACATGGCTGTGCTAATAAAAAAGATGCTAGACAGTTCTCATGTTCAGTATCATGAATGGTTCTTCAGGTTCTCACAATTCTCAGTTTGGGTGAGCTTTGCACTTCTCTACCACATTATGAATTTGTTTGCAACGACTTCCATTTCTCATCAGGCATACTTTTTCAGGCTACCATTCTGCTGGTCTTGAAGTATGGGTACTGCTATGTTGTTTGCTGCAACCCCATCTTATGTGTTTGGTGGATGTTGAAATTTCTTCTTTTAGTACCTCATTTACAAAGAGATTTTACTTCTCTTCAGGTACAACTTATAATTCTCAGGAGATTTTGTATGGCTTTCTCTGCACTGAGTTTCTTAAAATGGTGGACTTGTTGGATCTGTGAAATTTTCTTTCTCCGAAAGCTCAATTTTTATGTATTGGTAAATGCATTGATCAGTTCAAAAAAATACTCCTACAAGTAAATATGCTGAATGTTGTTGCACTTCAGAATCAGGTTTTAATTTTTTTGTTACTTTCAACTCAAATTCACGGAATTTTTGGGTATTGGTACTTTGTTGTGCATTGATATTGGATTCTTCTAAAAATGTTTTTTCTAGGCTTGTCTAATGGTATATTTAACAAGTATGCAGCAGATTACGGGTTACCACCGACTCTGGCGTTAAAGCAGATTATTAGAATCCTTACAGTAAGCGAAAGCTAAAGATGGTATTATTATCTTATGAATCTTTTTGGTCTTCATGGGTATACACAGTAAGGTCTCTGAACCAACATCTTACGTCAGAGAAAATATCAGTTCAGGAGGAGGCTTTATTGGTCTTAAACAATTGTCCATGTTCGATTCTTGATACTTATCTTGCACACATTTATCACTTAAATTCTGCAGACAACTGAATGTTGAAAGAATCTAATATGATTTTGCTCTTGCAGGTTCTTTTGTGTCTTAAAGAAGGCTTCACTGCTTTAGTGGATATAAGTTTTGGAGTTTTGATTATTATTACTAGAAGTACAACAAGGCCTCAGAGTAGGAGGTAATTTCCTCTTCTTGTTTTTGGCATAATGTAATTGTAATGATTCAAAGATCCAGCTATGGTTATCTAATCTGTGCTCCTAGCCTCCTTGTGTAGTGAGTAACCACATTGAACATCTACATAAAGATTAGAGGTTACCTGAGAGATGAGAGGCCAAAAAGAAAAAGTGAGTCATCCCAGTAAGGATTGGTGGCTGATAATTTTGAGAAATTAGAACTTTGTGCCGTTGATGATTATGGATAAGATAAACGCTATTAGCATAAAGCAGTGAATGCAAAAATAAAAATAAAAATGAAAGATATCTTTTCTTGAAATGAAAACAAACTAATGCAATGGATTTAGCATAATATCTCTCTCTAAGCAAGTTTATTTTAAGTGTCTTAAACATACTTGAGAATGAATGACAAAATGTAACGGAACTTGGCTATGGTCCGCAGATAGATTTATGGAATAACCTATTATTTGTATTCCAAAATGGAATCGTAAAACATAGTCTTCTAATTCTCTATCACCTTGCTAAGTTAATATGAAATTACATCCAGATTTTGTACATTCAACCAACTATTGGATATGTATAACAGTTTGAATGTTGATAATCATCTAATCCCTTGAATGCATGCTGCTTTGACTGTCTGAGCTTTTCAAATTTTAATATGTACGCAATACTTGTCTTGCGTAAAAGTTCTCCTTTCTATTTACCTGCATTATGTTGGATGATATGATCCATGCAGATGCATAGAAGTTTTTTCCATTTCATCTACCTGGACTCATCATATATTTATTTTTTATCATGTATTTTCGATATGACAATATGATCTGGCAATAATTTGTCAGATATTGTAGTTTCAAATATATTGATCAAACACTGATTTGTCGCTTAAAGTTCATTTATCCAGTAGGTAATACATTCGTCTGTTTCTTTCTTTTTTTCTTATTCAATAATCACTTCATGGTTAATTGCAAAATAAACAGTTGCATAGAGGAGGAATTACTTCTGCCCAGAAAAATGGACACAGGTCAAGGTAGCTCCGGAGGAGTGGTATGTATATCTTTTCCATTCATTAAGATTTTTCATACTATTCATTGAATTTCATCATGGTATTGTTGTATATGAAAACACTGACACCAGTTTTACCACTTTGGAGATGTCAGAAAACACTTAGTACTCTGTCTTTTTTTTAAAAATGTTACAAGCTCTGTGCTTTCTCTCTGTTAAATGGTGTGGAATGCATCTTCTTTTTAACTTAGTACACAAGCAAGTATTGGTTGCCTATAACGTTTTTACTTTCTATTCTGCTGTTTATCCTAATCTTGGGACAATGGTTTCATTGGATATTAGTCAAAGAGTATTATATGCAACTACTGGGATCTGATAGCATTCAAATCTATCAAACCCGTAATGGAATGCGGAGTAAAAAGGCAGCTTGACTATGAAGATTTACTTGAGCTACCCATTGATATGGATCCTTCATCCTGCCACACTTTGCTGTCGACATGCTGGAAAGCTCAACAAAGAAATGAATATTCTCATCCTTCATTAATCAAAACAATATGTCGTGCATATGGATGGCAATATTTCCGTCTAGGTCTTCTGAAGGTAATATATTATGACCACTTTATGTTAGTCTTGGAAAAGTAGAGAAGAACCAATGTGTCAATGTCACCAAGGTGATGCTTCTCTAATAAATTCATTGATAAGAAGTTGTGACTATACGACTGGATGCATATACATTGGTTTGATGCTGTAAAATCTCAACGTTATGCTTCCAGTGTATGTTGTTGTTCTCTGTGTCAACTTGCTGAATTTTCTCTATCCTTTTTAGGTCTGACCAGCTAAATGCCAAATTATGCATTTATTACACCAGAAACTTGATTTAGAGAGATATATACAAGAGAGACTATCATCCTTAATTGTAGTTCTGCAGGGATAGTGAAAATTGCAGGATACTACATTGTGACCAAATTCTGTGCTAAGCGTGTGACCCCACAAGTAAATTAGAAGGTGCAATGATTCATTTTCAATTCCCAATTTCGAAACCCCTATTTCCGCTTGTTCAAAAATAACCACAGCCCAACAGTTCCCAATCCCAAATTCCTGTTAGAAACACTCAAAATCTCACTGAGCTAGTTTTGTTCTCTAAACATACTTCAAACAACTCTAGATAACCAAATCAAACCCTTCTCCATGACCTATGACTAGACAATGAGAGTCCGTTGAATAGGACAAGCGAACTGCCTACTGATTCCATAAAGGTTTACTCCAGGGAACTTTTGCATAATGCAAGCTGGTAACTGATGAAAGTATTTTCTGCTTTTAGGTGACTTAACTTTTTATATTGCATACCACAAGTTTTTGGTGTTCTGCTTAGGTGGCATCATAGGCAATGTTTCTTTTAAATATAGGGACTAGTTAGATCTCAAGACCAATATATGAATTTGACAATGCATCTTTATTAAAAATAAAGTACTAAATTTGTTAATACCTTTTTGATCTTGTCAATAGATTCAAAAAGTTGTAATATTTCTCGATTTTGTAGGTGCTTAATGACTGTCTCAGTTTTGCGGGTCCAGTGCTTCTTAATAAGTTGATTCGCTTTCTACAGCAAGGTTTGCATATACCGATATTTCATTTTTCTTCCAGTATCCTTCAGATTCTGAATTCAATGAACTTAATTCATAATTCACTGGAAAAATGACTATTTCTCTCTTGTTTTTGGAGCCTTTGATATTCCAAGACAGTTGCTTTTCCTTGTGTTTCAGCTGATCTAAAAATTAATGCTCTGCTAGAGTTGATTATAACCTTGTTTTACACAAATACGATCAGAAGTTTCTGAATGATTTCTCTTGTCAATCAACATAATGCCCTCATAGAATTAATTCTAACCTGATATTAGTACATGTGCTGTTGAAATTTTCAGAATCATCAATCTTGTCCCCATTCAGTTGCTGCATGTCCTCTTTTGGCTTTTTACTGCAGATGTTTTCTCTCCATCAATCATTAGAGTGTAGCTTTTTCGTTGAAGATACATGCTTTCTTTTCCTTTACAAGGACTGTAGTATCTTCTGATCTAACAGTGTTGTTGACAATGTTTAGCTTTAATTTTGTATGACATCGAACTCAATTTAACATTGATCAATTAACTATTCATTTGATAAGAGTGCCAGATGTCTTCATGACTCTTCATTGGTTCTTCTCAAACATTCTCAAGGTCGAATGACACTTTGTGACTGGTGTTCGTACTCTTTATCAACAGGTTCAAGAGACAATGACGGCTATATTCTTGCACTATCCTTGGGCCTTTCTTCTGTCTTGAAGTAACTTTTACTCTTCGTTCCTGGAATTCACTTTAAGTTCAAGTTATGATATGTTTCGTCTTCTTTCAAGTTCTTCTCAAACTACATGTTGTTCCTGGTAACTTTGTAGCAGAACTCTAGTTACTGACAGAATTCTGACGCCCACTGTTGTCTTGTACATGCACACAAAAAAGAAGAGAAAACTCAGTGAATTCTGGGTTACTCATATATCAGCATGAGAGATTTCAAGTTGTATCTCATGGTGTACTGGGTTGTCACAATCTACGTATCTAAGTGCTTAAGGTTTTAGGAAGGGACGTGTTCATATATTTTTGTGTGAATCTTAGAAGAGATGTCACTTCCATGGTAGAATAAGCATGTGAGCACATTGGGTCTTGGATAGGTGTAGACTTTTACTTTAAAATTTGCTCTTATCAACATTTTCTGAGAGTGGGACATCTCTGTATCACCAACCCTTGTTAGAATTTGCTTTAGTTTTTCCCTTTTGAACTTGAGTTATGGAATAATTCTGTATTGGGAAATGGGAAGTGGATTTTAATTGGAGTTCTATCCATCTCACATTTTCTCTCCTGGGAATGTATTTTTATAGTGGCAAGCTTACTACCTGATTTTGTTATTTATATTCCAAATACTTCTCATACTAGCTAGCATGCAACATGTCTTTCTCGAATTTGTCTGTCCTTTTTAGTTATATAACTTATATTGTAAGTTATTATTAGGCTCTGATTTATGACACTGTATAAGTCTCAGAAGTTCTTTGTGTAATGCTGCAGATCGTTCCTTGATACACAATATACTTTTCATCTTTCAAAGCTCAAGCTCAAGCTAAGATCCAGTATCATGAGTCTTATTTATGGAAAGGTGAATCTTCTTAAGCTATTATGTGTTCCATCTTTATCATCTTGAAGAATCTGTTCTATAGCCACATTACAGCTGTCATACGGGATCCATATTGCATCTTTGTATCATACTATTTATCTTCTTATTTGGATATGTTCATTTTGTGATTTATATCATGAGTAATTTTAACTAGACCATTTAGATGGTAAAGTGGTTTTTCACTAGCTTCTTTAAATTTGGACAGTGTCTGGTGCTTCTTTCTTGTCAAATGAGGAGGGTTATTTTTTGTCATTGTTTTCTAGTGAAATGAGCTTAAATTTTTTAGCTTTCAGATACTAGGTCTTAGCCTTTTAAGGTCTGAAGAATTAGACATGCCTATTCCAACTGAAAAAATGTTATTGTTTTCCTATGTTCTCAACTGAATGATTTTTGTCTTTCAAAAGCCTAAACTGGAAATCTTTACCATAACAACTATGCTTCAGTCCCAAACAAGTTGGTGTCAGTGATATGAATCCTCATTTACCATGTTACTCTTATAAACTCATTGCCAATATTATACAAATAAAAATAAAAAGTACTCGAAGTTCTTTATGTATTCTTCATTCAGATTATTTCCATCTGGGTATTTTTCAAACTCGGAATATGTCCTAAATGAAAATATTGACATTCATTTAGTGTTCGGTTAAAGCAAGTACATTAGGAGTTTTGAGATTTTCAGATAGTAGAGTATGATCGACAATGATTTGAGTGCTGTTCTTATACAAATTGTTGTTGTCTAGAGTGACTAGTGAGAAAAACAATACATTGGATATTTTGTTCCACGTTAAGGGTGAGGGCCAAGCCCCATTTGCAAAACCTAGGTAATCCACGTGGAGAGTACCTTTCGATTTATCTTTTGCATTTTTGAATATAGTGGTCACAGGGATTAGTGATATATTGACCTTTGTACTTCTATAGGTGTGTCCATGTGTCTTTACCACTTTTCAAAACCTAAAGTGGCTTCTGCTAACTTTTCAAACTTCAGATCTGAGTGAAAGGTTTCTATCTACAAGATATTTTGTGACTAACAATGCCATTTTTTCTTTTCAAGTGTCTTTCTGTTAGTTTGGCCGAGAGATCAAAATTTTCTGAAGGAGAGATTCAGACATTCATGTCTGTGGATGCTGATCGAATTGTGAACCTGTGTAATAGTTTTCATGATATGTGGAGGTTAGTATTTTCTATTCCGAGAAGATCAGTAACAATGTAATTGGTTGGTCCATCACCCCCACCCCACCCCCAACCCCAAAATAAGATATTCAAAATGTAGATGAATAGAACTTCCTTTTGTTTTATAATTTTTTTATGACCGGTTTTCGAAAGATCTAAGTAAAGGCTTGATTCATGCAGTAGTGGATGCTTTTCTTTTTTGTAAGTAATGATATTTTATACATGGTATAACAGCGCTAAGACAGTGCATTCAAAATTACAAAGTGTGCAAAGCCCCGATCATATGTAACGTGGTGTCTACATGACTACATCATTAACAAGGGTCATGTTGCACCATCATTTACAGTAGTGGATGCTTCCAAATGGATTCCATTTGCCCCAATTTATCATTAGGTAGATGGATATTAACATCATCATTATTGTGAGCAGTACAATGTAGATAGATATTAGCATCATCATTATTGTGAGCAATACAATGTAGATGGATATTAGCATCATCATTATTGTTAGCAGTACAATTTCTGAAATGCACTGAAATTTTCCATTTTTATGAACTAGGAAGGCGGGTAATATGTTTGACACTTTGTTGTGATTAGTTCCACATGGAAATGCCAACTGTGTTTCCTTGAGTGAATAATATGGTTCCCTTTGAATAAATGTCTACTTGTAGGCTTTTATATGACCCTTGCATATGTGCACCTCAGACCATATATATGTGTTTGATGTTTGGTTAACAGCCTCTCTTGTCCTTGGGGAATCTTGAAACTAAAAGGATAAAAGTCCCTAACTTAAGCAACAGTCATTCGTAAGACGGAAAATAAACATCTGGGCTTGTATGAAGTCTAGGCTGTCAAGGTCCCGAGAATGCCTTCTTTCCGTGAATGTTTTAAGATACTGTTAGCATCTTCTCTGATGCCTAATTCTTTTCGGTGCATATTTTGAAACTTAATTGTGCTTCCTAATCTTTACGAAATATTTTGAGAATTTTTTCTAATTGCAAGTTGTCATTTACACTGATGACCAGAAAGAGGAAAAATGTATCGGGAAGTTGTGACCAGTTAAAATTATATTTATAGTTCAGTGAATCATAATGATATATGAAAACTTAAAGTAAAAAGTTAGCATGGCTACAAAATTTGAGTATTAATTAATGTATATATGCTGGCTGTACAAAAAAATTCTTTTATCAGTTGGTCACTGTACACGATAGTGTTGTCTAAGTTTTGGATATTGTGCTATTAATTCACTATGCTTTTTACTTCATTCAATTAAAATTTGGTATGATGGGTCGTGTTGATAAATCTTTAACTTTCAGACTTTGTGTTACCATTTTTTCCTACTCTAGAGTCTTGATGCATATTCACGACTGTATATTCATGTATTTTCTTTGATGATGCCACTATTTAATTCACAATTCTGACCCTAATGTTAGTTTTTCTGGGGATAAATAGTGATGAATTGTTGCTAAAAAAGATTGGTCCTGCTCTGCAAAATGTTGAACTAACTGTAATATGTGTTTAATCAGGGTATAGCGAAAGCATCTGTTCATTTGTATTTTTCTTTTGTTCTTGCTCTTCTTGTTTCTTTTGTTGTTAAGTGCATCTAATCAAGAAAATAGAGGACTTTTTCAAGATCTACCTTAAACTCACTACACCTTCTCGTGACAAAGTGTGCTTATTTGAAATGTGATGAAGCATATTGAAGTCTTTCTTTCAAGATAACATCTAGCATTCTGCCTTTCTGAAATGATGAGAGCTCTTATAAATAAAGAATGAAGTTTCCCAGCTTGGATTTTGTCCATTTTTCATTTCTTGGTTTCTGGATTTATTAATCATAAAATGCATCAGTTTGCCATTGCAGATTGGAATTGCTCTCTATCTCCTGTATACACAAGTCAAGTTCGCATTTCTTTCTGGAATAGCTATAACAATCTTGCTAATACCAGGTACTAGATGACTCTGATATAGATTTGAACATGCTGCGAAATTAATTGACAATTTAATGCGATGTGTTCGCACATATGACAGCGACAACTATATGTTTTAAGTTGATCTGATGGAAATATGGTGTTTCTATGATACTAAGTTTATGGACAGCTTGCTTATTATTGGAGATTTTGTAAGTGATAAATATTGATTAGTTGTCACTAGAAAACGTTGTTGATATGATTGTGTTGTGCCTAAAAATTCTGGCCAGTAAAACTGTCAGTATTGTCCATAACCACGGTAATTTGCAGATCAGTTTTCCTTGATGAGAGAGGTTGATGAAGGTTTAGTCCTTAGTTTTAGGAGCAGTTTATGTTTTCAACTTATATAACACATCAGCATCAGTAATAAAATCAGTAGTCCCCGTAGTTTAAGACCTTGTCCTGGTTTGACTTAAAGGTTGTTCTGGATATGCCAAGGTCTTAATGGTTTAGTCAATTCTAGAGAAGGCTTGACAATTGTTATTTTATGCAGTTAATAAGTGGATTGCAAATGTAATTGCAAAAGCTACAGAGAGTATGATGGAGCAAAAGGATGAAAGGTATATGCCAGCAACTCTTTAGAGCCTTGCTGGAGTTCATATGGGGCTATTATTTTGGTTTCAGTTCTCTTTTTCTTATTTTTTTATCTTCTTTTCTCTATTATCCATTCCTGAAATGTATATTCATTCATTATTTAAATATTTCTTAGCAGAAAAGAAGTATGTTAATTTATTATTTAAACATTTCTTATCAGAAAAAAGTATGTTCATTCATTATTTAAACATTTCTTATTAGGAAAAAAGTATGTTCATTCAGTATTTGAACATTTCTTATCAAGGAAAAAAGATGTATGTTCATTCATTTTCTTTACTTGATCAGTAAGCTATTGGAAAAAGAAAGTGTCTATTGGTCCCCATGTTCGATAATTACAATTTTACAAATTTCTTTTCTAGACTTGGCAGAGAGTTTGTTTCTACCTGAATATGATCATATCTCTTAACATTCCTTTTGCAGTTCTTTTGTCTGGTGATCCAAAGTTGCTATAGATTGTTTACTAAAATTAAGTAGAGTCAAATCCATGTTGTATTTTACTGAAACTAAGCAACAGTTCACATCTTATCGGTGATGTTATTTTATGTTGTCGTGAAATTATTATGTTGCCTTTTTTCTGAAGTATTAAGTGTTTGGTTAGCTTACAGAAAGCAAAATTTACGTGTGTGGTAAAGGGAGACGTATAAATGAGAGCAGATAGGTTTAATATGAAACCAGACATTCAAGGCGTTTACTTTGGTTGGATGTTAGATCAGATAGCAACTAAAGATACCAGATGGTTTCTGGTAAGGAAGTGTTGTATGACATAAGTGAACAGGTTGAAGCAGTTTTTTTCCTCACAAAGGAGAGATGATTTGTATTGTGGTCTTGTCACATCATTATATATGGCTGGCTTAAGAATAATTGAAATAGAGCCCAGGGATAATTTTGAAGATCGAATATAGTTCCACCTGCTTAAATTCATGCTGAAGTTATGATCCAGCCTGAATGCTGGACCAGTTAGAAGGTCTGTACACACTTAATCAACAACAATTTCTGGAAGTATTGTCTTGTAAGGAAGAATTAGCTTACTCAAAATCAGATAGTTTAAAGAGACGTTCTTTTAAGCTGCTGACTTTCCATACTTACGTTGATTCTGTCATCATGTTACTAAAGATGTTCTTACATTAACCATCTTGTTCCTTCACAAATAGGAAAGTGCTGGTTGGATTCTTTTCAGAATCAAGCTGATGGTGCTACTTGTTGAAGAGAAGTATTTAGAAGATGGTTGTTTTTCTTGCGTATTCTTGATAAACCAGCGTTTATATATAGGTGTAGGAGGATCTGTTTGGGAAGTAAGAAGCCCCTTTGACGTCTCTTCATCTGCAAATAATAGTTCTTAGGGTGGGAAGGAGTGAAATGTCTTGGATGAATATCACGTGGGGGTTTTTTCATTAAAAATTACAAAAGAAGGGATGAGTTATGTCTTTTGAGTTTATGTAATTAACATTCTCTATATTTGTTATGATATATTGTCCAGTCCTCTTTGCAGGATTAGAATGACAGCAGAGATTTTAGCACACATACGTACTTTGAAAATGTATGGTTGGGAGCTACTTTTTGCAAGTTGGCTGATGAAGACGAGATCAGAAGAAGTAAAATACCTTTCGGTGAGACAATATTCTTCTTTCTAGTACATTATGTTTGATAGTAGCATGAGCCATATGACTTAAATCTTGAATGTAAAACTTTTTCATGTTAGACTAGGAAATACTTGGATTCATGGTGTGTTTTCTTCTGGGCAACAACACCAACACTTTTCTCGTTGTTCACATTTGGACTCTATACTTTGATGGGCCATCAACTCGATGCAGCAACGGTACAATGACAGATTCTAAAGAACTTGCTTACTGCAGTTTTTTTTTTAAATCATATATATTCCCAATTGTTTGGTTAATATTGCAGGTTTTTACTTGTGTCGCACTGTTTAACAACTTGATTTCTCCATTAAATTCATTTCCTTGGGTCATCAATGGGTTAATTGATGTAAGTTTCGAAAGTTCTTTTCTTTGAGAAATTATTCTCCTTTATTCTATAATATCTTTCACTTTTCTTTTGTTTTGCAGGCTGCAATATCTTCCAGGAGGCTATGCAAGTATTTATCTTGTTTTGAGCAGGAGACAAACATGGAACAACCAAGCAATTGTTCGGTTTTCTCTTGCTCTAATAAGCAGAACGAATTGCAAGATGCGGCTGTTGTCATCCATGATGCATCTTGCACATGGTCGAGCAGTGACCAGAAGGAAATAGATTTGGTTGTGGATCCTGTTAATCTTCTTATTCCGAAAGGTTTACTGGTTGCAGTAGTTGGAGAGGTGGAACTCGACTTGATACTGTTATAAATTATTTATTTTATAGCTGTGAGCTTATAAATGTAAGAAAATATGGACCAGCGCCAGCCTGCCTCATTTGACATGAATCTTGAGCATCTTAAGTCTTTGTTCTATGTTTTTCACTTTAAGGTTCCCTTTTTACCATTCACAAACTTTTTGGTTATCCGGTGACATTTCATAAGTTGATGCAGAAAAAACAAACTAGACAATATGAATTTTGAATCAAGATATATTTGATATTTCCACACTTTGTCTTAGAAATGGATAATATGTTTAGAATTGTTATTGCAAAGCCTCTGCTTCTTATTGGTGCAAAAGTGTGTTGTACCAGAGCTAGTCGGGAGTACTGCATATGTATGACTTTCTATTTGTGCCTTCTCTTTTCACCATGTCCTGTTAGATGAAGTTGGAGATATGATTATAATTGCAGGAAAAAAATCTGGATCTATATCTATGTGATCTTTCTATACTGTTGCTACATGTAGTCTAGCACAGGCACTTTCTTTATTTTAACTCACCTTAGTTCAGAGTTTGGTGGTTTTAACTGTAGGGAAAGAAACTACGGTTGGTGCAATACTGCAGTACAATAAGAAGATATACCTCCCTTTTCCAGCATACGAAATGGGTGTAACATGTGATGCACCTGATTTGCTTGATATGATGTTATCCAATGCTTCTACTCTGCAAGGTTACTTCCCTGCAAAACTATTGGTTCTCTTATTATGAATAACTTCCTTGCAGGTTGGGTCAGGGAAATCATCCTTGTTGAATTTGATTTTGGGGGAAACAAGGCTAATCAACGGATCTGTGTATCGGAATGGTTCTATAGCATATGTTCCGCAGGTGCAAACAAACTGCTGTTAAGCTTTGATGTGTTATGTAGCACTCGTGATCACATAGTTTGCCTGTTTTTCAGGTTGCTTGGATTCTCTCAGGAACTGTACGTGATAACATTTTGTTTGGGAGAGATTATGATCCAAGGAGGTCTCTTTCCTTACATTTTGACAAGACAATAAGAATTTGTTTGGATAATTTCAGTTGCATTGAGTTGTTAGTTCTCAGTTTTGCATTTCCAAAGTCCCCATTCTTCTGGTTAACCTCAATGTTCTTGGAGATGATATTTTGTATGCCTTGGACCCTTGAAATGCAATATCTGAAGGTTTATTGAGGAGTCACTATTTAACATAAGCTTCTTGGATTTTGATGGGAACAGATACTCAGAAGTTTTACGAGCTTGTTCCTTGGACTTCGATATTTCTAGAATGACAGGAGGTGATATGGCCTTTGTTGGAGAAAAAGGATTTAACTTATCTGGTGGACAGAGAGCTCGTCTTGCACTTGCCAGGTGACGTGATTCTCTCTCTTCAAATTGCCAAGGTACTTGTCTAGTGACTGTGAGTACTGAATTGTTTGATCTTCTGACAAGTTTTTCTGTATCTGATAGAGCTGTTTATCATGATGCGGAAATATACCTTCTTGATGACATTCTCAGTGCAGTTGATGCACATGTTGGTTGTTCAATTCTACATAATGCAATTCTTGGTCCTCCAATGAATCAGCAGACACGAATCCTTTGCACACATAACATTCAGGTTTTCCATTCACCAACTTCCCTTTTCTGCTTGATCTAATAGGAGCTTTTTGAGGTTTCTATACATCTTTTTGAACTCATTTATAATTCGTTTATTCTCTAACAAGAAACACTGAAATTCCAGTTCACGTCAAAGATTAATAGGGAAATAATTAGAAAAATATTGATAGGAGCTTCTAATAAGTAATGCATGAAGGCAGTTTTGAAATGATCACTACGGAGATTATTTGATGCTACTTTGTATATGGATACGAGCCATTGGTTTTTCACAGCTCATTGTATTTGCAAGTACGAACCACCTTGCCTTAAAGAAAAGTGTAGTTGACATTGATCATTGAGATGGATAATGCATGAGAAAGTATCTTTGTCATGCAATGAGTTTTGTGTTGTTCTATCTTTAGTGTACATAGTTTTTTTCCTATATTCAGATGATACTGATCGAAGTTACAGAACGATTGTTTCTTACTTCGCAATTGTAGTCAAGTACGTAATAGTAATAGTTAGATCCTGTGTTAAATGAAAATGGCTCATTTTAATAAGGATCTCAACGTTAAGTATAAGATCTGATTAAAATTTACTTCAATTGATCCCTGTGCATTTCTGAAAAATCTGTATATGCAAGTTAATTCGTCTTCTCTTTCTAATGACATGATGTTCAACTATCGGTATGTATGTCACAAGGTGTGCAATGTTGATTCATTCGCCAAAATTATGTTGATGAAGCAATTTACTATTTGTATATTGGATTTTTTCAGAACTCTAGGTAAAAGAACTTGAAATGCATCAATAATTAGAAAAGGTGCATTTCCGGTTTGTAATCTCTTGTTCAGGAAAGAACAGGAAATGCACTTATATTCACGAAAGATGCAGTAATATTAGGCACAGCTAACATCTTTGTTAATAAATTGACTAGATGTTGGCAATACCGAGGAACATTCATTTAAGATATCTAAAGTAGTGCTTGTCTTAAATGTACTAATATATTCTTTTACTTTACAGGCAATATCTGCTGCAGACTTGGTGATTGTGATGGATAAAGGACATGTGCAGTGGGTGGGAAATCCAATTGATTTTACTTTTCCCTTTGATGTAGCATTCTCAACAATCGATGAAGTTAGCAGTTGTTCTGAAGTTCAACAGCAGGATAAAAGATCAAATATTTCTAGTGAGATCCAGCAGAAAACTTCAGAGGGTGATTTTATATGTACTCCTGATGGAAATCAAGCAACTGATGAATCAGAGGCTCGGAAAGAAGGAAAAGTTGAAGTTATTGTATACAAGTGAGTTGTCGTTTTCATTTAGCATGAAATAATTCGACAACAACAATTACACTTCAATCCCTAGCTAGTTGTAGTTGTTGTGCCTGTGTCGGATCCTCCAAAAATGCACTACTTTTGGAGTATCCTACACAGACCCGGAGGTATCTTTGAAGAGTCTGGGCTGCATTGGTTTTTATTTGACTTTTTGTGGAAAGATCCTGCCTGTGATAAATTCAGTTTTGATGATTTTATCATTTTATGTCTTGCAGGAGCTATGCTGTTTTTGCTGGTTGGTTCATCACAGTTTTAACATGCCTCTCTGCTGTTTTGATGCAAGCTTCTCGTAATGGAAATGACATGTGGCTCTCATATTGGGTTGATACAAGTGGAAGAAACCAGAAACCATATTCAACAACATTTTACCTGGTAACTAGCCAACTACTTAAATTGTATAGATCCTCACCAAGTCATTTTCTTTCCCCAGCTTTATTATCCTTTATTGGAAATTTTAATTATTGTTGCAAGACTTCCCTGAAAATGTATTGAAGAGCTCTGTCTTTGCGTAATATATTGTTTTCTCCTACGCATCTCCTATTATAAACAGAAGAGCAGATCTCATTTCAGATTCTGAGGGGGATTTCTTAGAAAATTCTATTGATGTTGCAGGCTATACTCTCTCTCTTCTGTCTGGCAAATTCCTTGCTAACTTTAGTGAGGGCATTTGCATTTGCATTTGGTGGGCTACGTGCCGCTGTTAAGGTGCATGATCGATTATTAGAGAACCTTATGAGTGCGTCTATTAGCTTCTTTGATTTGAACCCAACTGGAAGAATTATAAACAGGTATGTCAGATCCACTAAGAAATTAATTGTTCTTTCTTTTTACATTATGTAATATGTACTGACTGGAGTATGCAGACTGTCCTCAGATCTCTACACTATTGACGATTCTCTTCCCTTTATTCTCAACATTCTGCTGGCTAATTTTGTTGGCCTCTTGGGGATTGCTGTAGTACTGTCATACATGCAGGTTAGTTAGTTCCTTGTTGTAGAACTTTCCAGGGTTCCTTTTTCTAGGTTATCTAGTATAGCAGCCCACTTTTTGCTTGTTAGAACTTCTGCTTCTAATAGGTTATGCTTGTATGCAGGTCATGTTTTTGTTTCTGTTAATGCCTTTCTGGTACATCTACAGAAAACTACAGGTAGGTTACAAAATTTCTATACACATCAGATTATCAGAGACGGACTCACATAGTGCACATGCACTGTAGCACATAATATCTGGGAAATTTCGATATGTTTATTGTTGGCCCCCCTTTATATGTATATGCACTGGTTAAGTCCAAGTTTGGAAGGGCTCTTTTTCATCATCTAGATAAGACAAAGGGAGTTACTTCTCCTATTTGAACAAAATATGTTTTACATGATATTAAAGTATCATTACTGCAATAGAAGCATCGCTTTGTAACATATTTATTGATTTTAGCTTTGTGAAACTTGGGATATCATTTTTTTAAAAACTACTGATTTGTTTTGTAAGATATAATGCTTGTTGAATTTGGGGTATTTATAGATAGAAATTTTTCAGTAACCTGTTCATGCTGCTTAAAATGTGAACATTATAAAACAATCAAAGTTTCTCTTTGCATCTGTTTCTATTTCTCATTTCATGTTACCGCACAGTCTGAGAAGTCATGCTGTTGATCCATCAATAAAGGTTAATTAAATGACCTTTTTCTCGAAGTCCCGTATGAAATATTTTTATGCGGAATGCAAAACTTTGCCACTGGAATAGGTAGTTTCACTTTCCCATACTTTGATTTAACAGAATAACTGATTATAAGATCTTCAGCTGTATTACAGGTCAACATCACGTGAGTTACGTAGACTAGACAGTGAATCTCGATCACCTATATATGCATCTTTTACAGAGACTCTGGATGGATCATCAACAATAAGAGGCTTTAAAAGCGAGGTAATTATATCCTGTTTTTTAAATTAAATGACTTCACTCTCATAGGAGCATCTCTGTCTTTTCTTTCCAGATGATATAAATTTTCATTCCTGCTTAACAAGAGCTTGTTCTTGAGCTTATCCATATGTGCCCTCTTGAAATAACTTTTGACTGCCTCACCTTGTGGGATCAATCACATCTTTGATCGCGAGGAACTACTTTAAGAAGTTTCTGTTGACTAAAATCTCCCTACTAAATTCTAGTCCAAAAGCTATGCTTTTCTGCTCTTACCTTGGATTTCTGACAGTTTTGGCATCTGATATAGTGACAAACTTTTAGATAAATCCTATCTTGATAGAAGAGTGAGAACATGCATTATCTTTCTTTTGAAAAAATGCATCTGTTTGACAGACATGATCACAAGTAAATTTTCTTTCTTATTTTAGTTTTTCGTTTATCCTGCCCTTCCATAATTCAGCATATTAATATAGATTTCAGGGGTTGAACACCCCTATTCCATTGAGGAACGTAAGGTTTCAGTGAACTTAAAATGCAGTAGCCTAGTAATTTTCCTTGTACATCACACGATTAAGGAATGAAGTTTTTCCCTACATTCTGGCCTCTATAAACAGCATCATAAAGAGCTCTTTCTGGCATCCTCTTATTGCCATCCTATGTGTGGAAATTATCATTCTGAATGCTCTGTATTTCAACTTCTCCAAGGGGAATTCGTTGTCCAACCACCGTGTTTCTCCATTCTGAAATTCAAACAAACTCTATTGTTGGGCAGGATCTTTTTCTACTCAAATTTAATAAGCATCTGATGACATATCAGAGGACTTCGTATTCAGAAGTAACAGCAAGTTTATGGCTCTCCCTGCGCCTTCAGGTATGTCTTACACTCTCAGTACCACTTTAGGGGAACTACTACTGATTTTTGTGTCACCATTTTCTTTAGTTTGACAATTGTGACGTGTGAACTTTGGTGGGTGCACATTTCTCATTTGTGTACGTAATAACATAATACTCAAAAATTGAGGTTATCATGATACTAAACGCTATTGTTGATACTGAAAGATTTATTTTTTCAGTTGCTTGCAGCATTTATCGTCTCATTCATTGCGGTGATGGCAGTTATTGGTTCTCATGGATACCTCCCCATCAATTTAGGTACTCCAGGGTTGGTAAGTTTTTAAGTGATTCTCTTGCTCTTGACCCTTTACTGCAAAGCAATCATAATCTTCTCTGAATTTGATGTACCGGTTCTATATGAACAGGTTGGCTTGGCTCTCTCATATGCGGCTCCAATTGTATCTTTACTTGGAAGCTTCTTAACAAGTTTCACAGAAACAGAGAAAGAGATGGTTTCTGTTGAGAGGATACTACAGGTGACTAAATTGAGATACGTTCATAAAAGTTTTATCATACAAATTGAGATCTCCTTCTTACTCCACATTCTATAGTATATGGATGTTCCTCATGAAGAAGATGTTGGAGGTTATCCATTACATTCGCAATGGCCACATCAAGGAGAGATCAATTTTGTCAATGTGACTCTTAAGTACAAGCCACAACTCCCTCCTGCCTTATGTGGTGTTTCTTTCACCATTGCTGGGGGAACACAGGTCTGTTTGTCTAACTTGGATTTCTACCATATCCTTTAGTTGAGAATTTGAATTTTGACACTTGCTAAATCACACATCTATAAGATGGCCTAAAACTATCCCAAGAGATGATGGTTGGAATTAAGTAAGTGTAACTTCTTTGTGTTACATAAAGACAGTTGTTACTTGTATATCAAGACATCAGGCCAATTGTATGATTCCTTGTATTCATTGTAATTAAAATGTAAGTAGTTTCACTGAAACTTTAGACAGGAACCTTTTAGGATGATAAAGCTAATTCACCAACACTATTTGGTGTTTCCATTATCCAGATTCTCATGTCATTAATGGATAGTGATACTTAGATTAGCTTTGAAAAACATAATAGTTAACAGAAGTGTTGTTCTAATTTGCTTTATCCAACCCTTAAATGTTGTGATGAATATGCTAAGAAAATTTAACTTTTGCAATTTGTTAAGTTTATTATACTTCTGTTTGGATTTCTTGGAGAGTTTTCTAGCACTAGGGCAATGCTATGAATCCTTTCTTTGAAGATATCAGGATGATCAAATGTGTCAAAAGCTATATGTCAGGCATGGGTAGGAGGGATGGGGTTCAAGTGATGCGTTTCTTTGTATTTCTTTTCTTTAAGTGTTACCCAGACCCCAATTGTGGATTACACTAGGTATGTTGTTGTTTCTTGAAGTGTTAGCTCCTCCAGACTCCAGTGACATTGACATTAAAGGTTGCCCTGTTACCTTATCAGGTTGGTATAATTGGAAGAACAGGTGCAGGAAAATCAAGTATTTTGAATGCCCTATTTCGGCTCTACCCAACATGCGGAGGATCTATCATGGTTGATGGGGTAAACATTGCTGGTGTTTCTGTCAGATATCTTCGTTCAAGCTTTGCTGTTGTTCCCCAAGCTCCTTTCTTGTTTGAAGGATCAATAAGGTAATTGACATCGAGAGACATTTGTTGTGACCTTCTTCAGTCATATTGTCTTAGAACATTCCCTTCCTTTTCACCTTGTGTAACACCAGTACGGGCCAAAGCATGTCATTATATAAATGATGATTGGTTGGCAATATGGCTTCCCTTACATGTCTGCACAATAAACATCTCAGGAAAAATCTAGATCCATTGCAAGAGAACAGGGATTTTGAGATTTGGAATGTCCTAGAAAAATGCCACATCAAGGAGGAGGTAGAAGCAGCAGGTGGACTGGATGTTCAACTGAAAGGGTCCGGAACAGCATTTTCTGTTGGTCAAAAGCAGCTACTCTGCCTAGCACGTGCTCTCCTCAAGTCCAGCAAGGTTGTATAATGTGTAAATGGAGTTACTACGGAGGTTTGTACAAGGAATGGGAGTGCGTACTGACAGGTTTACACTTTTCTGCAGGTGCTTTGCTTGGATGAATGCACGGCGAATGTGGACACTGAAACAACTTCAAAACTACAGAAAACTCTAGCCACTGAATGCCAGGGAACAACGGATATCACAATTGCCCATCGCATTTCCACAGTAATGAACATGGACAATATCCTGATTTTGGATCGAGGTTTCCTGGTAAACTTACTTTCTTGACAAGCTTGCCTTCCTTTAAACTGTCTAGACATAGAATGAATTATAAGAATATAACAAAGCTAGTTGATTGGTGACATTTTTAAGTCTCTCTCGGGTTAATTATTTACTAATATACTTATCTGGGAAGTAGGGGACGACACAAACAAAGATTGTTGTTTTTACATTCGGAACTTGGTTTATGTATCTTTAAGTCTGCTGATAGAAACAACCAAACAAGTCTTGGCACTCGATTTAGTGCTCATCCACTATGTTGATTTGTCCACTGGTGAACATTCTACTATTGTTAAATGGGTGTATCTCATAGAGAAATGACTGCCTCCAATCTTTTTGAATTGCCACACTTCCTACATTCTTCAATTGTTAGATTGATGCATGTTATAGATGATAAAGAAGCAGAAAAAGAATGTGATGCTTTCATGTTGTAAGGCCATATTTAAGATGCTAATATTTGCAAGATGTCATCCAAATTGAGATTGATCCAGTTCCTCATCCTTCCTTCTTTTTTTTTGTGCTTTACAGGTTGAACAGGGTAATCCGCGGATTCTTCTAGAAGATCAGTCATCCATATTTTTCAGCTTTGCCAAAGCTTCAAGAATGTGATGCATCTCTAATCTTCTTGAGTTTTCTTAAAAAAAAGTAGTTTTGGCAACTGGAAGGAGCTGTATAATAGAGCTATTCAGAAGCACTCAAATATTTTTTTACTTATAATTGTAGTAGTTGCTACTTGCTTAACTTATTAAGGTGCTGAACTAATTTTCAAGTGTGAAGTTGGTGTATGATAAAACCAGTATCTTAACTCGAAATGCAGCCTGCTAGGGACAAAACTTGGTAAATGCAGTAAAGCGAGTTAATTTAATTCCTCAAATGGTCATCGAAATTATAACGTTTTTCCTACGTAGTCGCTAAACTATTTTTTGTCACTATAAAGTCATAGTATATAATCTCTTTAAAAATAACTGTGGCAGGAAATCAAATCAATTTCACCAGTGCCACTGAGAAGGTTTTTTTCACATTTGGTAAAAGTTGTTCATTTAAACTACACAAGTTGCTTCATATTTTCCCATATTCTTAGTTCCCACATATATATAGTCATTGCTCTGTCAGCTAGTTTAAAAGTCATTGTCCAATTTTCCTTAAATTGCAACTTACCACAACTCAGTGACCTGAGTTTTGGAGACCCGTGAACAGAAATAAAATACTTACATAAATAGCTATATTAAATAAGAATTGTCTTCATATGATTTTGAAATAAATCATAAAGAATGTAGATTGAAGTGAATTCACCATAATAATTTAAATGGAGTATTCTGGAGGATAAACTTTGGGAAGATAGAGAAGAAATTAGTATTTTCATGCCACAACAAAGAATATGATTATCCTAACCATTTTTTCTTTTAATTACCATAAAGGCTACTCAGCTCTAACAAAATGAAATGATATAACCTATTAGACTCTTTTAAGATTTTCCTTTTGAAGGAATGAAGTTACTTTTTTTCTACATACTTTTCATTAGTTACTGACACAAAGAAATGAGAAGAGATTAAGCAGGACTGATAAGTTTAAGGGGTTGTCGATGCATTTCTCTTAATACTAATATTTGATACTCTTATGTCTCTCTTTTATTAAGTTAACGATGTAACGAACCTCTACTAATGGAAAACTATTGAACTTTATATTTTGGTGGTCTTTCATGATTGGAAGCCTCTGTTTGTCACTGTTCCCTGAAGGGTAAAGCATAAAGCAAAAGGCAAAATGGTTGCTCGTGCAATTTTCGGTGAATACGACTACACAATTGATTTTATACCAGCCCATAAAGTAACATTAAAACTAAAAAGAAGAGAATTTTGAGGAACAAAATAAAGCAATATATAGTCTCTTGCTGGTGAAAATGGTCCCATGCCATGTTATTTTGCTTGCTACTGGCTACTACTACTGTCTAATTAAGCAATTCTGAGTTCAATATCATTTTCATCTCATATCTCCCCATCCCATGCCTAGACGCAGATTCAGTATTTAAGTTTTATGAGTTATTATTTAAAATTATTAGTACTGAATCCATTATATCTTTAAAGTTATGAGTTCATATCTAATATCGGACTATTTATTGTAATTCTCATGAAAATTTATACATAAATTTATTCTATATAAAAATAACGAGTTTAAATGAACCCGGTGCTCATATACTACATCCGCCTCTGCGGCCATGCATGCCTTTTTTTTAATCATTCTTCCTTGAACCAAGAATATGAAGCTAGGCAACAAAAACCTCATTTTATACATGTGTACGAAGACACCTGGTATACGAAGACACATAAATTTATCAATTATTCCTAGCTAATCCATCGCTAAATAGCTTCCAGCTAATTGAATTTTCGTATAGATAGACACATAAATTTATCTATGTATTTTGTGGAAAGCAAGCAAAATGACACATCTTACTCAAGGGTGGTGTGTTGGATTTTGCCATTTTGCCTATCGCTACAATCTACATGTGTGTCTTCATCAATTGAAGTAATAGAGCCAAATAAGTCCTTGTTACATGTTACACATGGCCACTAGCTATCACAACCTAATTTTTCATTTCTACAACAAAACATAATATAAATGGCTTAATTAACCAAGTAATAATACGTACTAAGAGTGTGACTAATCAAGTCAATCAATAAATTAATAGTATAGCAAAGTTGCTTTGCTTAAAAAGCAATATAAAGTTAGATAGAGACGTCCACAATTGCATAGACAAAATTAGGGAATAAGATAAGGAGACAAAGCATTTGCATCCATTTGTTTGTCTTTTTGGATATCCAATTATGACCCATCATCTTTTTCTTTTTTATTCTTTTCACCCTCAAAAATCATAGTTTTGTTTCTTTTACTTTTACTTTTTCTGTTTTCGCTACAATATTCATGAATCATGGATCCAATGCTCATTTTATTAGCCTAATTCTTTTTCCCATTTCTCTAATAACTATAACCATGATCTCCACATCTTTTTTGGCATTAGTTTAGAAGAAACAAAATGTTGGAGTAGGAAATTAATAAGTACTCCATCCGTCTTATATTAGTTGATCACTTTCCTTTTTACACGGAGATTAAAAAACTATAAATAAGAAGATAATTTTACTAATTCATCCCTTAAAAAACTTCTTGGAATTTTTACAAACAAATGTGAATACGTTAAAAAAAGAATTGGTTGCAAGGGTACTAATATAGGAAAAATGTAATTAACGCTCTCTTGATTTAGTAAGGTGATCAACTAATATGGGACGGAAGGAGTATTATTTAGGAATGAGTTGAGAGTTTTTTGAAAATAGTATTTTTTGTCTATCTTCGCGGGAAGTAAGGATAAGGTTTGTCTATACTCTACCTTTTCCAGAACCAACTTGTGAGATTTCATTGGATATGCTATTATTGTATTTTTAGTTTCTTTAGTTGCTTACGACAGAATATATCGACAATTCCTTAAAGCGGAGAGTCTTTGGAAAATAGTCTTTTTATCTCTACAAGATAAGGATAAGGTCGGTGTAAACTCTACCCTCCCTAAACCTCACTTCTTGTGAGATTTTACCGGATATATTTAGTTGTATTTTTAGTTTCTTTTAAGACAATATATCGACAGTACCTTAGATTTGTCGATATATATATTTTATGCGTTTGAACATTAATTAAGTGATATTTGATATAATAATAAAAAAAGTTGTACTTGTGTTAAATAAATAAATAAAATGCCTGGCCCTCATCAAGATAAAATCATAAAGATGTGCAAAGAAAATTCTATATTTAAAAGGTAAATAGTATATACAAGAAAGAACCTTTTATATCATATATTTTTTTTGTATTAAATAAATTCATCAAAAGGAAATGAAAGTTTGAAACAATATCACTTATTAATTGCTCTTTTGAAAATGTTGAAAAGGTGTTTTTGCTACATTATATTACAATCTTATAATAAGCTGTTTTTTTCCATTCTTGTCTCAATCTGCTTTAGTCGTCGTTTAACTTTATTAGTGGGAAAACACCTTCTAATAAACAACACATCATCTATATTATACACATATTTCTTGTCAAGATTTTATCTTTTCTAAAAGTTAGATTTATGTGTTACTTTAAAAAGCTTACCTTTAAAGCCCCAACTTTTTTTCATTACTATTCATTATTACTCCTAATTTTCTTTGAATTAAAAATGTGAATTTTCGACAGACATTATACCATTTAAAATATGGTATTTTTAATGGAAATTTATCAATAACGTTTCTGATCACAAGTCAATTTTCAAATAAACTCCATTGAAAATTACAATTTCCTGAAAGTGTTTACTTAAGACTTCCGTATTAGCTTGACGCAAGCGAGAAAAATATTATTAAATCGATAATTGGTTATAGTAAATGAGATTATCAAACTTAAAAGTAGAGGTGATAATGTGCATTAATAAGTTAAATGTTATTTTAATTGTGACCTAAGTGCTCAAAAATTCAGATTTTGTGAGTAACTACGCAAGAAGATAATTAAAGTACGGAACATGCATGTAAATCAACACAAATATTTTTGCATGAAAAACTCATTGCTTAATAGAGACAAAGACCAAGACTTACCTTCGAGAAGACTTTTCTAAACTCGAGCAACTTCAAGATTACAATTACTTTACTACACATTAACAATTGTTTTCTAACAGTCCCCTCTTTTACCTTCGTTTGCAAAAAATGACTCTACCCAATCAATGAAGTCTCTTTATAACATAAAACAAGACCTATTATAATCAACTAAAGAAAAGTAATTTAGACTTTGTTTGGAACTACAAGAACCTAAATATTAGTACAACTCAAGAATAGTTTAGATATAAATCTTGATATAAACAAGTTATTTAATGCTACAGTAGTTGCTCACATTAAAATATGTAAAAGTTCTTTCACTTTTTTTTTTAAAGATCGTTCTGTCCGAGTCAGCTTTCGCACACTTCGATTAATTTCATGGGACACCTATTACCTTCTACCAATAATATGTATCAAGTAATTCTGTCCACTAAGATTAGGACACATGAGAAGAATCACCTAATATTTTTTATCTCGATTGAGAATTATAAAATTAAATCCCATTAAATAATGAAACTAGCTCTCCCCAGAATCCAGATGGCAAGTAGGCCACATTTTCCTACAAACAAAAATAAACAAAACCTGCACTCAAGAGCACTATACTCCAACATACCACAATCACTTTTTCCCATTGATACTGCAAATTCTTCTTTGTTTTAGTCAAAAGCAAATTCTGGCATTCTGGGTCCCTTACCCCAACCCCCAACTCCCCACTGTTTCAGTATTTAACCAGAGAAAAAGACTTTCACTAATTCCCCTCTGCCTTTTTAATCATTATCATCCCTCAAACTTCAACTCTAACTTACATCATTAAAATAGTACTAGTATAACAAACAAAAATTCAAAACTCTTTATTCTACTATTCCATCAAGAACCATTTAAGACATTGAACTAATCCTCAAATGATTATCCAACTGTAAAGCAAAATCCTTCACTTCCCCCCTTTCAAGAACTTAACAAAAACCTCTTGAAATCCTCAAAGTTCTCAACATTCTTCTTCATTTCTTGAAACTTCTCTGCCCCAAGTGAGTTAAAGATACAATGACTTCAAGACAGCCAATTCCTTCAAATCCAAAACCCATGTCAGGGATAATTTTCCTCATCATTACAACCTTAGCTTCACTTATAATCTTGTTTGCCATTCTTTATTTTCTTTACTATCTTTGGTACTCATTAGTGCATCGTTCTCGTACTAATCCATATGATTCCAATACACCTCTTGTTAAGCTTCATAGGTTTAGTTACAAAGAGCTGAAGTCTGCAACTGAAGGTTTTAGTGATTCCACTTCTATTGGAAAAGGGGGATCTGGAACTGTATTCAAAGGGATTCTTAAAGATGGGAAATTGGTTGCTGTTAAGTTATTGGATTCTGGCTCATTTCAGAGTGAAAGGGAGTTTCAGAATGAGCTTCAGATTCTTGGTGGGATAAAATCTCCTCTTGTAGTTTCTCTTCTTGGTTATTGTGTTGAGAGAAATAAAAGACTTGTTGTATATGAGTATATGCCTAATAGAAGTTTGCAAGAATCCCTTTTTTCTGAGTCAAGTTTGTGTATGAATTGGGGTAGAAGGTTTGATGTCATTCTTGATGTTGCTAGAGCATTGGCATTTTTGCATCTTGATTGTGACCCACCAGTGATTCATGGGGATGTTAAGCCTAGCAATGTGCTTCTTGATTCAGAGTACAAGGCTAAGCTTTCTGATTTTGGGTTGTCAAGATTGAAACTTGAGGAGGAATTTGGTGTGGATATGTTTAGTCAAGAATTGGGGAAGAGTCAAGAGTTGTGGAAAAGTCAAGACCTTTCTGGGAATTTAGGGGGGATGACTACAGGCACTGAGACTCCAACACCAATTGGGACACCTATGGAGAGTCAAGATGAGGTAGATTTTGCTATGGCTTTACAAGCTTCTTCTTCTTCCAAAGGAAGTAAAATTTTCCAAAATATTAGACCTTTTGGCTTTAATTCTGTTACTCAAAATTTGAGCTTTTTTAATGAGAATGATGCCACAACTAGGAATGCCAAGGGAAAGGAAGTGTCAGTTGTTGAAAATGGTGTAGCAAGTTATGAAGAGGAGCTTAGTAGTGTTGATCATAGGAAAGAGTTGGATTTGGGGGGTACTTTAGATGATAAGGCAAGAAATATCAAACAATGGGGTAAAGATTGGTGGTGGAAACAGGATGGTAGTGGTGAATTATGTAGTAAAGATTATGTAAAGGAGTGGATTGGAAGCCAGATTTGCCCATCAACTAATCCTGAATGGGACTTGGAAAAGAAATGCCCTCCCCAGAAAACCATTTTGGATATTTCAGCACCTCTGAGTAAACCTGAGGAAGTGCAAGAAACCACATTACAAGAACAAGAGCCTGAAACTCCGAAGAAAGAGACCGATAAGGAGATAACGGAGAAAACGTGTAATAAGAAGCCTAGGAAGATGAAAGAGTGGTGGAAAGAGGAGCACCTTGATGAACTAAGCAAGAAGAGTAAGAAGGCCAAGAGACTAGAAAGTTTCTGTAAGAAGCGGTTCAAGATTCCACATTTTGATATTGGTAAACACTTTCGATTCAAAAGAAAGAGGAAATTCGGAATGCAGGACGAGAATGGAGATGATCCAGATGCAGAATTCAGTTTTAGGAAAGGTTGGAAGAGAAAGCATACGCGTTCAATGGGGAGTGATATGTGGAGCGGTGATCTATTCAGTCGAGAACTAAGCAGCACGACGAGCATGAGAGGTACATTGTGCTATGTTGCACCAGAATATGGAGGGTGTGGTTACTTAATGGAAAAGGCTGATATATACAGCTTTGGAGTTCTTGTCCTTGTGATAGTCTCTGGCAGGAGGCCATTACATGTCCTTAATTCGCCAATGAAACTCGAGAAAGCAAATCTAGTAAGCTGGTGTAAACAGCTAGCTCATGCTGGAAATGTGTTAGAACTTGTTGATGAAAGACTAAAAGATGACTACAACAAAGAACAAGCAAGTCTCTGCATTAACTTAGCTCTTGCTTGCTTACAAAAAATGCCCGAATTACGACCTGACATTAGTGACATTGTTAAGATTTTGAAAGGTGAGACGGAGTTACCATCCCTCCCTTTCGAATTCTCTCCCTCTCCTCCTTCGAAAACGTTCAGCAGATCAAAAAGACGACATAAGAGCTACGCAGAATAGGTTCCTTTTCGAAATTTCTTGTCCATGTTGAGAAATTTTCTCCAAATGTATGTTGAGAATCAGTTGTTTTTTTATGTAAATATGATGAATGTTTTTTTAAATTATCTTACTGATGATTAATAACTAGAGTCAACATTGTTCTAACATAACATAACTGCTAAAATTTCAAATTCCTTTTAGTAGAAAACATCTCATTTTGTAAATGGAGGGAAAACAGAAGACATTATTATTAGCTTCTACTTTGCCTTAATGTAAATAAATATCACTTTTTCATGATGACATTTTGGTCCACACTTCATAAAAATCTCACCTATTTAAGGCATTTCTTCAATTACTTCCTGTTTGGTGTATAATTTTGTTTTGCCTGAACCAGACATACAAGTCTTCCTCTAGGGTGAGAAGGATAGAATGTACGCAGACTTTGTCCCTATCTGATAGACTCAAGAATAGCAAGTGTGAATGGAGGAAAGACTATAGATTCTTAAAATCGAACAAAATCAAATTTATACATAATCATGTATTATTAATTGTAGAAAATATTGTTTATTAGTTAAATAAATTTCTTAGACTTTCTATAAGGTGATGTGAACAATATTCGTTCGATATATTTTTATTATTTATAGTGAAATTTTAATGTTGACTATTACATGTGTCATCCTTGGAAAAAGAATGTCAAATGACATCTTAAGTATATCGTGTATTAGCTTAAATTAAACAGTGATTAGGACATTTTAAACAAATGTAATTAATTAGTTAGTTAAAATCTTTTTAGCAGATCTGTTGTGGTGGTATTGGTGTGCACATTGCTGTTTTATTGTTTACTCCTAAATTTAATTTGGAATAGTTTGGTAGAAGCAATAGTTGGTAAATGGACTTCTAAATTTTGTCTTGGTCAAAGGATTTCTTGAGATTCTATTAGCATTTTTAATTGTTTTATCTCCAACATATTTTTTGATAAATTGCTTAATTATATTTCTTAATCCTTTCTTGATATTCCTTTAGTCTATAGTTAATCGCAGCGCATAGGAGACTAATGCCGTGTGGATTTCAAGTTAGCCGCCCAAGAATTAAGTTATTCGGGGCGGAAATTAGTGGCATAGTCAGAATTTTGGGTTCAAAATATGAAAAAATAAACCCATAAAAAATTGAAGAGGATTCAACATCTACTATATATGCATAAAAAATAATTTTAATCAGATATAAACGATATAATTTTTCGCTATAAAGAAATTCAAATGCTGCTAGTGGATACGGATCATTTTCTCTTAAATTTCTAGAATTTCAATAGAAAAAAATAAGTATGGGGCTTGAGACTCGTTCAACGTGGGTAGCTATCACATTTATGGTTTATATTCGAAGGTAGGCCTGGGATAGTTTGCACATGGATAAAAAGTATCCACGGTTTAAATGTGTAATTGAAAAATTAATGTTGGTAATTAATTTTATAGTACATAAAATTGGAAACGTATAAAATTATAATTTAAGATAGTTAAAGTAATGTCATAATCTCTGATATAAGTTTTTGCTCAAATTTTTACAATTAAGAACATTTGTTCCGAATTTTAAACGGATGACAAAATTGTCCCATTTCTAATAGTTCAAGACAAAATTGGTCATATTTCCTTTGTTTTGTAGCAATCGTTTGTAGGAAAAGGATAGTGTCTAACAGCAAGAACATTTTTGTGTCAAAAACATAGTGAAGAATAAAATTGACATATTTCAAATAGTTTAGGAATATTTTTGATCATTTTCCTTTTGTAAAAAGAATGCTTATTGCTCTTCACATAGCTGTATCTGGTCTCAAAGGAGGAGCTATTGGATTCTAGGCCCATTTATATGGCCGATTAGAATCACCGGTATGAGCTAGTATTATTTTTGTTGGTTAGTAATTCAGTTGCTTCGTTATTTGAACTTTTATTTTATTAGTGACGTTTCGATTTTTCACTTTGTAATTCTCAACCCCATTTAGGCCAAAATTTTAAGATTTCTCTTAAGCAAATTAAAAATCTTAGAAGAAAATATTAAATTACAATTTAATTTTGTAAGTTATTGCAAATGTTCACAATAATCTAATTTTTCCAAGAATGATATTTGAACAGCTTTAAAAAATAGGTACAAATTATAAACAATGACCTAAAGGAATGACATTTGCATAAAATCAACTTATTTCTTAGCATATAATTTAATAAAGAAACTTAGAAAGAAAGGGTTTAATTATACTGTGATGAGATCCGAACCGAAATCTTTATTATATCATGCACTCTTCTTTTCCTTTGTTTTTCTGTTCTCAGATTTAATGTTCAGGCCTCAGGGCACTTTTAAAGATTCAATGTTAAGAGAAAACTAGCAAGAACAAAATTCCCTTCAAATTAAAGAACAATAGGTGAATTGAATAATTGACTTAATAAAAAAAAAATCAAAATGGCAGATACACATTTGATACTTTATGGTTGTGGTAGTTTCAGAATTCAATGGAGCTAACAATCTCAAATAAAAGGACCAAAACTTGCTAGATCCAAACTGAACCGCATAATGTCAATCCAAAAAAAGCGAAGCTCGTAGCCAGTAGTGACACAAAACCACGCGCCGGAGCAGCAGAATTTTTAGAGGAATGCTCAGCGGGTACGGCTGACGTCGGAGGAGACGCAAGAGGATGGACGACCACCGAAACTTTCATGCCGTTAAGGCAACCGCCGGTGCCACAAATGAAGTAATACCTCCCTGTATCGTTCAGCATAATGAAATCTTTTCCGCTGGTCCAATTCCCAAATGCACCTTCTATTGTGCAGTTATCATATCCAGTCTGATTCACTAAGAACACATTGTACTGCGACTTCTGGTACCTAAACGCTGCGATTAATATAGAGAGAAAAATTAGAGAAATACTAACAAAGAGCGAAATATGTACAGTACTTGTAAATTGCTTGCAATGTGATACGTACAGATGTAGTCACCAGCATAGAAGGTTTGGTTGTTGGCCCAAAGGGTATAGTTGATGCCAGGGTTCCAGCCTTTGTTAGCTCCGACGATGTGGTCAGTGGCGTCGACGGTGGTGGCGACGGCAGCGAGGAGGAGGAAGAAGAGAACAGAGCGATCCATGTTGAGAGAGATGTTGATAGGCCCAAGTGATAGAGGCTCTGAGCTGGACGTGATTGGTTGAAGAAGCAGAGACAGCTGAGAAAGTCCCTACTTTATGACTCTACTTGGCCCAACGCCCACTATTATTTATGGATCCAAAGCAAATAGATGACCGTTATCTATGGTGAGGATAGTGTTTAGAGAGGATATTTTCAATACATCTTCGGCTCGAGTAAATAACAGGAGTGAAGAAACCAAGACAAAATACTAAAGCATATTAAAAAAGGAACTCATATGCGTTCTCTGTTATTTTTATGGGAATAAAATAATAATTGTTCAACTTGTTCTATAAAATTATGATTGTATATTCTAGTATATATTTGATTTTCTTTCTGAAAGTGGTACTATTAAAAATATTTTGTGAAGACTCTGGAGACCACCAAAACAGTTGGAATCATGTAGAATATAGTAAAAATGTAATGGCATTTGAATAATGCAAGCTGGAGGGAGGGACATTATCACATTCAATGAGTATGATGGGACAAAATCACTTTTAATCACATTGCAAGTTGCAGGGATAGATAATAATATACCTACTTTCAGCAAGCTCAGTTATTCACCCCACCTTTTATCTACACCATTATGACCTCCTATCTTGGATTATACAAAGAGGCACGAACCAAAGACATGGTCCCAGAGCTGGCATCGGTTACTGAAATGAGATTAAGTAAAGAATGAGCACAAAAATGTCACTGATATGAGGGGCATGGATGTCGTTTCGGATGTTGATGAACCATTGAAGAGCAACGCAGTGCTAACGTTGACAATGTAATAGATTTTGGCAATGCAAAGATGGTATTGGAACACTTCCAATTTGGCAGACCACATGTAATTAGTTTTACATGTCCTCCAAAACGCATACCTCCTAGGCCACTCAGGGCAGCAATATGAACCATCTAGAGAATAGTTTGGCAAATTGGGCTGGTAACCAATTCTCTTTAGAACCAACCAAGAACGTCATCAACCTGGTCTCAGCATGACAAATCTTTGTATCCAGCATCTGTTAAAGGTTTATCTGTAACTTCTAAAGGTATCTGTCAGGCTCGGATGAGCTACAATCCTTAAACCATCATTTTATTACCTTCTATGTTTTTCATTTCTGATCACTTTGTGTCTCTCATGTTTCACAAGTTTCCCCTTTTTAGTATGTTCAGGATTTGACACATCTCCTTGTCCTCTTGGACCAGTTGGCTGTAAGAACTTTTGGAGACCTGGGTCATCAATTCCACTGGATTTCATCTCTGCATATAACTCTCTCGCCTTGGAATAAAACCTGCACTCAAGAAGTCCTCCCACCAAAAGAGAATAATGTGCAGACTCGGGCACTACCTCATACTGCTTCATCTCCAGCCATATCGTCAATGCAGTTTCAGGCTGCTTCAACTTCATAAACCTATCAAGAATTAACAGAAAGGTCTCCCCGTTTGGACCAACTCCAGCTTTTCTCATAGTGCTAAGAACTTCAACAATTCCTTCTAGACTAGCACTTGCAAGAAATGCATGGTACGTTTCAATAGTTAGACTAATATTGTCTTCCTCCATCAGAGCTAATATACTTCTCGCCTCACCCAACTGAGAGGATTCACATAGAGGACATATCATTAAGTTGTATGTACTAGAATCAGGATGCAGGCCCATATGTTTCACTTTGTCAATAATCTTAAGAGCTTCCTTCACGCAATTCTCACAAGTCAGTACATATACCAAAGCATTATACACCTCCATGCCAGGAACCCAACCCCGTTTCTGCATTTCATCATAAAGTCTTAGTGAATCGAACAAATTTCTAACCTTGGAGAAGCAGGAAATCATGTGGGCATATGAAGTGCCATTTGGTTCAATACAACACTTGGACATTTGTCGCCATATTCTTTTGGCTTCAAATATATCAACCACTATATTGCACCATCCATTGAGAATGATATTAAAGCCATCAATTTCCAAGGGGAATAGCTTCTTATTGATAAGCATGAATTCTTCAGCTTCTTCAATAAAACCATGCTTACAGAGAATATTCAAGAATGTCAGTAATGTTCTCTGGTCAGGAGACATACTGAACTTCTCCAAAATCTGAAATGTCTGTATAGCTTTACCAGCATTATTGGCAGCAGCATATCTGTTGGAATATCGTGAATAACAATGTCAAACAACATCTCAAGCAATTTATCATCTTAGTTAAACTATAGCAGAGCATTTTCCTAGGTAGTCTTTTGGGAATATCACTATATAAGTAGTAACTTAACTCTGTAAAACAGGATTCATTAGGCCAACTGAAACTATGAAACAGCTTTACTAACTAGATTGCGCAATTATAGAGTATTATTTTACGGTGAGACTACTGTTATCTACCAAATGATGCTCAAATTCAACAACCTAATGATAACGCTTAAATTCTACCAAACGAACTCGCAAAAATTATGAAAGATCATGTTACAAAGGTTACTCTGCAAGAAAATGGCTTAGTTCAAATTTCAATCAATAGTATGCGTCAAAAACATGGAAAGAAAAAACAAAAAAAGATTAGCTTTTTACCTATCAATCATGATGAGAACCGCTTCTTGAATATCTGTTGACATCTGAAGAAGATCTCGGATCAAAGACCAAGCAGTACTGAATTTACCATGGTTGCCCAGAATCCATATCATCAAACACCACGTATTTTCATCAAGGCATTTGCATTTCTCACCCCATTTGAATAGCAAATAAGCTAACTTCCACTGATCTCTCAACTCCCAAATCACCAAAAAGACCAAGTCTTGGTTTAATTCAACCCCGCATCCATCAAGAAACAACATGGCTTCGTCTCCAGAACCAAAATCACTGGCCTTTTGTACAATCCCAACAAATTCGCTAACACCAACATGATACTTTTCACGCAATGTATCCACACACTTGTCGAAGTTAATGATTTCGTAGCTAGTGGAATTGCCGGAGCTAAAGAAAGGGAACTTGGACTGTATAGTAGAACAGTGCCTGACAGATGGTTGACGAAATGCCCCAAAGAAATGACACCTTATTTCTGGCCGTGCGGCAGACAATGAAGGATGCTGATAGCCGATTATATGCTTAAAAGCGATGGGACGAGCACTGTAGAGCCTTCGTGCAAGAGAGAGCAACCGCATTATTTTTCTCAGTTTACTTGCGCAAACAAGCCTCCGTTAGCTCAAAGTCTACATAAACCACTGGACTTTACAAATTGGATGCCATTGTTTTCAGCCCAAAACTTGGCTACCTTCTATTAGCATATATACTAAATATAACTTTACCTATTCATAACATTTAATTGACCACTAGGTGAACCCCTTGCCTGCAAAAACTTTTCCTCTCACGTATGCTTGAACATGACATTTTTAGTTAAGAGTTCACATAAAATTAAATTGAACTTTTTTTATTTCATGTGTTTTCATTTTAATGAATATGATATATGAAGAAGTTCTTTTAATTTTATAATATTAAACTTTAAAATGGTATAATATATAAAATAAAATAAAAAACTTTTTAAATTTTATAATCTTAAACATTTTTATGTGTACGTAAAAATTTAAAAATTATTAAATATAAAATGTAGATTTTACTTTTTTTAATTGGAAGTAGGGAGATGAGAAATAGGGAAGGGAAGTCAACACGTGTAGCCAGTGAAAGGGGTGCACGACAAGCCCACCCAGCTGCTCAGTAGTGGCAATACAAAATCGATAGGGTTTAAGGGTTTTAGAGAGAAAGGGAAACAAATGGAGAAGAATATGGCAAGTGAGACGAAGAAGATGAATGGAGGAGGAGGGTTTAGGGCCAAATTGGAGCATGTCTTATATAGCGGTGAGAAGAAGCACGTCTTCGGTGGCATCGCTGTCATAGGCGTCATCTTCGGTGTTCCCTGGTACTTCATGACCCGAGGTTCGTCATTCTTCTTCCCCTTTTATTGCAATTCATTGTTTTTGAACTCAATATAGCAACAATTAATTAGTCTCAGTAAAGGTATGAATCCTTAGTGTCTAATTGTCCCATTATTCAATAACAAGTTGCAATTTTTCTTAAATCTGAGTCCCATTTATTCGTTACCCTGCTACTGATCTAAGAGATTGAACTTTGTGCTTGAGCTAGCTTGCTCATACCTCGACTAATTCACAGGTACCTGCTGCCTCATACCACCTACTAGCACAAGTATATTCTTCCTGTCAAGACTTGCATAGATGGAAATAAATCGGCTTGTAGGTATTGAACCTTAGATCTCATGGTTCTCTATCCACTTCATTGACCATTGGATCACACCCTTAGTTCCCCAGAATCCATATCATCAAAGATCATGTATTTTTCACCTGATTCGAATAGAAAATAAGCCTACTCCTCACTGGTCTCTCACCCCTCAAGGCAATCATCAAAAAGATCAAGTTTTGTCCTGACGCCATATTCATCAAGAAACAATATGGCTTCATCTCAAACTAGTTGGGTTGATGTGTGAATCCTTAATATCCAATTGTTCTGTTCCATTCGGGCTACTTCTTTGTAGGAAGGTGAATTTTGTGCCTTCAATATTACTTCCCTTGAATCTGATTCCTTTCTATTCGTAACCCTGCTACTAATCTGAGACTACTAAAACATATAAAGAAAAAAAGAGGATTCTCCTGTAACAAGCATCAAACAACGTTCAAATATTTACCCTAATGTAGTTTATAATGCAAAAATGCCTCTAAATTTATCTTGTTATGTATTGGTTAGGTTATCTCTGATTTAGCGACATTGTCACCCATTTTCTCCTCTGCTGTAGTTTTTGCCTCATTATGTATTACATATTATTTCTCATAATGCTGGTCTCTTCGCTTTGCCAGTAATTGAGATAAAATTGGCGATAATTACCACATATCTTGCTTGTTTGTTGCAATCTGGCAAATAATGATAGTATTGAGCAAAAAAGTGTTGGTTTTGAGCTATCAGCTATTGCATATTTTGTTGCTTCACTTCAAACAGATGCTACTTCAAGTGTGCTCGATAAGAAGATAGAACATAAGAATTTTTTTCTCTCTTTTTGGTGGTGGGTGAGGGAGGAGTCTTTGAGGTTGTTCTTTGATTTCCTTATGGATAGAATCTGTTGATATGTCTATGTCAGGAGAAACAAGTGTGTGTACATGCAAATTGTTAGAGTGAGTTAGAGTCCTACATTAGTTGGGGAATGGACGGATAGTCTGCTTATATGGATTTGAGCAATCCTCCACTCAAAAACTAGCTTTTGGGTTTGAGTTAGGCTTGATGACCATTTCTTTACACTAATATAAAGGCAACACATACTTCTTTTTCTATATCTGGGAAATCCCCTAGGGCTAGTAGCGCTCGGTCTGAAAATCGGCGGTTAGTGTACCTACCCCTCTATCCTTCTCCACTTGATAAGTCTCTGGACAGTTATTCACTCTAAATAAGGCTGGAATGTGAGGAACCCACTCATTTTACTTAATCGAGTGAAACTGGCAGAGTTGATATGTATATAGTAAGAGAATTCATGAGAAACGGATGTCATATGCCCATGCACATAAAATTTCACTCAGTAGTGGTTCTAAAAAACATCATCTCATGAAAAAGAGTGTTGGTATAGATGCACGACCCTCATCCCAGCTAAATAATTATGTAGAGTTTCGTAATAGTAACGCTGTGCTTCACTTAGTGATTTTAAGGTTCTGCAGGCTATGGAGTGTGCTGATACAACAGACTATTGTCCGATTTTGTCCGTCTATGGCTTTTATTGTCATGGGATTTGTTTAGGTCAAATCTATTGAAACTTTGAAAGCACCTACCTTATAATTGTACATAAATTGATAACTAAAATGATATTAAAGATATAGAAGAAATTGGTTGTGTCATGTGCAAGCTATATATGAATCCTAACAATTGCTTTAAGCACAATGATGTCCAAAATGGTTACCCAATCATGTTTGCCTATGATTATGTCAGGTCACTATTTTCTTCACCTATTTTATGGAGTACTTCTTAATGCGATTTCAAATAGTCAATTCAACCTCTGGAACCAACTTCTATGCAATATTGTACATCTTCTGGAGGTGTTCTTTTCACTACTAGGAGTGGTATTGTGAATTTCTTTTTATCTGGATGCGAGTATTCAAATATGAAGAAAAGATAAAGAAAAATTAAATTGGTGATCAATGCCCTAACGTGTTTGACTGTTAGATCCAAAAAAGAGTTCTTTTGTTTCTCACTTGCTGTATGACCCTTTTCGAAGCTTTCTTACCCTTTCCCCTTTCACCCTTTTGCTTTTCTTTTGTAATACTTGTTTTGCTGAGAAAGGAAGATCATACTGCATTACAAGCTATACACGATGTGCTGTGTTCATTTGTTGTACCCCTCCTAACCTTTTTATCTGCTGCGGGAGCATTATTGTCGGAAAATACATTCATGCTCTTTCAATGCCACTTCGTATGTGGATATCAGGAAGGGTGGAAAGCTAACGAATCCTTTTCTTTTCCTGCTGTTTCTTTGGAAGGCTCTAAGCAACAATCTCACCAGGATTACCTGGAGAAAGCTGATAAGGCACGGAATGCGAGGCTCTCTGCTGGTTCATCCTCAACTAAATAATGAAAAGGGTTACTTCAACCAGGTTTTGGGTTCCAGTTCCTTCAGCCTTTTGAGTTAGGTGCATGCTGTTCCCGGAGGACTTACATAAATGCCTCTTTTTGGACAAACTTGTGTAATATGAACTATATATTGCATACAAAACCAATCACGAAAGGAACTTAGTTTTGTGTTTTTTTATCTTCAAGTATGTTGGGTTAAACATGGTGAAGTTCATTCAATTTTATCTTGATGCTCATATGTAGAATGTTGCCTTTGTTGTCACGTTCAATACTTCTGATTAAACACGTAGAATCGTAGATTAACTAGATATAAGAGATGTACTGAGTTTTGCTTCATTTAGTCGTGCCGTATACCCAGTGAAATCTACTCCGGACTCTTTCTCTCGAGTAAAACATATCAAAGTAGATAGAAACAAAAAGTAAATAAAAGTATCGCAAAATAATAGTAGTAACATTCTAATTATTCAGAAAAATCTGTGCCATAAATTAATTCATCAAAAATTTGAATGTGCAGGAATCAACTTTTTGTTGTTAATTTATAAGATTGTGTATACCAAAGGGGAGCTCTCAAATTTCACATTTGAATTGGTCGTTTTGCGCTTAAATAACCTATAATAAATATTAGGAACTAATTTTTTTAACAGGTAGGCAAGCATGTACAAATAAAATTACTAAGATAAAATTCTAATTATTTGCCATCAACGTCATTGCATCTCCTATTAGTATAGTAATAAATTCTGATCACTTGCCATCAACATAATTGCCAATTTGTGCAAATCATAATGAGAAATATAATCTTTTATTTATGAACGAGAGATGCATCACATAAAAATACAGTTGCCAAGAAGAAACAAGGAGTGAATCCCAAATATGTACTAAAAGAACTCCCTCTACTTCCCTATTGAATTATGTACATAAAACCTCAAACCATCTTTGATTTAAAGAAGATGGATGGGTCTTGAATTCTTGGGTTTTCGACTAATAAAATAATCCCCAAGTCATTAAATTAAAGATCATATGTAAGGATTAACATGAGAAGTATAATCACGAATTCCAGCACCTTCCCATCCCATCCACTCTTCCCATAGATCCCAATCTGGTTCATACATTCCTCTCATAGATTCATCATTACTATCATCATACTCATCAATCATCTCCAACTCTGCTCTTGTTTCACCTCTCAAATTACTCATCACAACCTGCAACACACATAATCACATCAGCGCAAAGACTTTTTGTGACAATATATACCAACAACTACATCTCAATCCCAAACAAGCTCAGGTAATTGGTACAAAAGAGGGACCCTTTTTACAAGTTGATTATATACCCACTACGATTTGTTAATTTTATTGGTCAGAAAGACCCTCATGTAAAGTCTTTGGTTTATGCAAAAAGTCATATTCCATAAACGTAAAGGATCCACCACTATGATTTATATTATATTATATATTATAAAGAAAAGGCTCAACAATTACACAAGTTAAATTTAATAAACCTATTTAATAATCTTCTAATTTAGAAGAATCCAAAGCAAAAAGACATATATAAATCAATCGACATAAGATCTAAGCAAATATGCACAAAAACTTACATCGTAAGCTTCATTGATTTGGTGAAATTGGACACCACAATTGTTTCCTCTGCATACGTCTGGGTGATACTGTAATCCAATTAAATACATCATATTAATAACTTAACCTTTTAACAAAAAGCTCTTTTAATGAAAATGATTCAAAATTTCCAGATTAAAGCAGATAACAATGGCGTACCTTAAGAGCAAGCTGTCTAAAGGCCTTTCTCACTTCAGATTCAGATGCACCGGGTTGAATCTTCAAGGTTTTATACGGATCGGCAACAGAAGAAGATGAATAAACACATGAAACCCTAAATCCATTTTTGCCGTTTCTGGTCTTCTTCTTCGCTGAGTTCCTCAATCGAAACAGAGATGCAGAAGCTGCTCCACAACCTCCAATACTTCCCACCATTCCCATAGCAGCCATGGTAAACAAATTTGAATGAAAATCGAAACTGTGTTGATTACACACAAATATCTGAAAATGAGGTTGTTTTAATAGCGAATAAAAAAGTTTCAACAAGTTGTGAAAAAGAAAATATAATGGAATAGGAATAAGGAGCTTTCAGTATATATAAGAAAAAAAGAATGGAATGGTAATTAATTATTATTTTCCTTTTTTTTTTAGGTGATAATAATGGTGTGGATAATGAGGGTGACGTGTCAATCTCTTTTTTCGAGGTGACGTGTCTATCGTAGAGCGGTTTTTAGTTTTATTTGAGTAGTGTAAAAAATGTGAAGACAGAGAAAAAAAAGGGGGGCCCATTAAGGCCCAATGTTTTTTTATCTTATCTAAAATGTAATATTTGGTCTCTATTTTGGTATCTTAGCTTCTTCCGATTTTGACCCCTTAAATTTTCATGCGTTTAAATCGTGTTTTGACTCAATTGTTTTTTGATTTGATTACTCTTATCCAGTCATCCTAATTAATCAAATGCCGATTTAATTGGTTCTTAGCGTATTAAGCCATATATTTATCTCATTTCAATTATATTTATTTAACGTTAATTGTTTTTGTTCATCTAAAATATATAGTAATTACATTTTCACTTTAGCATTTACTGCATTACTTTCTCGAGATCCGCATTTATGAAGAGTTGACTGATATTTAAAAAGGATTTATCTATATAAAAATCGTTTATTCAGTAAATTTTGTTTAGTAAACTACGTTAATTAATCAAATAAAAAGAGTAATATACTCCCCTCTGTCCAACAATAATTGTCCATTATACTATTTTGGGATGTTTAACAATACTTGTCCACTTTATGAAATCAATGGATGATTTTACACTTAGTTCCTAATTTATCCTTATCATTAATTATAATCATCTCCCTATTACATTTTTCAAGGCATTGTATTTATTATATTCAAAGAGTAATATAGTAAAATTATCCTTCTATTTATAGTTTCTTAAAATGTGTGCAAAGTCAATAGTGGACAAATATTATTGGACAGAGCGAGTAGTACTTTGTTTGTCCAGTTTCATTTGTTCAGTATTAATTTATCACACCTTCTAAAAAATAATATTCCCTCGGTTCCATATGAGGCATCGTTTTTTTTTAGATATTTGTGTGCTTATAAATTATTTCATTAGAGGCAAAAAATGAATTTTATAGTTAAATTATTTCTAATTATAATAAGTTGGCATTCTATTTGGAATAAGTTAAAAAAAAGAGTGTCACAAAATTATCCTTCTATTTATGATCTTCTTTTTTAAAATGTGCTAAGTCAATATTACCGAATAAATAAAAATGAATGGACAAAGGATAAGTAATAAAAATGTTCTATTTATAAATTGAAAATAGTGGAAGAGACTACAAAGCAAAGAATCGAGCTTTCATTAATAAGGGAGGAGTTCAGATAATCAACCAACTGAACTATTAAAATATGATCGAATAAAAAAAAAAATTTGGGGAGAGAGAGCATATGAGGTGTTTGTGAGTCATTACATGTGGCTCACTATGTAATTCCAGTTTGTACACTTTGGGAACTGTGAAAAGTAGTGGGCGTCGGTGAATGGACACATCTTTTTTAAAATTGGATAATGTATATCCACTAGATGTCGTATGCCAAAACAGAATCGTAACGCATACACGGTTTGGTTTGGATTATTAACACTTTTTTCCGCCGTTTAGAAACTTTTTTTTTTAATTTGGTTTGCTATGCGGGGTTCGGAGTCCACATTAAAGACTCGATTAGATTCGAATCGCACAAAGCTCATTTGGGGGTGACGTTCTCAATAGAATTTTCTCCATATGCAGGGATCGAACCCGAGACCTCCGATTAAGAGACCTGATACAAGTTTACAAGGTAATTATTGCGAAACTAACAGGAACCGCCCTTTCCGCTACAAAACTTCTTATCTAATAAAATAATGGATAAGGAATTTCAAGTTACGGTTAAGGATAAGGAAGAAGATTATTACATATATGGAATAGGGTAAAAAAGAGAAGATTTTTTTAACTATCAATATTTTATTTTATTATTTTTGAGAGAATACAAGTAAGAAAATGGTCAGAAAGCAAAAAGTGAGTATTTATTTCATCAAAAAGAAGCAAGAAGCTAAGAGAGTATGGTGTAAAAATAATATGATGTAGTCGTGGGGCAACTAGCGAGTATCGACTACTTAAAAAAATTTAAAAAATAATAATAATTCATTCAAAGGTTAACGATATATTAAAAAAGTAATTATAGTTAGAATGAATAAATGGTTGTTGACGAGTTGTTATATAAGTTGAATAAGTCGTTCAAAACTTGGTTATTTAGGAAATACAATGTTCTTTTATACATATTTTGTAGAAAAAGTAACCTTTTTGACTACGAATTCAAATTTAATAATTGATCAATTGAATATTTTTATCATTAATTAAATTAACGGTTCGAGTCTGGTTGAAGAATAAGGTACGTGGACAGTCGGAACACTGCTATTGATCTTTATGATGGAATGGAGTAGGTGGGGAAAAAGATTTAAATGGGTTTTAAAAACAAAAATGGATGAAAAAAGAATTCTAGAAGCCGGTCAATGAAAGCTTCACTTTCCGTGAAATAACATATTTATATTTTACATCACAAAAAATGGAAATGGATGATAAAAATATAGGAAAACGATAGTTTTAATTTAATACTGAAAATGAACTTGTACTTTTTTAGAGAAATAACTATATTATAGATAAATCAATTTGTTATAAATTCCACTAGTTTTATTGATTTTCAACCTATATTAGCCTTCCTTTTTTTTTCTTTTTCTGGCAGTGAGTATCTTTCACCAATAATGTGTAAGTGAAGTTTGATTAATACCTTTGGCAATTGGCACCACATGCTAAATTAATAGATAAAAGGCTAAAATTCCAAAAAAAAAATGTAATAAAGAAGTTGATGGCGAATAAATTGTTGTTTAAAATAATATATACCCCCGCAGTAAGTAATGGAAATTGATATTTTTATTTTATTTTTGGCTCTGAAGGTAGCTGATATTTTATAATTAAAAAAGCAACTCCTTTAATTGATTCGAAAAAATAATATATATACTTGCTATAACTAGGCGTGTCAATGGTACGGTTCGGTCGGTTATTTTTTTTAAATTGTACCATCCCATTTTTTCGAATATTTTATAATACATAACTAAAATTAGATTTTTTAAACCATCCTAATCATATCGGTTTCTCTTCGGTATCGGTACAGTTCAGTTAATTTTTTGTTTTTTTTCCTTTAAAATATCACCTCAAAATATACTACTATTAAAAAATTTCTTTCGCAAATATGTTCTTGAATAAGCACTTTAATTCTTCATCAAGAAGGCAAGAATTTAAAACTTTGTAGGTGTATTGTTTGATCTTAAACATTTAATAGGAGTGTTTGGATAGATTTTGTTGTATTGTTTGATAGAGTATCTATTACAGTATTTTTTAATTATTAAACCTAATTAAGTAAAGGCAAATTAAAGAGCAAAGACCCAAAGTCGTCTAGTCACCAGAAGCCTAGGACCTAGGTTATATTTATATTTGAAAAATGTTATAAAATATATTTATATATTAAATTTAACATATTGTTAATATATAAAATATATTTACATACATGTAAGGTTAGTAGGTTCGGTTCGGGAATTTTTCGGTTTTTTTCATAAATTAAAAAGACCGTCCCAATTGTTCGGGACGGTTATACACTTAAATAAAAGTCTACAGTTTTATTAAAAAAATAACATAAATCGATTCGATTCGATTAGGTTCGGTCGATTTTTCATATTCTTTTGAAACCCCTAGCTATAACGCATGCATTTTTTATGCTATAGTTTGAGACAAATTTGGTCAAAGTTGAAATTTCCAATTCAGAAAGGGCATGCTTATCTAACAATTAAGACAAGACATTTCAATTTCAAAAAACAAAACATTGACGAAGAGTTTTTAGAAGACAAGAACAGCCATATATTTATCATCCAATCCAAAGATATTTGTCTTCAGACACTTGGAGAAAATTTAATCCATGAAAGTTACGTTGTTTGCTGCTACTTTGACCTTATATTATAAATTTATAATAGTCCAAATTAAATTACGTACCCAAGTGGCTCAACCCACTACAACCAATCATTTATAATAGTCCAAATTAAATTACGTACCCAAGTGGCTCAACCCACTACAACCAATCAGGTCACAGTATCAAGGGGTCGTTACGTAGGATGTATTAGAAAATCTAATACATATATTAGTTATGGTATTATTTAATTGTTTGATCGATAGAATTTTGAGCTTATGTATAACTAATGCATGTATTAGTTATACATCTTAATTAGTATTAATTATTGAATGTATAACTGATACATAGCAAGTTACCGTATTAGCAATACATGAGAAAAGACAAAATTATTATTAATACGATCCAAACCAAAACGTGAATATGAATTAATCTCACCACACTTAATCCTATCATTCCTAATATATTCTATTCAATAATATTCATATAACTCCTGATAAGAATGTTGGAAATGTTTTGCGCAAAAGATACTAGTAATATTTATTGTAGGGTGGAGAGGAACCAATAAAAAATGAAAGCTATTTATAAATTATTATTTTTTATTTTTATCTAGAAAATTATTTTCTTTATTTTTAAAGAACTGGCTTTTGAGAAAAATATTTTCCAAAAATGAGATAATCCGAACAGAAAAATATCTTTTCCCCCCTACCAAACACAACCAAAAAGTAAGTCTTGTTTTTAAGTTTAAATTCTCATGTTTGTTTGGGATAACTATTTCATAAATGAACTCCTTTTTTTTCCTTTTACAATTTATAAACTTCTTTTATCACGGTGTAAAATTACTTATGAGATATTAAAAATTTATAAGAAAATACTAGACCATGATAATTTTATTTTTATTCTTTAGAAGTTAGTATGATATTTAACCTAAACATTTTTTGAGTTAAATAAATTACTAAAATTATATAGGACTTATATGTACATGAACCCCCAAAATTTAACGATGGATAAAAAAGGAAAAAATTGCATAGCATATTATCCCTTTTTACTACGGGCAACATACAGCCTACTTTTATTTTTTTAGCAAAAAAAAGACTTTTAATAATTCAATTTTGCAATTAGTAACCCACATATTGAGAAGTTCTTTTTTTAATTACATTAAATATTTTTTAGAAGGTGGCATCATGATGTCCTTTTTTATTGGGAAGTGGGTCTCCTTTTTTTCTCTTCTTTCCCTATACACGATTTTTTTATATCGATGTCTTTTTACTGTATGTAAACATTTATTCAATTCTTCTCCTTCATTATAAAAAAAAAATTATTCTTCTTCTTCATTACTTTAAACACCATATGACTTACTTTTTGTTTATTAGCTTTACATATTGAGTTCTATAAAAATATTCGTTCATAGTGTCTATTTTTTGTTTCACTTTTAAACTATTGATGGTATGTTGATGTACAGCCGTGAATTTCTCAATCGATTATCCTATGTTTAATTCTCTCTTGTATTGCCGTTCAATTTTTTTTGGGGTTTAATTTTTGAAATTGAAGATTATATCTATTTTAGGCAAAAAATTAATAGATAGCAATTGATTGTGGATATCAGTTGTCACGGTTAAGAAAGTTATTCTTAGAATTATTCCTAAAAAAGGGGGATTCTGATTTTGTGGATTCTCCACCCATAACTCTAAATTTTAGCAAAGCAAGTTATTCTCGTCATCAAATTCGACTTGTGTAATGCTGAACATTTTAATTTTCCATGTGCAATTCACATTTACACACTGAAGAAAGAATTTGAAATGTATATAAATTATGAGTGAATAAATACACGAATATGTATACATGAATGCAATGTATACACATGATGTTCATACATATGATCAAAAACCCTCCAATATATGCAGTGTATACATATTATTAGTGAATGAATACATAAAGTGATTGATTTTTGAATATGTATACATTAGAGGGGATAACATAAATATAAACATATACTAATACTGAGTGAATGAATACATCGTTCTTCTACCTATATAAAATCATCAAGTATACAATTGAATTTTTTTTTATTATGTAACGAACAAAAAAAACATGTGAAAATATATAATTTACATTTTAGATGGTTACATATTGTATATATAATCTTTTATGTTTGTTGCAGATTCTCGTTGATATTTTTATATTGGATACATGAATGTTTTTGGATTTGCAATTCATGGAAACTGAATCGCTAATATCAATCTGGGGTTAAAGTTATGGATTAAAATACTAGCCCACATTTTCCTTTTTTTGTTGTTTAGTAACAGTTGGTTACATGAGAAAAAGGAATTATTAAAATGTCATTTATCAATTTGGGCCATTTTATGTCAATATTTTATTTGTCTATTAATGCTAATTAATGTTGGGCTATTTGTTGCAAATTATTCGAAGCCCACAAACTAAAAAGTCTTCAAAGATTGGGCTGCTCATTAGCAAGTGTACTGTAGGCCCATGTAAAGGATCCAATAATTGGTGGAGGCAAACTACGAGGATTTTCTAGATTTGTTTTTGTTTAAAAGGATTTTCTAGATCTATAAACAAACAAATAAATACTCCTCTATTTTATTTTACTTGGTCTCTATATCAAAAATAGATATTTAATTGATTTATTCATTTTATTAAATCAAGAGATATTTATTACTTTTTTTCTCATTATTTACTTATTATCAAATAACTAAATAAAATAGCAATAGATAAATATAAAATTTCAAAGCATCATTAATAAAGTCAGTTTAGTATAATATACCTCTAATTAAAATTTTCTTAGTGAATGTGTTAGATATTGAAGGGATGATAATGGGGAGGGACGGGTGCGGGGCAAAAATGCATTAACCTGTTAAGATTTCAACCTACCCTATCCCGGCCCGCTTAGTTAAATTTAGAATTTTCAACCCGCTCCGCCTCGCAGAGAGCCGTCATCCCGCCCCTCATGAATCCGCCCCGCATTATTAATACCATTTTAAAATAATTATACCATATATTTTAAAAAATTAAATCAGGTACACAAAGTTCTTAAATATAGTATTGAATAATTATTTACAATTAAATCTCCTTAATTAATGAGACATTAACAATTCAAATCACTTTCTCTCACATCACATCAGCCGTTTTCCTCTCCAATCCCACTACCCAGTAGAAAGGCCAACAAGATCACAAGCAAGACCTGAGGAAAGGGGAGCATATCAATGAAAAAGATAATAAAACTTGATTTTGGGATTAATCTCTATATGAATAATTATTTAAAATTAAATCAACTTAATTAATAGGACATTAACAATTCAAATCACATTCTCTCACATCACACCAGTCGTTTCCCTCCCCAATCCCACTACCCAGGAGAAAGGCTAACAAGATCACAAGCAAGACCCGACAAAAGGGGAGCATATCAATGAAAAAGATAATAAAACTTGATTTTGAGATTAATCTATACACTAATCATCTCAATTATATAAAGGTGTCGTTGATATTGTGTAGTATTGATGCAAATGAGATAAAGGAGTCAGAAACTTGAATTGCTTACTGCTAATTTACATCGCATGGGGTTAACAAACACCAAAATTTCCAACTATGATGGAAGAGAGGTTGAATTGGAATATTTTGCAATCTTCCCTTCAAAACTGGATGCATCTTTATTTTTATATTTGTTTTTCACATGGAGGGACAATGTTGTTCTATTTTATTCTTCATTATATTTTTTTCTGTGGTAGATATCTTTACTAATTTCATCGAGCTACAAGCATTGATCTGAAAAGAAAAATCATCTCAATTATAATTAACCTATAAATTTCCAAAACTCCAGCCATATCAAACGACACATAATTTGTTGGGTTTCAAGATAACATAATTGACTTCATCTCCAACTCTAGCTTTATCGCATCCATTGACGTCACCCTGACCCCACTCTTCGTTATACCATAAACAGCCCCCATACAGAAGAAAACTAAGGTGGCTACAACATTGAAGAAGCCAAAGAAGGGTGTCGTTTCATCACCTCTAAAAGTAGATATTTTTTTGGTTGATATTAGATACATAGAAAAGCAGTTCAGATACACAGAATAAACAGATCGAATATATCTAATCATTAAGTACATATCAGATACATACAAAAAACTATATAAAATTCATAGAAGAATATTTCAGATACACAGAATGAACATATTAGATACATCTAATTATTATGTATATAGCAGATACATAAAAGACACATCAGATACATAAAATAATAGATCATATACACAAAAAAATCTATTCTTTTAGGAGTTGCAGATATTCCAAAGTTGCTATACGCGTGATTTCCTCCTTAAATTTTGCTTTCAGCTACATTCCTTATTTAGATACACTTAATTATATGTCTCTGATTAACATGTGTCCGAGGATTGATAATATTGCAAACTCATGGGAAGAATGGTAATTAGCTTCTAAACTAGTGATATTTGTGTTGTTTGCCCTACTATTTATGTGTATTTAAATCCTCCCCAACAAGATTATTTTTCCGCTACTTTCTTCATAACAATTGTTTTACAGTTTAGATTAACTTTTCAGATAATGATAATCTAAAATAAACCTAATCCTCAAAGTTTTGTTTCTCATATGAGAAATACTTTGACGAAGAT